>CM076571.1:386416902-386851583 GCA_034641835.2 Pinus albicaulis
TCCGTGTACGTTCTTTCTTGTTTTCAGGTTAAAGGAGGAAGGAAGGTTGCTGGGGGTTTGAACCCCGCGGGATCTACATCGAACGTAGGACTATGGGTGAGTCTTGCTATCGTTGATTTCTAGTTTTTTGCATTCAAGTACGGTTGTGTGTGAGTCCTTCTAAATGGCATGCCCTGCTATGTGGAGGTTTTGACCCAACAAACCTCTAGGGTGATTTTCCCCGAAACAGAACTGGCGACTCCGCTGGGGATTGCATTCTTGTGATTCCCATGTTGGGTGGTTTCAGCTATTTGATAGGTTTCCAACAGTTTTAACTTTTATTTCCAGTCCAGTTTACTCTTTCTGAGTCAGACTGAAGTCCTGGTTTCATATCCAGGCTTGATCTTTTTTGTTTTTCATTATTTACCTTTATATACGCGGGTTTGTTTGCACACAGTCGCGTATACATGCAGTTTTTGTTAAAGGGAGTCGCGTATACGTGAGTTTCCTTTAGCACAGACGCGTATGCACGCTTGTTGCTTAACTGTCCAGTCGCGTATACCTAGGTCAATTTTGAAATTTTAGGTTTTTTGGCTTTCTGGCCCTGTCTGTCTGTGGAGACCTGTTCCTATAGTGTCTTTGTGTCCTCTGGATTGTGTAGAAAGTGGTCTTTGGTATTTTCTCTCTCTTGTTTGATTGAAAACTAGCTTATTTGGCAAAGTCTTGTTTCTTGTGCTAGCATTTCTGGTTCGAGTACCAAGGTCTCTTCCTGGGGATTCTTGGTTGTTCTGCTTTATCAGAATAGAGAGCTTCTACTTGTTTACTCTTTCCTACCTTTGTGTCTTGCTTTGCACTATGATTTTTTTCCATTTCTTGGTTGGTTTTCTTGAGTTCAGTCGACTAGGTCTTGTTGCAACTTTTGAAGAGTCTTTCTTGGTTCTTTGAAGTTTTTGTTTGCTGCAAGGTTGTACTATTCTTCTTGGCTGAGTGACTGAGTTTCGTGTCTTCTTTTGCTCATATTGATCTTGCTACTAGTTATCCCTATAAGATTTGGAGCATTTTTGAAGTTTGTGCTTGAAATTCAGTGTTGTTTGGCTTGGGATTTGATATTTTCGCTTGGTCTTTTCGAGCTCTTCCTTTATAAAACTCAAAAGCTCAAAAAACATTTTTCCTTGTTATTTGCTTTTGTTTTTGCATTTTTGTTTTCGTTTCACTATATCTTTTGAAGCTTTGTTGAGGTTTCTTGCCTTTGGATTTTGACTCGATTTTGGAAAGGAATTGTCATTGATTTCTTCCCTTTGTTTTTAAGTTTTTGGTGTCTTTATATTAAGAGTCCTTGATTTTGGGAATTAGCTTTCTGGACGACCAAAAAGAGTTAAAACTGAAGGATCTTTGGGAAATTTCACTCTGCTTTTGGAGATTTTGCATTTTATAATTTGCATGCTTGTAGTGATTTGCATCAGGTGCACTTAAGCATTTAGTCATTTTCATAGTTTTTGTGAGTGTGAGTTTGTTATCTGAAAAGAAAAATACAATTTTTAATCTCGTAGAACCTGTGTAGAAGTTGCTTTTCATCGAAAGACAATAACTGCATTTGCATGTAGTTTGGTTTTTATTAATTTCTTTCTGCGTCAAAACACCATAAGTTTCATCTCCGCATCCTTGTGACTTAACATAACAGCCCATTAAAATAAGAGATATAATTTAAAATCAACTAGCAAGTTTTCTAAGTGTCATACACCAACTAGCTAGGTTGTAGGGCCTTGGAATAGGTGAGTGGAGAGTTAACTCTCCAAGGCCGCTCAAACAAAACATAGAAGTTGATTAATTGAGCGAAATCCAATTCCGTTAGGTGGACCGGGAAAGCTCTCCTCCAAAGATTCAAGCACGAGGGGAAGTGAAGGCTGAGAAGAGGGATACCCCCTCTCTGATTAGCTGAATCTGACCTCAAGACCATTCCGCCTGGCTTCTGACACGAATTGGTGCCCATAGTTGCCACTCCTAGGTTCCACACAGGTGACTGCGGGGGGGAATACCCGTGGTACCTGAGGCAGACGTCGCATCACTTTCAGCAGTACTTCTAGGGGGTGCCCTTGCGAAGCTTGGGTGCTTGAGCCGGCAAAGGCTGTCGTTAGGAGGTCGGCGTAACTGTTTCTGATACCTTCGCTAGTAGGCCTGGGCCGTAATTATCCCAGACTGCTTTCGGGAGGTCCTATATTTTTCGCTTTCTTGTATTTTGGTGTCCGGTCCTCATCACCCGGAGCGGAAATACTTGAGGGTTGTTTGCTTGATTGTATCTCAGGGATTATTTTTTAGTGAGTGCTCTTTTCTCCTAGCTTGCCTAGCTTTACACTTTTTTGAGTCTAATTAAAATCTATTAAAGTGGCTGATCAAGTGCCTCGTCGATCGAGGAGAATCCGGGGGTTATCTCTCGAGAGTCCAGAGCCTTCTTCAAGAAGGCGTAGGAGTGATTTAGCAGGTGGTTACCACCCTGTGGCGTCCGACGTAGTGGAGAGAGATCCTCCACAAGGGTCTGAAGGTTTCATAGCTGATTCTGGTATTGGTTCCGAGAGGAGCGTTCCGCTCACCTCGCGAGTTTTATTTCCTCAGGAAGAATATTTTCAAATTGAGGAATTACCTGAACCTCCTGTGTCAGGTTCATCTCTTCTTCCTCCTGATTATCCGTTCATTGTTCAATACATCAGACCTGAGTTAGAGAGACCGGAAGATCCTCCGTATTATTCATACCTTTCGATGGCCACGACTGGGAACGCGGATTCTGTTGTGAGCGCTGTAGGCATTGAGACTCCTGCTTCTATTGAAGGAGGGGGCACTATTTCTTTATCTTTGATTGCCTCTAGTGCTGCTGTGTTTGGCTCTGGTTTCACCCAAGCACATGTTTCTCAATCTGGTCCCTTATGTTTTGGAATGCCCACTAGTGGGATTCCTTCTTTTTCCTTTTCCGCTGCTGCAGCTGGATCTACACCCATGTCTTCCATGTCCAGTGGATCAGCTTCTTTACAAGGGTTCCCCTTCAGAATTGGACACATTCCTAGTTCGAATCCTTCTTTAGGGTCCTTTCCGTTTACTTCTCAGACCCAGAGTCTCAACCCTTGGTCTGGAGGTCAAAGTTCGACTACTTTTACAGGTTGGAACCCTGTATTCACTACAGCGGGGGCAGGGAATCATTTTTACGCTGGTCACCAAGGGAATGCTTCTTTCCCTTCGTCGAGTGCTTATCAGACCTTTTCTCCTCTGTCTAATGCCTGGAACCCCTATCAGGGTCTTTCCTCTTCATTTAATACTTTAGGGGGGGGGAACTGGTCCGGTCTTTGGTAACTCGGCGCGGGGAGGAGGTTCTTCTCCTTTTTCTACGAGTTCTTTCTGGCAACCTGGTGCCTCATCAAATTCAGGGTATTCTTTTCAGAATGTTGGGAATCCATCACATCAAGGATGGAATCCTCAGGCTCCACCTCGCTTAACTTTTCTGGCAACGTTAAACTTGCCAAATATGTCGAAATTGACTAATGATCCGATTCGGTATGGTCCGAGGTGGCCTCCGGTCCCGACCAAAATACCTTCAGACATTCCAAAGTTTGAAGGGAAGAATGGAGAGGATCTAGTTGACCACATCACCACTTTCCATTTATGGTGTTCTTCTAACTCCCTGATCGACGATTCGATTAGGTTGAGATTGTTTCAACGCACCCTAACTGGAAACGCTGCCAAATGGTATATTGAGCTAACTGGGGGCAGTTTTGCTACATTTGGAGAACTGGCTGTTACATTTCTAAACTATTTTCAGTTTTCTGTCCGATATGATGCTGGGACTGAACTCCTAGCTAATTTTAAGCAGGACGAGGCAACCCACATTTCTGATCACATTCAGGAATGGAGGAGAAGGAAGAGGCTTATTAAAGCTCATATTCCAGGAGAATTCCTTTTGGAATGGTTTCTGAAATCTCTGTAGTCAGACATTTCTAAAGATGTATCCCTATCTGGGGTATTTTCTGAGGAGCAAGCCATTTTTAGGGCCCAGCAGCTGGAACTGATCTATTCTCAGTCTGGGGTCCTCCATAAATATTTGCCCAATGCTCCTCGCTCCAAATTAGATTTATCAAAAACTAAGCCTGGTCCGCATGGTGATGGGCTTATCAGGTCGATCAATATTGGTGCAGCTAGCCTGCTTACTCAACTGTAGTAGTTGTCTTTGCAATCTGCTCCTTCTGGTCAGGCTGTGCCTGCTGAGTCATTTCCTTCCCAGTCTTTGTCCATAAATGTTGTCCAATCTTCTGATCCCAAAGGAAATCAACAATTCGAAGGGAAGAAGAAGGGATGAAATAATAAGAAGAAGGGCAAGAACGGGAAGGGTAATGCGAATAAAACCAACGAGCATGTTGGTGAGGGTCCAAAGGAGAAGAAGAAAGTGAAGTTTCCATGCAAGTTGTGTACTGGAGACCATCTCACACACCTTTGCCCTAAAATTCAGGATGCGTAGCGCTTGTTAGCTCAGCAGGCTTCTTCTAGTTCCCAGGCTGTCTTAACAAACCCTTTTCCCTAAGGGCAACAGTTAGTTATTGGCGCGAACCAAAATCTTGGGGCTTCCTTTGGGGGCACCCAGGAAGGGGAAATTCCATCGAACATATTCATGATGAGTGCTCACGCGGATATCGCTACAAGATCCCATGATTATGGCGGAGAAGATTCTTCGAAAGCTAAGGATACTCCTGATGCTACTGAGCTGCTTCACATTACAAAGCCTACTGTTGAGTCTATGCCTCGGATGCCCAAAGCATCTACTAAGTGGTCGATGATTAATCCAAATGCTAGGGCTGCCCAGAACTACTCTATTGTGGAAGATCTGGCGCAGAGTCCTTGTGCTATGTCGGCTTTAGAGGTACTCCAGTCTTGTCTGGCTCAGCGCAGTGCTTTGCTCACTGCCATTGGGGCTATTGATCCGAAAAATTCTCTTCTGATTACTTTTGATATGACTAATTTTAAGAAGAGACTCCCCCATCACATGGCTTTTCATATTAAATCATCGTAGCGTAAGTGCAATATCTTTCGGACGGTTGTTGATGAGGGTGCTTCCACATGCGTAATGTCTCTCACATGTTGGAAGATGATTGGATCTCCCAATGATGTTCCATCTACCAATCTTCTGACTACGTTCGATGGTCATTCTCACAGACCGCATGGTATTGTCCCAGCTTTTCCCATCTGTGTTGGGGGAAAAACTGTCAATATAGAGGTTGAGGTAGTGGATGCAAGCTTGGACTACAACCTTCTATTGGGGAGGAACTGGATTTATGAGATGGATGCCATTGCATCCTCATTATTTCGAATTATATGTTTCCCTCACGAAGGGAGGATCATTACAGTGGATGAACTGGACTGTCCTCCTGTAGACCCGAATGCGTCTACTGACTCATCTATTCCAAAGTTGGATAATACTAAGGCGCCTGTCGAGAATTTAGGAGTTGGAATGTATTCTTCCTTGATGGGTACTTTCGATCTTCCTCCTCCTACGGTGCATATAAATGCTATTTCCTACTCCAAGGCTCCTCTTCAAAGAGAGTTCTTCAGAACTCATTATTTTTCGGACCCTTGGACGTTGCCTTCCCCTACCGCCACATTAGCGGAAGGTCAAGTGGGTGGAATGGAATTTCCGATGTCTGCAGCTGAGATTGCTTATCAGTCTATTTTTGACTCTGCAGAATCCAGTCCACCTCCTCTTTCACCGGAAGAGTTGGATGGAGATGTGGCTCCGGCTTGGACACTTAGTTCTTCCTCTGCCCAGGATTGCCTTGATACCACTCTTTCATCTGAAGAGGCCATCCTGGAAGCGATGATTGGTATAGAAAGACCGTGGGATGACTTGCATCATCGGTCTTACTTCTTACCTGATTTGAGCGAAGTTGAAACAAGTTTTCCAAGTCCTCAGTCTCCTGGTCCTGCTCACCCAATCTTGAACCCTTTAGCACCAACACAGGTTTATGCTGAAGGGAACATGGCTGTGATTTCTCCTACTATCCCGGTGAACATTTCCAGGAATCCCAATATTATTGAGAATGTCTTCATTGGAGCTGAATGTTCCCGTGAAGAGATTCAAATTTACACCGAGCTCTTTAAAGAGTATAGGGATGTATTCGCTTGGTGTTATGAGGAAATGCCTGGTATAGATCCATCTATTGTCCAGCATGAGATCAAGACTTACGAAAACGCTAAGCCTGTGAGGCAAAAACTTTGTCCGATCAATCCTAGGAAGGCAGCAGCTATCAAAGCTGAGGTGGAGAAGCTGCTTAAGGCAGGATTCATTTTCCCTGTTCCTTTGACTAAATGGGTTTCAAACCCTGTTCCTGTATATAAAAAGAAAGGAACGATTTGAGTGTGCATTGATTTCAAAGACCTAAATAAAGCATGTCCTAAAGATAATTACCCCACACCATTTATCGATCAGATCATTGACGAGTGTGCTAGTAATGAGATTTTCTCCTTCATGGACGGTTTCTTCGGATATAATCAGATTACTATCCGTCCTGAAGATCAACATAAGACTGCCTTTATTTGTCCCTGGGGTACATTTGCATACAAGAAGATGCCTTTTGGTCTTAAAAATGCTGGGGCTACATTTCAGCAGGCCATGTCATATGCCTTCCACGACATCAAAAAGATTATCGAGGCGTATTTGGATGATTTAGCTGCTCATTCTCGAAAGAGGATGGATCATCCTGCTCACCTCCAACAAATATTTGAACGATGTCATTTCTATAAGATTAGATTGAATCCGAACAAGTGCGTTTTCGCGGTTACGTCCAGTCTGTTATTGGGATTCATTGTGTCTAGGGAAGGGATTAGGGTAGATCCCTTCAAGGTTGAGGCAATACTTCAGTTGCCTCCCCCGTCCTCTATCCGTCAGCTTCAAAGTCTACAAGGAAAGTCTAATTTTCTTCGGAGATTTATCGTAAATTATGCTGAAGTTACCAAGAGATTTATGAGATTGTTGAATAAGGGAGTTCCATTTCTTTGGGATGACTTCACTCAATGCTCATTCGATGCCTTGAAAAAACCATTGACCTCTGCTCCTTTATTGAGTCCACCTGATTATAGCAGGGATTTCATTTTGTATCTGGCAGCAGCAGAATCTACCATTGGTATGGTTCTGGTTCAGGAGGATGATGCTCTTGCAGAGCATGTTATTTACTATCTTAGTCGAGGATTGGTAGGACCTGAACTCTGGTACACTCCGATAGAAAAGTTAGCTTTAGCAGTAGTTCATGTTGTGCAGCGACTTTGGCATTACATTATTCTACGAAAAACTTATGTTTTGGCAGCAGCCAATCCATTTCAGTTTGTCCTCAGTAGGCGAGTGATTGGGGGCAAATACAATCGATGGATTGTGATTTTGTAGGAATTTGATCTTGAATTTATGTCTGCCAAATCCAAGAAATCATTGGTTTTCATGGAATTGATCTCCGAGTTTCCCTGTGGAGAAGAGATGATCTATGATGAATCCTTTCCGGACGAACATTTGTTTCTTATCTCTTCACAGGATCCTTGGTATGGAGATATCATTGTGTATCTTCAGACTGCGAAGTTTCCCTCTACTTTTTCGAAAGATGAGCGTCGTAAGTTGTGTCACTTGGCCAAGAATTATTTGATTATTGGTGATGTTTTATACCGTCGAGGGGTTGATTCAATCCTGATACGCTGCTTAACTCTCGAAGAAGCCGAGGCTATGCTGAATTATTCCCATAGTGGAGCTTGTGGGGGTCATTTATCTGGGCTTGCTACAGCCCAAAAGATTTTGCGTGCTGGGTACTTTTGGCCTTCGATTTTCAAGGATTGTATAGAATCGGTCAAAAAGTTTCATCCGTGTCAAGTCTATACTCGAAAAATGCACGCTCATCCAGCTCCGCTTTTTCCAGTCATTACTGTCGGTCCCTTTACAAAGTGGGGTATTGATTATACTACTTGTAACCCGCCTTCGGCTAAAGGTCACAAGTACATTATTGTAGCAGTAGACTACTTTACAAAGTGGGTCGAGGCTATGCCTACTTTTGGGAACGATGGTGAGACTGCAGCTCTTTTTCTTTTCAAACAGGTTATTGCTCATTTTGGTATTCCTAGAGAGATTGTCACTGATCATGGCAGTCATTTTCAGAATAGCATGATGGCTGAGTTGGCTCTCAAATTGGGTTTCCGGCAGGATCATTCATCTCCGTATTATCCTCAAGCCAATGGGCAAGTGGAAGCTGTGAATAAATCCTTGAAGACATTTCTTCAAAGGAAAATTGATAAAGCTAGATCCAACTGGCATATTATGCTATATCCTGCACTTTGGGCATACAGGACATCAGTGAAAATTGCAACTCGCTTTACTCCGTTTCAGCTAGTGCACGAGTTGGAATCCGTATTTCCCATTGACTGCGAGATTCCTTCTCTTAAATTAGCTGTTTAACTTCTTCCTGACACTTCTAGTCTTGAAGAACGACTCCTTCATATGGAACATCTCGATGAGCAGCGTCGAGATGCTGCCACGATGAATGAAGCGCATAAAAACCGAGTTAAAGTTCAGTACAATAAGGCGGTCAAACCTAGGTTTTTTTCGGAAGGTGACCTTGTTTTGGTCTATGCCCAAGAAAAATATGCCCTGGGGGAAGGAACGTTTAAATCTATGTGGTATGGCCCCTTCATCGTTAAAAAATTCCTTAAGAAAGGAGCATATACCTTGGTTGATTTCGAAGGAAACGAGTTGCCGGAGCCCCGAAATGGGCTCTATTTGAAGAAGAATTATGCCTAGGCTTCGGCCTGGCATGTTGCTTTTGTATATAGTAGTTTTGTTTTGTACATATATGGTTGATTTTCAATCTTTGATGGGTTGTTGATGTTTTTGATCTGCTTTGGCAAGTTGTGTTGGATGTCATGAGTCATTTTGGCTTCGCTGATGGTGCTAGTAGACATATCCGGAACTTAGCTTCCATGGCTTGGGTGCTTCATTATCCATCCGATCAGCTGTTAGTATCAAGAGGGGTCTGCATTAGTTCTGCTTCCAATAATATAGCAGAATACACTGCAGTTTTTTATCTACTCTCAGAGGCAATATCTTTGGGTGTTGATTCGTTGGTAGTTTTCTTGGACTCTCATCTGGTGGTGTCGCAGTTGAACAATACTTATCGGGTTCGAGATCCATTTTTACTACGGTTGTTTTTGAGGGTACATTTTTTACAAAGATCATTTCAATTTTTAACTTTCATTCATATTCCTCGAGCTGACAATTGGTTGGCTGAATCATTAGCTAATCAAGCACAGGATTGGCATATTAATAATTCCATACATTAAAATTTAATCATAAAAAACATCATACATTTTGATACATTTATCACATCACATCAAACATCGATGTATATATATCATCAGAGTGTTCAAAAACTTTACAAAATTTGGATCCATAAGGTCATACAAAATTTGGGCTTATGCCCGATCATGTTCAGTCTCAAAAAATATACAGTCATCTGATACATAATATCTATCTACTCCTGAGGTCCCTGCCCAGAAGTCGTGTTCCTATAGAACGTGATGGCGGTGGCAACTCGGCGGAATAACCGTACCTAGTCTCGGGGCACTCCTACCACCCGTCTTTGGATGGCTTCCGGTAGATCTTCCACGGCAGCCATAGGGATTTGGCGGGTTAACCCCTTCAAGTTCCTCTGTATAGCCTGGAGGGTCCTGTCTGAATCCACTATATCTGCTTCGCCCCTGCGACGCTTGTGGCACGGGAAACCCTCAGGTCGAACTGGTCCAACATCTGTATCATGATCATTTTAAATTATCAGTCATTATGAATCCAATCAAAAACATGTTTGTTTTTCATTTTTTCATACATATTTGAAAAAATCCAAAAAAATTATATAAGTCAAAAAATTGCAAACTTACCGACTGCGCCCCATGCCGCGCCTGGTGGAAGGACAAGATCTGGATCTCCACGAAAGTACATCCCGGCATAGGGGTAGTCGTCCACAGCGATGATTTGTTCTCCCCACCAAAGGAAGAACTCATCATCCCAAGTGGTCCGGGGTACTTCACTACCCCTAATCTCTTCATCATGTCTGCCCAATGGGCAATTCTTGGATCTCTAGGGTTGTTGATGGTAGAGATGACTCTGGGTCTCAATGCTGGTATCTTCTCAAAGAAGAATGTCATCAAAATTGTACCGTATCCAAAGTGTTTTGTCTTTGCTTGCCGGATTGAGGTCAATTGTTGCTTCATGTTCAGTAATAGGGTTGTGCACCAATCATATACATGAGTTAAGCATTCCACTGTTATGCTCATTTACATCCTGGACGCCTGATGTAGGGAGGCAGATCCTGCCACTCTGCCAATGGTGAAAAGGAGTATTTTCATGTGCAAATCCCTTAAATCTTTAATTTCAATTTGAGTTCCAACTTTGTTGGAACCCTCTATGCAATACACGTGGACGTAATCTTCCACGGTTAGCCCTCCTAGGGGCTTCACGTGCAAGTCTACTGGTTCTCCTCTTCGGGAGAGTCCAGTGATAAAATATATGTCTTCCACTTCAATGCGTACTGGCATCTGATCTATCATAAAGCAGTCCTCTTCTGGTTCCCAATAATTCACGAGCATTTCTAGCAACCGGACATTGCTTTTCATATTTGGCATTTTGAAAAACTTGAGCAAACCACAATTCCGAAGAATATTTAGTGATGCTCGATCTCGCATGACTTCTTGATCAATTGCACTGTGTTCACGCTCTCTCCATGATATGGTCATCCTGCAAAATTTCATCAATTCCTTCATTAGCTACGCATTTTTTGATTTGGGTCTGCGCATACGCGACTTCTTTTATGCATAGTCGCGTGTATACGCGCCTTCATTGTTACCAACCCACGTATGCGCAAACCCGTGATTTTTAGCAAGGGTTTGTATGGTGAAAATTACTAAATTTTACTTTATGAACGGACAAAATGAATAGCAAGGATGATTGATGAGCTTACCTGACAAATTCGGTGCGATTTGACGGTCGGTTGCTCCTGATTTGACGAAAGAAGTTTTTTGCTCCAGAGCACTTTTTTCCAAATCAGCAATGTAATAATGAACCAAATATGAGGTAATTTGTCTGTTTATGTCCAAAAAGTTGAAAATTTTCGCAAAAATTTGTTATGCTTATTTTTTAGATCTATCTTAAGCTGCATAACCCAGATGCTTGGAAGTGCCCAGTTTGGTATGTTTTTAGGTACATTTTGACGATTTTGAGATTTTTCTCGGTTTTTGATCCATGATTACTGACTCGTCACGGCAGGTATATGATCTTTACTGGCATATAGGTTAGGGAAATCACTTTCCGTTGCATCTTGCATACTAGCCTCCATACCGATCACTTGCCATAGGGTCGATCCCATCAGGTCATGACTATTACACCTATTTCACTCGCCGATTATTTAATCATGATTTGATGGTAGAGCCTTCCTTTCCTTGGGCTTCTTAGTTAGTTCCTCACTATCACTTGTTGCCCATGTTGTGTTTTATTTAGGCTCGGGAGTCCTCTTTAGTCTCGCCATGACTTATGTGTTGAAGCTTCATTCTTCTTCTTCCTCACTATCATTTTTCTGGCTATTACCCTAGAGGCTCCCTGGTGTTGTTGAGTTGTATTACTACATTGCATATTGGCTACTTGTTTATCCTGGCCTTTAGCCGGCTTCATTTGGACTCGATGTTTAAGCAAAATTTTGACCTTGTCTATCTGTACAAGTTTAACCATTGCATGCACTTTAGCTATCGTGACTTCACACCCTTTTACCCATGGATGGAACATTCCTCTGAGTATCGCTTACCAGTTTCCGCCACCTTGCATTGAGCATAGGATTGTTCCAATCCTAGGAACTAGTGCATATGATTTTTTATACTCATTATATCCATTGTACTATAGCATTCTTTTATTCTTTTTCAGGCTTATTATATGAAAAAGACAAAAAAATCAAATATAACAAAAAGAGCGGGAACGTGATGTATCTTCGTTGTTTTGATGGCAGTACAGAGTCAGTTTGTCGCCCTTGAACAAAGCACATATACTTATATATATTTCCTTCATTTGAGATGGTTTTAGTCTTGACCTAGGTTCAGCCTTTACCATGTTTCACTTGTCAGTCCTCCCCCGGTTGGTTATCTCTTCCAATCATATGGAGAGTTTGTTCTGCCTCCTGCATAACAGACTTATACAGTGTCACTTTTTACTGCCATGGTCATCACGAGTCATGCTTTTGCTCAAGGGAAGTCTAACCAGAGTCGGCCATTCTACGGTGTTTCTTGACTCATTTTTCAGTCGGCCTTCCCGGTCTTGTCAGTATCTTGTTCTATCACATCAGATGTTTTGGTCTTCTTCTCGTGCTAGTTTGAGAAGGTCTCCATTGACTTCTTGCTGGCGGGTTTGTCTCTTATCAACTACGACATATTGCTCTGAGAGCAAACCTAGAGCCGCACCCTGGCCCTATTTCCATCATTGATAGGTGACCTTGTACTCAACATTTGATCATCATTATGGGTCTTTGACTGAGTGGTTTCCCCTTTGTTCGACGTCAGCACACATTATCACACTTGGGATTCGTGTAGTACCTTGATTTCCATTTGACCCTATTGGTGGATATCTCACCTCTGTGTCAGCTTTCGTTATTGGTTGGTTCAGAGGGTTTCTTCCGTGCGCTAGCTTCATCTTGTGCATGTCGGAAACGTACTTTGGTTTTCGTTCCATCACTCTACTTCGTCTGATTCCTTCCAAATCTTGGCCTGCGGGTTACACTCGCACTGGACTGATGTGGGATGCCTTAATGCCTTCCTTCCAGCAGATCTTTTCCCATCGACTCCGACTCATTGCTCTGGGAATAAGGTCTAGAGTCCTTTTGTCAGTACCTTAGGGTTTGCAGTCATCAGTGGCAGACTCTTCGCTATCGACAGTGGGGATTCATCATTGCCTCCTGATTGGTAGATTCTTTCAATTGTTCGACTTCAAATCATTTATTCGCACTTGTTAGATTGTACTGGGGCACCTTAACGCTCATTTTCATTATTGGTGGGTTGTCTCGCGTTGGTTAATGGTATACATCATTGACCGGTAATCCAACGATTTCTCACATGGTCGACTTCAGCTCATTTATTTGCATTGTGTAGAATTGTGCCATAGTGATCGGTGAAGACCTCAGGTTTCATCATCATTTCTCGGTTCACTTTTGACAGTCCATTCAGTTTCTGCCAGTGATGTCGTTCACCGTTATATGTTGCAGTGTCAGTACAACAACATCCTATATGTTGGCTCCCGAGTTGCGTGATAGTACCATTTGTTCCACCTCTTATGATTTGGTACTTGGAGATTCAGTTACTTATATGATCAGACATCCAATTTCAGCATCGTTGCTCAGCTTTCTATATATGTGATACTTGGACATTGATTTAGACTTACACTTCTGGGCCATGCTAAGATGATTCATTGTGTACTTTCAGTTCAGCTATACTTGTATGCATTTTGGATCTCTTATGTACTTTACATATGATGTATTTTTGACTGAGCATGGGTATGCCCACCTCAGCATGAGTTGACTCTCTGTTTTCTTTCATTGGTTTTTGGCAGGCTGAAATCTGGTGAAGTCCTCTCTTGTCCTTACGACGTTATTTCTACGTGCATAATACATTTCGGCCATCATGTACCCCTTCTGACCTTATATATTAGAGGGCATCTGTTATAGCATCATTTTTCACCTTCATATGATTCATGATTGATTTTATGGCTTTGGACACCCATTCCTATAGACTTGAACAAATTCACTAAAAAACAGTGTTAAAATTCCCATACGCGGTTATGCCCAGACTTTTCTGCGTGTATACACGAGTCCATATGTACTTTTCCGCGTATGCCATTAAAACAATTAAAAATATATATAAATTCCCTATTTTCGGGCTAGGTTGATGGTTACTCCAGTAGTTCAACCACCCCAGCACGTGGCCAACTGTTTCCAACTGACTGAAACTACTTTGAGGGAGTATAAAAGCCCCTCATGTGCATGGCCTAAGGGAGAGAGAAATTTTATAGTCATTATACTCTGTTGGATTCCCAGTTCAAGTCTGATTCCCCGTGCCTCCTGCACTTTCCCAGATTTATATCAGGAAACCCTTGTTTCCTAGAGATGTTCATCCATTTATATGCCATCTCGCGTGCACAACTCCTGAAAGTTTCTTAGCGAGGCAAGGGCGGGACGAATCCGGACGACGGTCTGCTCAAAGATCATGGAAGGATTCAGGTGATCTCTCCACTCTTTATTTCTGTACATGCTATTTATAATAATGAAGAACCCTCTTGTTCCTGAACTTCTGTGTTAGTATCTATTTTTATATGTGGAAAGATTGATTATTAAGCAGTTATTATCGTTTATATCATGTTTCACATTGATTACACTAATGTTTAGGAGAATTATATGTTGTACAACTAGGTTTCCGTGCACATTATTTCTTGTTTTCAGGTTGAAGGAGGAAGGAAGGTTGCTGGGGGTTTGAACCCCGCGGGATCTACATCGAACATAGGACTACGGGTGAGTCCTGCTATCGTTGATTTCTAGTTTTTTGCATTCAAGTACAGTTGTGCGTGAGTCATTCTAAATGGCATGCCCTGCTCTGTGGAGGTTTTGACCCAACAAACCTCTAGGGTGATTTTCCCTGAAACAGTGATGAACCCAGGGAAGTTAACAGCATGATGATACTATGAAACCTCAGAATATGCATAGGAAAATAGTTTCAAGTTTTTTGGTAACCAACAGAGTTTTTCTTCAGGAAGGAAAATAAATGTAAAGATTTTTTTATTGAATGTTTAGATAGCACAGAAAGATAGGAAAAATTTATGAAAAACAATCATACATCTCGAAGAGCATTGTAAAAACTCCATTTCAGGGGCCGGTCTGTTATTTCACTATGGAATAAAGATTTTTTTCTATGGAAAAGGAATATATATATATATATATATCCTATTGGAAAGAAAAATAATAACATTGTAGCTTCGCCCTTTCCTCACCTACAAGAAAGTCTATAGAGGATCACCTCTCATTCAGACAGTTTCAATATCAATGAATAACATTTTGAATTATATGGAAGATTGACCAACATCCCTGCACCCATTTAAACCCCTACTCATCTTTCCATTACATACTCCCTATCAATTAATATTATAAAGCCTTGAAAATATGGTTCTTTAAATGGTAATTACCTCGTGCTTATCATGCATGGGGGAAGCCTACCACAACAACCCCCACCTTAATCACCATGAGAGTTGGTGGGGTGTCCAAGCACCCCCCAAAATCCATTTAACTATGCCCATTGATCAGGGGTCAATTTCTGATACCCTTTTAACCGAGACCTTTTTCTTTGGCTGATGTGTTAGAATTTCTTTTTTCAAAGCATTAATGAACACATATGGGGATATAATCAAGAGGAAAACATGTCAACAATCACACGGTAAAATGTAACACTTTTAGTAACGAAGTTCGTTTAGTGTGGGCTACGTCTCTAGGAAAAGTCTTTGCACAAGAAGTTCCATTATAAGGAACTCTCATTGATGTCAAATACCCTATCAACATGAAAAATTCACACATGGTGACAAAGATTATCCTGCCATCAAGGAAACAAAGGGATCTCATAACATAAGTCACCATCCATGATAAATAAATACCACATCAAATACACATAAATATTATAAATCTTACGTCAGCAGGAATCAACAACAACAAATACCATAAATATTTTGCATCATACATCAGTAGGAATCAACAATAGGAAATAAACATAAAGATTCTGCATCATGCATCAAATAGGAATCGACATGAAACAAAAGAATCCTACATCAATAATCAATTAAGTACATGGAAGCAACACTTCATATACCTCAACTCTAATGCTGACTGAATAATAGGTTTTTGAATCGCTGGATATGAATGCACCATCACAAACTTGGTGTCGAATGACATGAAATCAATTGTCGACATGCTGAAATCTGACATTGTAATTCCATTCTAGAAAATGGTCGAACAATAGAGACCTCTATTGCAGAAACTGACACCTCCATCACGTTCGTGTCACTGAGAGGTGTAAAATCCATATAGCATTTTTCCACTTTGGACACTCGGAAAATTTGGCTCCTCTCGAAATGAGGCTCAATCATGGTTCCATTGCCTCTACACACTGGCTCATCTTTCTGCACCTCGAAATAAGTGTTGCTCCTTTGACCTGCTCTCTCACACAATAAAGGAAGGTCAAGTTTATATGTAATGGGTTGGGCAGATCTTACAAGGTTCACCGGTTGGCACGTTGGTTAAGATTCGATTTTGGAGGAGGAGGGGTCGGGGGATCATACCCCCCTCCCACCCCTCCCCTTTTATACATTGAAGTTGTTGCTTTTGTTATGCTGGGTGGGCAAGATCGCTCCACGCAACCTGACCTAACCTCACCCGAAAACTGTTTAACATTCCAAACGCCATATATATGTCGAATACTCCCACCCGCTCACTCTTCAACAGCCCTTGGATGGAGATTTTTGTGATTATGATGTCGAATACTCGCACCTGCTTACTCTTCAACAACCCTTGGATGAAGATTTTTACGATTATGATGTCAAATAATCGCCCACCCACACCCTTGAAATTCCATTCCATGAAGTTTTTTACATTTATGATTTTGACTGCTACTCGCACCAGCACACCCTTGAAGGGCCATTTGATGATTTCTACTATTTCGATGTCAACTACTACTCACGCGCGCACACCCTTGGAAGGAAATTGCATGAATATTTTTACTATTGTGATGTCAACTACTTGCACGACATTGAAGAGCAGGATGAATATTTTGAGTATTATGATGCCCACTCCTGGCGTGCGCACAGTCTTGAATGCAACACATCCACGGGTTCAGTTCAAAACAACCCAAATTTGAATTCAGTTTCTGGGGCATCAGATATGTCGCTGGGCATCGTATCTGGGTCTACCCAGATGGATCATACTGCTGCAATAGTACTCACTCACGTAAGCTTTAAATTTTGTTCTATTTTGAAAAAAAAAATTATAGTCCTTTGTGCACATATTCAAGAAATAGATCTATGCTAAATTGTTAGAGGTACATTAATTTCCGAGCATGCTTAGGTGTAGGGTTTTGGTAAATTAGATCTTTGTAAATTTGCATTTTTAAATAACTCTATTTCTAATACGTATTCTCAAAAAATATATGGACTAAAGATTCATCTCGGCCAATTGAACTTTTTCAAATTGTTTCTTCTTAAGGACTAAAAATATCTGTGCCAGAATGGAAGATGCTAAGAATAATAAAAGATCATTGGTTATGAAGTACCTTTAACACGTAATGTATTTTGAAGTACTATCTCTGCATCTCCTTGACCAAATCCACCCATATTAGGGTTATTCGTTAATGGCTGATCGTGCATGTCTTTGCGTGAGAAACTTGATTTAATTGAAATGATCATTGGTTATGAAAAATTCTTCTTCAATTCTATTTATTTGTTTTTCATTGGATAGAGCCCTGCCAAACTGAAAAATACATTCAGATATATGGCATCATAAAACACAGACTGTTTTTCATTGGCTGGAGGCCTAACTGACAATGTAGGTTTTATGTGTATAACACCGGGTGAGAACCTTTGTCTATTCACTTATAGAAGAGTGTTTTAGAACCTTTTCTTTCCTCATAAACGTTTCCTTTGCACGCAGGGAGTGAACTCAACATGCTGCAAATTGGAGAAACTTGAAGAAAGTCTTAACGTCAGAATTGAAGAAACCAGGGAACCCATTGGCATTGCAAATATTGCAGAAAACTCCATTAAAGGAGGAGGCGAAATTATAGAAATTATCCCAAAGGGAGAGGAGGATTATTCTTCAAGGAAATCACAGCCAGTGAGAGGTGGTGATGATGATATGGATGAGGACTGGGAGCTTATCCAGAAAGAGGAAATTGACACAGCTGCTTGAGGCACAATAGCATTAATTAAGGCATTCTTCTTTTATTTCTTTAGCGCGGCCTCTTTACAATTTTTTTTTCACTTAATTACGAACGAAGAGATTCAGCTCATCTTATGTCTGTTGCTAGATGAGATTATGTATTTAAAATGCAATGATTATGTAATATGTCTTTTATATTTTTCTTAATTTTTGTTTACATCTTATGTATGTTTTTTAATATTAGAATACATGAGACTATATAATATCTCTTTTATATGTTTCTTAATTTTTGGTTACATCTTATGTTCTTTAATATTAGAATATTTTGAATTTTTAATCTCTATAACTATTTATGACTTATATGAGTTTTCTTTTAATATTCACTCGGTAATCAAGCAATTATCTATTAATTATCAATTGTTAAGTAAGACTTCTACAAAATCTCAATATAGTCCACATCTTATGTATGTTTTTTAATATTAGAATACATAAGACTATATAATATCTCTTTTATATGTTTCTTAATTTTTGGTTACATCTTATGTTCTTTAATATTAGAATATCTTGAATTTTTAATCTCTATAACTATTTATGACTCCATTCAATGAGGTAATCAGGAAATTATCCATTAATTATCAAGTGTTAAGTAAGCCCTCTGCAAAATCTCAATACAGTCGACATGATTAATGAATAATACTTTAATATAAATGTTTTTGATTTGATATGATTGAATATAATGGAGTCCATATAAATATTAGGCAGGTTGGAGTCATGTATTTTTGAGACATTCGCTTCAATAATTATTAATTATATTTAGATTATTTAATGTCTGTATTATTCCATATTCAAGCATGTAACATTACTTTTCTCTTCAAAGATTCTTTTCCCTCAAAGGATATGGGTGAAAAGTCTTTTGTATATTTACTTACACTTGATCTTGATGCTATCATGGTTGGTGATATTAAACAACACAAACTTCTAAGCACATAGGAACTGTAACATGATGTGAGGAACCTAATTCAATCATTTCTGGAATATTTTGCCTATAGGCTTCCCAAGATGAAATGTTAACATAAGGCTTGATAATGTTGGTATTAGTATCCTTTAGAAGATTATTGATGATAATACCCTAACTCATCAATGTACATAATCTTGTGATTAGGCTATCAAAAGGTGTATTAGTAGTGTTTTATTTATTTTCTTATGGATTTTTATTTTCTCTATGCATTGATACGGGATCATTAATTGCTGAGCTCATATTAGTAGGTAGCATCAAAATTTATATTTTTCATTTTACAATATTTGAGGATAATTTTGTTCACATATTTTTCACTACTACATAGTACAAGAAAATTTGATGGTCATGTTAGATGTTTGAAAAAATTGTGTCATCTGTTAGTGTAACTCGGTCAAATAATTGAGGAGACAAATGGAGGTCAATATTTGATGTTCTCTAGTTGGATAATAATATGAGATGAATAATCTATTGAATATATTCATATCCATAACATAGTAATCAAAATAATAGATGACCCATGGTATTGAAAAACTATGGTATTAGACCATGGTGTTATGATTTATTCCCTCCATAGATGAGGTGAAAACCAACCTATATCCATTTTAACACCATATCTATCTAGTGCGGAGATGGATCAAATCTCTCGAGGTGCAAACCATTCCTCAAGTTTTGCACTCAAAAAAGAGGGTGAGAGATTTGATCTCTCTCAATGCTTGATAGATCTATGGTTAAGATGGATTTAATTTTAGATGTCTAGGCTTGATCCATCCAGCCTAGATCCATATTAACCCCAAATATATCAAGTGTAAAGAGGGACCAAATATCTCAAGGTGCAAACCTCTTTTCTTGAGTGAAAAACTTGAGGAAATCTTTGCACCTCTAGAGATTTGATGCCTCTGGGCACTTGATAGATCCAAGTTTAAGATGGATCTAGGCCAGTTTCATTTGTGTGCATTCATACAAAATTTGTTGAGCACATACTTATTTTGATCATTTTAAATATGCTAAATATTTCTAACATTAATTTGGGCAATTTAATTTTAACTTTGCTTAGTTACCTCAGTTTGTTGAGATGAGAGAGATTGTTAGTAACTTGAATGATGAAAAAAAGATGAAATAAAAATTTCATGTGCAAAGTGACAATGCAACAATTTTGAATTATAGAAAATGTGAATAATAAGAATATAGTGAATTACAAACAATATTAATTACAATCAATATGAAACTATTTTCTTCTAGTGTTCTTATTTTCACGCTTATTAGTTATTTTTACAACATTTGAATACAAGGTGATTAATAATGTTGAATGATGGAGGGCGGGGTGAAAGGGAAGAAGAGAGAGGCAAAGATATGGAGGAGGGAAGAGATATCTATTATCGATAGAGAAGTGTTAGAGATAGCGAAGGGGAAGAGAGAGAGGGGGGAGTGGCAAAAGGGAGGGAGAGAGAGATAGATAGACATATATAGAGAGAGTGTGTGTATGTTTCTGGTGGTGAGATAGACAGATAAAGAAGGAGAGACAATGGAAGATAGAGGTATAGATGGAGGGGGCACAAATGTGCTTACTTTGAAATCATTGCACACTATTAATCTTATTAATTTGAAATTAATAAGAATCCAATGACAAGGCATGAGATCGGAAATATGCCACCAACATCTAGTTAAATAAATGGGAAATAAAAGATGAATATTATTTCAAGCATTTAATTCAAAATCAATAAAATATCCAATAGAGTCCCACAAGGCATTCCACAAATTCAATGATAAGAATTTGACTATGAGGCATTGCATATTCGAGGGAAAATATGATGTTGAACCGAAGGCCAAGCTACACATTTCACTAGGGAATTCTAATGTTTGGCATAAAAAATATGATGGATTAATTTGATGTTGTCATCATAAATATGAAAACCCATTCCAACCTTATGGTGTCAAAAATATGAAATTTATCGTTGTGCATTGATGGCCACAATGTACATCTGACAACTTGATGCAATCTTATGGTGTCACAAACTTGACCGTTGACAAGGGCATACATTAAATATTTTCTTTATATATGATGGTAGTTGTGTTGAATAGTTTATTGTATACTATTGTGAATCTCATGACTAGTACCCACCACTTCATGGGTGACACACCTAGGAGAAATGTTTTCTAAGTGATGGTCTTCACCCCATAGCCAACAACCCCTTGTAGCCATCAACTAGCACGTTGTGTCTTTTCTCTACCTCATAAGCAAGTCATGTGGTCCTTAACCCATCTGTATTGTTCGTATGTTTGAAGGTGGGCCTCCTGAACCCAAATTTATGCCTTGAGATTTGGTAATTAAGTATTGGGTTCACTAATATTGGACACTTCTAGACATGAATTAATCGGGGGATTCAATGAAAAGAGAGAGCTTAGTGTGTGCTTACGTCCCCTTGACCTGCGTTGGATGTTACCCTTAGGTTTTAGTCAAGTGGGATCTCCTTTACTTACAATTTTATTTTTAGGGTGGTACTACATGGGAAAACTTAACTTTGGTTGTGTGGTTTTTCTCCCTTATCCACATATATCACTCCCCTTCCACTCACTATAATCACATTCATAATATCTGCACCTTGGTCTAAATTTCTTAACTAGTTCCTCAAAGGGTTAACCTTCCCATTCCCTTGCCCCCACCTTGGGCCAGGCCTCGAACGATGCCCCGGAGGTTGAAGGAAGTGAAAAATAAAATTAAAAGCATAAATGGCCGCATTCAATAGGAGAATGTACCACAATATGAAAATTATTGTTGGGGCAAACATAATTAATATGTGGGAAAAATCTAATGCATGAGCTCTACCCTATACCCATGGCCATTACCCTAGTTCCATAGGCCCTAGGCAAGCCTCCTTTATCATTCAGGAATGCATGATTTTACCAACCCCTTGAGGGTAATGAACTACCTTGTGTAATCACTATTATATCTTACACATCATGCTCTTATACTTTAAGCCCTGAGAAGTTAATCAAAGAAATATCATAAAAGGAAAAGTACATATAAATAAGTGTGGAAAAATCAAGGTCGAGCCTACAAATTACATACCCGAGTTTTGGCTTGCCTTTCTCTAGCTACCCTTGTGCCTCGATATGTGGCCCAATATTTCCCTTATCATTCCCTATTCCATTTCACCTCTTTGTCACATTCCATCACCATTTGAGGGATGTACCTTGGACATATTGTCCCCTCTAAAGGTACAAACGACCTAATAAGGTACTTGGTTAACCCCCTTTGGAGCTTAGAGACATTACCACACGACAAAGCCCACTATGGAAGGGTATGCTATTGTGAAGCATCCACTTGTTGTCCATGGTTTTTAAGCTCTCTTACCTAATTAATTTATTTACTTTTTGTACTAGAAGGCTAGGGGATGCATTGGATATTATATAGGATTGGAGATGGTGTCCATTTGTGTTTGGTCTCCCTATACGGGGTCCTAACCCTCGATATGGCTATATTGACTCATATAGGGTGTGTGTAGATATCCATGGGCCTCCAAAGCACCATAAAATACTCCATGGGTGCCTAGATATGTTCATAGATTGCTAGAGATGCACCCTTTGGATGAAGAAGATGCATTTCATACAGTATGCCCAGTTGGACCCACAGGTGCACAACACACTTGGTAGTGTCCCATGACTCGTACGATGACATGGAAGCATTGATTCCATCATCTTAGACCTTAGAGATGGTCTTTGACTCATATGGATAGCCATGAGGTCATTAGTGTGCCCCCACAACCACTAGGAGCACAATAGGTTTATTGTTTGGATAACAAAGGGACACCCCCTTGTCCATCATTTTTGAGGATCCTATTTATCATTATGGCACCTAGGAGCCTCATCGAGCCTCTTGGAGTGCCCTACGACATGCATAGATTATTATTTGACCTCCTCAGAGGCTTATTATTTTATTTGTGAGCTATTTTGGTGGGCTTGTCAGCAAAAGTTAGTTATTTTTTATATTATTTTATTTTTAGGGGCTAATGTAAGCCCATTAGGTAATTCAAACTCCTAATGAGTGTATAAATAGGATTTGGATGAATTCAGTTTCTTTCATCACTTGGATTTGGATTGGGTTCTTCTTATCTTGGAGCTTATTATATTACAATTTTTTTGATTATTTGATATATTGTCTTACATTCAAGTGAAATTTTAACGCTAATTTCTTTCATTTTGCTGCATATATTGGTTATGAGATTCTTGTTATTTAGGGATAATTTTTGCATTCATTTATGACATCAATGTCAAATTATGTTCATATTTATATTACCTCCATGTATGGGCCATGTTTGATCAATGAATTTTCCTAGAGATCAAGTTATCTCAATAAGCATCTTCCATTTGCAATGAAGTATAAACACGTTTAAGGTCACTTTTATTCTCTTTCCATGAACATTGGATGAAGTCAACTTTGAGAGCCTCCTTGAACAAGAAAAAAAGTGCATATTAATAATTATCCTTCACTCCATATCCCCAAGAGGAACTAGTCATTGATCCATCAAAATTTGTTCATTTAAACCATATTATTTCACATTTTCCTCCCTCTTCTAGGTCTATCCATGTTGGGCCACCTAGGGCATCAATTTCCCAACAAACTAGCCCTAAAAAAATTTCAATATCCTAGGCCCTACTACACTTGTGGGTCCTCAAGGTCTCCTCCAAATTTGAAGATATTTCAATAGTGGGATTTCGAGATATCCCAAGCCCTAGGTCTAAGATAAAAATTCTCCCTAGTGTTCCCAAGGCTAGTATCTCATAGTATCAATTGGAAATATTTAAGTGAATTCTTGTCTGATCCTTTTCCCTTGCCTTGGTGAGGTTAATTATATAACCGGTTGCTAGACACCATTCCCTTAACCTATGTTAGGTCCGCTTAGCCCCATGTGGTCCCATTTCTTATCAAAGACAATTCATCAAAGGCAACTCTGGAATCCAAGTCCTATAAGGATTTTAGGGAGTGGAAAACTCCTTTCAATTCATATTCCCTTAACCTAAGCCTAAAATCCTCACCTCATTTCCCTAGAAAGTATTTTACCTTGATTAAAGAGAAAGAAAGATCCATTCTTAATAGTACCCTATGGAAAGTGTCTCTAAGTTCACTTCACAACTATTTTTTGATCCATCCCTTATAAGTGACTTCATAATTATTGGGTCTCCTCCCATTTGTGAAATTCCCTAAAGAGAAGGGAGACTTACTTGTGGTTACATTGGTCTAAGTCTATAATTTCCCTTGACCTAGCAGTTCCCCTCTTAGGAGCCCCTTTTACGTCCCGTGTTGTTTTGAGTGGTAATTTTTATCGCTCCATTTGTGGGGACATGAGATGTGTGTTTTGTTCCCCTTACGACATATTGAGATATCATCATTGACGACTCTATTGGAATAATGAAGCCCTATTTATTCATTGAACCTTAAGGTCGATGCTTGTAGGGTGAAGTAAGAATGATTGTAGGCATAGTTAAATTCACCTTGGCAACTCTTACATATTTTTCTTGCATAGATCAAATAGTTTGTCTTTCTTTGATAATTTTCCAACCTTGGACATTGCTAGCATTTCTGGGCACCATATTCATGTATTAGGAAGGATGGTAGGTGGGGTACTCGTGTTTAATGGTGATCAACTCTCTCAAACTGACCGTGTAGAAATATTTAATGCACATGATTCAAAAGAGAAAGTGGTTCACCAAGATTTCCTTATGTTTTTTTCATGGGTTCTCTCGGTGGTCATAATTCATGGCTACATGATCATGAACCTAAGAGTATCTCATCTATTGAGGAGTTCGTTGGTGACTTTATTTGTCATTTTCATGTATACCCTCCAGTAGATATATATATTGAGAGAGAATGGGAGGAGAGAGATAGGGAGTGGCAAAAGGGAGAGAGAAAGAGCTAGATAGATAGATGTGGATAGAGAGTGTGTATGTTTGGGTGGTGAGATAGAGAGAGAAAGAAGGAGAGACAATGGGAGATAGAAATATAGGAGGAGAAGAGATGTGATTACATTGAAATAAATGCACATAATTAATCTAATTACTTTGAAATTAATATACATCTAGTCGAAAATTCCAAAAATTTGATGATCAGAATCCAATGACAAGGCGCGCGATTATTGATGATAATACCCTAACTCATCAATTTACATAAGCTTGTGATTAGGGTATCAAAAGGTGTATTAGTAGTGTTTTATTTCTTTTGTTATGGATTTTTATTTTCTCTATGCATTGATACAGGATCATTAATTGCTGAGCTCATATTAGTAGGTAGCATCAAAATTTATATTTTTCATATTACAATATTTGAGGATAATTTTCTTCACATATTTTTCACTACTACATAGTACAAGAAAATTTGATGGTCATGTTAGATGTTTGAAAAAATTGTGTCATATGTTAGTGTAACTCGGTCAAATAATTGAGGAGACAAATGGAGGTCAATATTTGATGTTCTCTAGTTGGATAATAATATGAGATGAATAATCTATTGAATATCTCCATATCCATAACATAGTAATCAAAATAATAGATGACCCATGGTATTGAAAACCTATGGTATTAGACCATGGTGTTATGAATTTATTCCCTCCATAGATGAGGTGAAAACCAACCTATATGCATTTTAACACCATATCTATCTAGTGCAGAGATGGATCAAATCTCAAACCTTTCCTCAAGTGTTGCACTCAAAAAAGAGGGTGAGAGATTTGATCTCTCTCAATGCTTGATAGATCTAGGGTTAAGATGGATTTAATTTTAGATGTCTAGGCTTGATCCATCTAGCTTAGATCCATATTAACCCCAAATATATCAAGTGTAAAGAGGGACCAAATATCTCAAAGTGCAAACCTCTTTTCTTAAGTGAAAAACTTGAGGAAATATTTGCACCTCTAGAGATTTTATGCCTCTAGGAACTTGATAGATCCAGGTTTAAGATGGATCTAGGTTGGTTTCATTTGTGTGCATTCATAAAAAATTTGTTGAACACATACTTATTTTGATCATTTTAAATATGCTAAATATTTCTAAGATTAATTTGGCCAATTTAATTTTAAATTTTCCTAGTTACCTTAGTTTTTTGAGATGAGGGAGATTGTTAGTAACTTGAATGATGAAAAAAGATGAAATAAAAATTTCATGTGCAAAGTGATAGTGTAACAATGTTGAATTATAGAAAATTTTGAATTACAAACAACATTAATTACAATCAATATGAAACTATTTTCTTATAGTGTTCTTATTGTCACGCTTATTAGTTCTTTTCTATTACATCATTTGAATACAAGGTGATTAATAATGTTGAATGATGGAGGGGGGGAGAAAGGGAAGAAGAGAGAGGCAAAGATATGGAGGAAGGAAGAGATATATATTATCGATAGAGAAGTGTTAGAGATAGAGAAGGGGAAGAGAGAGAGAGGGGAGTGGCAAAAGGGAGGGAGAGAGAGATAGATAGATAGATATAGAGAGAGAGTGATGTTTTGGGTGGTGAGATAGATAGATAAAGAAGGAGAGACAATGGAAGATAGAGGTATATATGGAGGGGGCACAAATGTGCTTACTTTGAAATCAGTGCACACTATTAATCTAATTAATTTTAAATTAATAAGAATCCAATGACAAGGCATGAGATCGGAAATATGCCACCAACATCTAGTTAAATAAATGGGAAATAAAAGATGAATATTATGTCAAGCATTTAATTCAAAATCAATAAAATATCCAATAGATTCCCACAAGGCATTCCACAAATTCTATGATAAGAATTTGATGATGAGGCATTGCATATTTGAGGGAAAATATGATGTTGAACCGAAGGCCAAGCTACACATCTCACTAGGGCATTCCAATGTTTTGGCATAAAAAATATGATGGATTAATTTGATGTTGTCATCATACATATGAAAACCCATTCCAACCTTATGGTGTCAAAAATATGAAATTTATCGTTGTGCATTGATGGCCACAATCTACATCTGACAACTTGATGCAATCTTATGGTGTCACAAACTTGACCTTTGACAAGGGCATACATTTAATATTTTTTTTATATATGATGGTAGTTGTGTTGAATAGTTTATTGTATACTATTGTGAATCTCATGACTAGTACCCACCACTTCATGGGTGACACACCTAGGAGAAATTTTTTCTGAGTGATGGTCTTCACGCGATAGCCAACAACCCCTTGTAGCCATCAACTAGCATGTTGTGTATTTTCTCTGCCCCCTACGCAAGTCATGTGGTCCTTAACCCATCTGTATTGATCGTATGTTTGAAGGTGGGCCTCTTGAACCCAAATTTATGCCTTGAGATTTGGTAATTAAGTATTGGGTTCACTAATATTGGACACTTCTAGACACGAATTAATCGGGGGATTCAATGAAAAGAGCGAGCTTAGTGTGTGCTTACGTCCCCTTGACCTCAGTTGGATGTTACCCTTAGGTTTTAGTCAAGTGGGATCTCCTTTACTTACAATTTTTTTTTTAGGGTGGTACTACATGGGAAACCCCAACTTTGGTTGTGTGGTTCTCCTCCCTTATCCACATATATCACTCCCCTTCCACTCACTATAACCCCATTCGTAATATCTACACCTTGGTCTACATTCCTTAACTAGTTCCTCATAGGGTTAACCTTCCCATTCCCTTGCCCCCATCTTGGGCCACGCCTGGAACGATGCCCGGGAGGTTGAAGGAAGTGAAAAATAAAATTAAAAGCATAAATAGCCGCATTCAATAGGAGAATGTACCACAATATGAAAATTATTGTCGGGGCAGACATAATTAATACGTGGAAAAAATCTAATGCATGATCTCTACCCTATACCCATGGCCATCACCCTAGTTCCATAGCCCCTAGGCAAGCCTCCTTTATCATTCAGGAACGCATGATTTTACCAACCCCTTGAGGGTAATGAACTACCCTGCGTAATCACTATTATATCTTACACATCATGCTCTTATACTTTAAGCCCTGAGAATTTAATCAAAGAAATATCATAAAAGGAAAAGTACATATAAATAAGCGTGGAAAAATCAAGGTCGAGCCTACAAATTACATACCCAAGTTTGGGATTCCCTTTCTCTAGCTACCCTTGTGCCTCGATATGTGGCCGAATATTTCCCTTATCATTCCCTATTCCAGTTCACCTCTTTGTCACATGCCATCACCATTTTAGGGATGTACCTTGGACATATTGTCGCCTCTAAAGGTACAAACGACCTAATAAGGTACTTGGTTAACCCCCTTTGGAGCTTAGAGACATTAACACATGAAAAAGCCCACTATGGAAGGGTATGCCATTGTGAAGTATCCACTTGTTGTCCATGTTTTGTAAGCTCTCTTACCTAATTACTTTAATTAATTTTGTACTAGAAGGCTAGGGGATGAATTGGATATTATATAGGATTGGACATGGTGTCCATTTGGGTTTGGTCTCCCTATACGAGGTCCTAACCCTTGATATGGCTATATTGACTCATATAGGGTGTGTGTAGATATCCATGGGCCTCCAAAGCACCGTAAAATACTCCATGGGTACCTATATATGTTCATAGATTGCTAGATATCCACCCTTTGGATGAAGAAGATGCATTTCATACAGTATGCCCAGTTGGCCCCACAGGTGCACAACACACTTGGTAGTGTCCCAGGACTTGTACGATGACATGGAAACATTGATTCCATAATCTTAGCCCTTAGAGATGGTCTTTGACTCATATGGAGACCCATGATGTCATTAGTGTGCCCCCACAACCACTAGGAGCACAATAGCTTTATTGTTTGGATAACAAAGGGACACCCCCTTTTCCATCACTTTTGAGGATCCTATTTATCATTATGGCACTTATGGGCCTTGCCGGGCCTATTGGAGGGCCCTACGACATGCATAGATTATTATTTGACCTCCTCAGAGGCTTATTATTTTATTTGTGAGCTAGTTTGGTGGGCTTGTCACCAAAAGTTAGTTATTTTTTATATTATTTTATTTTTAGGGGCTAATGTAAGCCCATTAGGTAATTCAAACTCCTAATGAGTGTATAAATAGGAGTTCGATGAATTCAATTTCGATCATCACTTGGATTTGGATTGGGTTCTTCTTATATTGGAGCTTATTATATTACAATTTTTTTTATTATTGGATATATTGTCTTACATTCAAGTGAAATTTTAACGCTAATTTCTTTCATTTTGCTGCATATGTTGGTTATGAGATTCTTGCTATTTAGGGCTAATTGTTGCATGAATTTATGACATCAATGTCGAATTATGTTTATATTTAGATTACCTCCATGTATGGCCCATGTTTAATCAATGAATTGTCCTAGAGATCGAGTTATCTCAATAAGCCTCTTCCATTTTCAATGAAGTATAAACACATTTAAGGTCACTTTTATTCTCTTGCCATGAACATTGGATGAATTCAACTTTGAGAGCCTCCTTGAACAAGAAACAAAGTGCATATTAATAATTATCCTTCACTCCATATCCCCAAGAGGAACTAGTCATTGATCCATCAAAATTTTTTCATTTAAACCATATTATTTCACATTTTCCTCCCTCTTCTAGGTCTAGCCATGTTGGGCCACCTAGGGCATCAATTTCCTGAAAAACTAGCCCTAAAACAATTTCAATCTCCTAGGCCCTACTACACTTGTGGGTCCTCAAGGTCTCCTCCAAATTTGAAGATATTTCAATAGTGGGATTTCGAGATATCCCAAGCCCTAGGTCTAAGATAAAAATTCTCCCTAGTGTTCCCAAGGCTAGTATCTCATAGTATGAATTGGAAATATTTAAGTGAATTCTTGTTTGATCCTTTTGCCTTTCCTTGGTGAGGTTAATTATATAACCAATTGCTAGACACCATTCCCTTAACCTATGTTAGGTCCGCTTGGCCCCATGTGGTCCCATTTCTTATCAAAGACAATTCATCAAAGGCAACTCTGGAATCCAAGTCCTATAAGGATTTTAGGGAGTGGACAACTCCTTTCAAGTCATATTCCATTAACCTAAGCCTAAAATACTCACCTCCTTTCCCTAGAAAGTATTTTACCTTGATTAAAGAGAAAGAAAGATCCATTCTTAATCGTACCCTATGGAAAGTGTCTCTAAGGTCACTTCACATCTATTTTTTGATCCATCCCTTATAAGTGACTTCGTAATTATTGGGTCTCCTCCCATATTTGAAATTCCATAAAGAGAAGGGAGTCTTACTTGTGGTGACATTGGTCTAAGTCTATCATTTCCCTTGACCTAGCAGTTCCCCTCTTAGGAGACCCTTTTGTGTCCCCTGTTGTTTTGAGTGGTAATTTTTATCGCTTCATTTGTGGGGACATGAGATGTGTGTTTTTTTCCCCTTACAAAATATTGAGATATCATCATTGACGACTCCATTGGAATAATGAAGCCCTATTTATTCATTGAACCTTAAGGTCGATGCTTGTAGGGTGAAGAAAGAATGATTTTAGGCATAGTTAAATTCACCTTGGCAAATATTACATATTTTTCTTGCATAGATCAAATAGGTTGTCTTTCTTTGATAATTTTCCAACCTTGGACATTGCTAGCATTTCTGGGCACCCTATTCATGTCATAGGAAGGATGGTAGGTGGGGTGCTCGTGCTTAATGGTGATCCACTCTCTGAAATTGACCGTGTAGAAATATTTAATGCACATGATTCAAAAGAGAAAGTGGTTCACCAAGATTTCCTTGTGTTTTATTCATGGGTTCTCTCGGTGGTCATAATTCATGGCTACATGATCATGAACCTAAGAGTATCTCATCTATTGAGGAGTTCATTGGTGACTTTCTTAGTCATTTTCATGTATACCCTCCAGTAGATATAGATATTGAGAGAGAATGGGAGGAGAGAGATAGGGAGTGGCAAAAGGGAGAGAGAAAGAGCTAGATAGATAGATATCGAGAGAGAGTGTGTATGTTTGGATGGTGAGACAGAGAGATAAAGAAGGAGAGACAATGGGAGATAGAAATATAGGAGGAGAAGAGATGTGATTGCATTGAAATAAATGTGCACTATTAATCTAATTACTTTGAAATTAATATACATCTAGTCGAAAATTCCAAAAATTTGATGATAAGAATCCAATGACAAGGCGCGAGATTGAAAATATGCCAACATATACTTAAATAAATGGAAAATAAGAAATGAATATTATGTCAGGCATTTAATGAAAAATCAATCAAATATCCAAGAGAGTCCCACTAGAAATTCAACAAATTCGATGATAGGAATTTGACAATGGGCCATTGGATAGTCAACGGAAAATATGATGTCGAACCGAAGGCCAACCTGCACATCTGACTAGGGGATTCAAATGTTTTGGCATAAAAAATATGATGGAGTAATTTGATGTTGTCATCATACATATGACGACCCATTCTAGCCTTATGGTCGTGGAAATTTTGCCGTTGACAGGGGCATATCTTAAATATTTGCTTTATATATGATGGTAGTTGCATTGAATATTTGATTGTATACTATTGTGAATCCGATGACTATTAACCACCAATTCATGGTTGATATCCCTAGGATAAATTTCTTTTCCATGATGATCTTTAAACAACAGCCAGTAGCCCCTTGCAACCATCAACTAGCTATTTATGTCTTTTCTCCTCCTAACCCAGTCATGTTGTCCCTCACCCATCTGTATTGATTGTATGATTGAAGGTGGGCCCCCTGAAGACAAAGGTATGTCTTGTCATTTGGTAATTAAGTATTGGGTTCACTTATAATGGACACTTTTAGGAATGAATTAATGGGGGGATTCAACAAAAAGAGTGGGCTTAGTGTGTGGTTATGTTCCCTTGACATCTGTTCGGTATTACTCTTGGATTTTAGTCACAGGGGATCTCTTTTATTGACCATTTGGTTCTAGGGTAGTACTACTTGGGAAACCCTAAATTTGGTTGCATGGTCCTGCTCCCTTATCCACATATATCATACCACTTCCAGTCTCTATACCCACATTCATCATATCTCCACCCGGGTCCACATTTCTTCACTCGGTCCACATAGGGTTAACCTCCCTATTACCTTGCCCCCACCTTGTGTGAGACCTGGAATAATGCCCCAAAGGTTGAAGCAACTGAAAAATACAATTAAAAGCATAAATGGCCACATTCAATAGGAAAATGTACCACAAGATGAAAAATATGGCTCTACCCGATACCCATGGACATCAGCCTAGTTCTATCAGCCCTCGATGATCCTAGTTTATCATTTAGGAACCCATGATTGTCCCAAACCTTGGAGGGAAATGAATTTCCCTGCCAAAAAGTGGGTAATCATTGTTATATCTTACACATCATGCTCTTGTCCTTTGATCCCCGAGCAGTTACTCAAAGAAAAATCATAAAAGGCAAGAGGTATATAAAGAAGGGTGGAAAAATCAAGGTCGGGGCACCTCATGTACCACGATTGCTCCCTCCTACAAACTACCCACATGTGGCTTTCTCTTACGATTTTTGTGCCCCAATATGTAGCCCCAGATTTCCCTTATCATTACCAAATTCCATTTCGCCACTTTATCACATACCATCACCATTTGAGGGATGTACCTTGGACATACTATCCCCTCTAAAGGTATAAACCACCTAATAAGGTACTTGACTAACCCACTTTGGAGCTTGGACACATTAACACATGTCAAAGCCCATTATGTAAGGGCATGAGATTGTGAATTGTCCACTTGTTTTCCATGGTTTGTAAGCTCTCTTACTTGATTAATTTAATGACGTGTTTTACTGGAAGGCTAGCGGATGCATTGGATCTTATACATGATAGTGGATGGTGTCCATTTGGGTTTGGTCTCCTTATACAGGGTCCTTGATCATATTTTGATGAAGGACCTAAGTGATAGCTAAAATTTCAAAGTGTTTGAAAGTGTGTCAAACCTGAGCGACATGATATATCTCAACTTCCTTATTCTAGCGTCATGAACGGTTTGAAAAACCAACACCATATGAAGATGTTATCGAGTTTTGAAAAGTCCAGTAAATTGCAAATTTCGAAAGTTGAATAGGTTTGACTGGGCATTTGTATAGTCAGAAAAAATTATATTCGAGGGAATATTCCCAGAATAGTCCTCAGAATATTCCTCAAAATATTCCTTCTGGGTCAGTCGTATTTTGACAAATGGCAGGGTATTATTTGCTGCATGGATTGTATGTATTATTTTCAGCCAATGACAGGTTGCCACGTGGTAGGCCCATAGGCCCAGGATTGGTGTTGAAAAATTTTTGTTTGGGCCATCAGAGTGGACCTCGCGAACTCCTCGCCAGCACGCCCATGCCTAACTGTCTAGGCTATCAATTTTTTCTTAGCTAGTGTGCTAGATCAATTTAAAGTTTGGTGATTTAGAATTTTGGGGAGTGAAGGGGCCAGCCCCTCCCCATATGGCCATCACCTTTGAACCAAGGGATAACACCGCCGCACAAATTTAACTCTAACTGCCAATACCACCATCACTTTTGTAACTAGTCACGTGGCGATGTTAAATATTATGGTTAATCTCATGCAGTCACTACGACATCTATTACAACTGCAACCTTGTCACATTGCTATAGTTTCACTGACAGTTTCATTTAGCTCCGACATTTTTATTAATTGGGGGATGTAATTTTCCTTTTTCCAGGAAATTGCTACAACAATGAGAATATCTCAATATATTTTAAGGTTGGAGCTCCAGCAATAAGCAAGCACAATAATGGTGTAGCAGCAACACTCAACTTATAAAAACATGAGAGAAATACATAGCCATTTCATTAAATAATAGTAGTAACAAAGCAATACAAGATCTCGAGGAAAAAGGGTACACAAGATAGGAAATGCTCAGCCTCAAGAAACAAGTACAAAATACATGACAAAACCACTGCTACACAATGTATACCAAGCTATGACGATGTAATTTTATAGACCAACTGCATGGTAACAATGTTAAATAAATGGATATGTCAATACATGGCTCAATATAACATTGGGAGTGAAGATGTGAACTCCCAAAGACTACCTCATGTCAATCCTAGAAGGATTGGCAATAAAATACAAAAGCTGCAAAATGTCAAAGTTTCTGGGTAGCAGCAGCAACTCAGAAATAGAACTGGATGGATATGGCTCAAGATGATACCCAAACTAAAAGTGCCTCCTCCAAGGATATTTAGGATGAAAGGCTGATCCCTTCACCAAATATCTCACCCTCCAACAAACTGCAAGATCCCCACTACAAATGCTCCTCTCAAAATAGCACAATCTCTAAATGGAACTACGATATAGGGCTATGGAAAGAATTGGCCTTGATGCCAAAGTATACAATATGCTCTGGAATTCCTCCAATCTGATATCCCAAAGGAAAGAGGGACTCCTCCTCTGAAAATAGCTAATGAAGGTTGTGTAGTGAACCCTCACTGCAACACCCAGCAACACAACAATAATCTGCTGCAGAATTAACGTTGTCTTGATGGAGGATGCTTGGCCCCAAGCCTAGATGTGAGGAAAATGAAGAAAAATACCTCAAGATACCTCTCAAGAAGGAGAAGGAATCCTAAATAGGAATTCCTCCGGAAATTCTTGCTAAGTAGCAAATAATTCACAATTGTCTAATAGACAATTGAGATGAATAACACAAGCATGAGAAACAATGGTTGCCTTTCCCTCCTTTTAAACAAGTGAAATTCTCTCTCCATGGGTCCCACTCCTTTTAGGGTTTCCTCCACCAAATAACCCTTTCCTAATTCATACTTCACTTCTTCTCTAAGTGTGCTCCACCTCTTGGCCCAATGCTGTTGACTTGGTCAAACTTGACCTTGTCCACTTGCAAATAACCCTGTTCACACATGAGGGTGTGAAAACTAGCTCCAATGATGATCCCCTTTCATACGTAGAGGGGATTTATTGAGGATTTTATTATGCATGGGTCTCCTTACCCATTTATTCTCCTCCGAGGTGAAATTAGAAAAAATTAATGTTCCAACTCATTGTCGGAAAATTTGAGAACATTACAGTCCTCCCGTCCCAAATGTTGCTTGTCTCCAAGCAACTGAAAGGACAGAACTAGATAACCTCTCCTCAAGGAATGGATTCTATAATGTGTTGAGGAACATCTTCCTCATGTGGATCCTCCATCCCCCAAGCAATCATCCATGAAAAATGAGTTACCTCCCAACTAGGCAACTCTTGGAAACTGTCTTCCACCTTTGGCTCTGACAAGGTAGGTGGGATGAAAATATGCTCATGGTAGACAATGTAGCCTATCCCACGCTGTCCTTCTCTCCACTCATGATAAGTGTACGGAAAGGGTTGTTCCTAGGCTGCAAAATACTTTCCCTCAAGTCGCAAGATGAAGACTAGATCTCCAAGGATCTCTCCTCCAACATTGCAAATCATGTTGGCCCAAGTATCTCCATATATCATGAGTTGGAAGTCATCACCATATCGGATCTCCTCCAACATATGGCTCACCTCATTATGTGACAAATGTGTTTTTAAGGTAACCATATCATGTCCCATGTTCCCCTTAGAACATGTAGTGCAAAGGGTGTGAGGAATTTCTCCCTCCAAGGACATATTCACCCAATGTGTCTCTCCTCTAATCATGCTCCCAAGGAAAGTTGTAGCAATATCAATCTAGGGAACCATAAGAAGAATCATGCTGGCTACCATGTGAAGTAAAGGAGAAGTACAATGGTCCCTCAAATGTAGCCAACGCAGTTTCACTCTCCACTACCATAGAAAATAAAATGATGGGTGGCCTCCCCACCATTTTCTTACTACCCCATTCTCTTGGAGAAAGTGAATGATGTAATGTGAAATGTATGTATTTTCTCCATGAAAAATCTCCTCCCCATCTCCTCTTAGGGAGTGATCATCCATAATGGCCTTATGTGGACCATAAAATCTAGAAGGAAGGATATTCCTTCTTTGAGCAAATCCCTGCACATATATGGTTAAGATATGCATATATATAGATAAATTACTATGAAAATCAACAATACTCTCACCATATGTTTTGATCATATAAGTGGAGTGGCTCGTAGATGAGTATCCCCTCATCCTCAAAGGGAAAAGAGTTGACTGTGCTAACTCCTCCATCTCCTCATGATCCATGGAGTGCCTCCTCAAGTTCTTCAAGTGGTCCTTCCCACAAGAAAAAAAGAAATGGAATTTGGCCCTCACGGTCGGCACATGGTTTCTCCTGAAATGTACAACATGTATAGTAAGGAGAATCATGCTCCCAATGGGAATCCTCAATCTCCAACCCACTCTCCCATTAAAGCTCCCCATGAACATAAACATATCAGCAATACATGGAAGCATAATACAATAATAACAAGTTGTCACATGACAACTGGAAAGTGGATGAAGGTCCCATACAAGGAACCAACGTAGTGCATCCATTTCCTACATCAAATCAAATAATAACAACTATTCTTCCACCCACTTTTTTGCTGCCACAATCATTTTACAAGATAGAAATATGAAAGTAAATTTTGGTGCCAATGGTGCACACCAAGAATCATGTGGCTTTCCCCACAAAACACCAATGAGATAGCCAATATCAATGCTACAAATGGCTTCAAGTACATCATGATACAATATGAAAGAAGGAGTAATCCTCCTTGGTACAATATGTTGCTCATAAAAATACAAGAAGTACAAAACATAAGGTGAAATTGTACATTCTTCATCATGCACTAGAAGACTTGAGCTAAAATGGCTCAACTGAAAATGCTCCCTTACTCTCCATGAGTAGGAAGGTGGCTGTGACATCCTCTCCATCATCCTCTAGGCTTTGCATCTCTCCATATGCTGATGTGTGTCCTGCTGAATGCCCTCCCAAATGAACTCCTCTGCCAAGGCAATATATGCATCACAATGCATGGAAAAGAAGTCCTCATGTGCTGCATGTAGCAACTTCTCCTTGAGACTAGAATCTCTAGTCAAGAATACTCTGCCATGTGAATAGATGACCATATCATCCACCATATACTCATCATCTCTATCTGGGTCATCTAGAATCATGCATGCACCAAGATCCTTGGAGTACTCTACTAAAAGATGAGATCTCTAGTAAGGATCAATCCTCCCAAGGGATAGCGTTGGTGATCTGGCATGTGAAGCTATCCTCCTACTGTTGTCTGCTACTTTGACATCCCCCATGGAAATTTATCCCCCAAACTCTTCACCTCTCTAAAATCCAAGATCGGTGAATCCAAAGACAAAATTTCTCTCATCAATGATAGATCTGGTGGCCTCCCTGGTGGAATGCCTCTATGCAGTGAGACATCAATGTCAAGAGTGGACTATATACATGGTTGGGAAACCTTGCCCTTGCTCTCATAGTGCAATACAGTCTACCTCCTCTTTGTATCTCACTGAAATAGAGAAGGGTGTGTGCTTCTCATCACATGATATTGCTCTTCCTCCATTCCTCCTCCTTTCAACTACAATGTTGCACAATCATGTTGCTCATTGATTGTGCTTTCACCTCCATGTATGAGATCCTGGGAAATTCCTTGAAAAATTGTAAGAATCCCTCTATTTGGAGCAAGTGCTCCTCCTTCCTCTACACGAGGTACTAGATTAACTCTAGAAATGACAACGTTGTTGCCCTTAGCTTCCTCAATATGAGTGGGGAACCCTCCAATGATTGGATCCTCTTTTGGAAAAAGGATCTCTTTGCCTCCTTCTACCAAAAATGAAGATCTTGCCTCGAATAAAGAATCATGCAAGATATCAGCCTCCTTCATGGTTCTCTGAAATTTTTTTGAGTCTATGGTTTCCTCCATCACATGCAAGGGTTTTGTTGGTTTGAATGTGTTTGTTTCCTCCACATTTGTTTCAGAATTTCTTCTACCAAATATCCTTATGAAAGTTCAAATGAACATTGCATAGGAAGAGGTATTTTCTTTTTTCAAAGTAAAAGACTCAAATAACCACCATGCATAGACCTTACCTCCTAAGTGCAGCGCTGCTACTCTGATGGCTTCAACTCTGGGAATCTGATGCTACTACAGAAGGTGTCTAATTCTACCATCCAAGCCCTTGTTGAACAAGTAGGGGAACCATCAAAGATAGATAGAAGAAATCTATCCTCATCATGCTGCTTGCTCCTCCTTACCATGATTTTCCAAAACTCCAGAAAAGTGATATGATCTCTAAACTTTTGAGTTTGATATTCATACTCATGTAAGAAACCTCTAAGAGTTCATTTCTTCGGCATTCCTCCTTCTTCTTCTCTTCCCATGGCAAAACTGGTATGTGATTGCATTTTACCTTATATGATGTGGCTGCATGCTCATGTCTCCCATAAGAAAAACTGGAGTTTGACTTAGCTTCAAAACCTCTTGAAGATTGTGTACATATCTGTTTCAAGGAAAATCACCCTAGAGGTTCGTTGGGTTACAACCTCCATAGAGCAGGGGCATGCTACTTAAGAAGGACTCACACAACCATGCATGTTCAGAAAAACTAAATAGAGTAGATCGAGGAAGTTACCCATAGGTCCTACGGTTGAAGCAGATCCCGCGAGGTCCAAACCCCCAGCAACCGTCCTTCCTTCTTAACCTGAAGGACAAGACGAAACAAGCATGAAGAACTGGTTGTACAGCATATATCTACTCTAAATGTTAGTGAAATCCATATAAAACATTAAATAGATCATAATGAATGCTTAAATAACAATTTTCTCATATATGTAAGCAAACACTAACACGTATATTTCGGGAACAAGATGGTACTTCTGTATTATAAATAGCATGTACAAAATGACGAGTGGAGAGATCACCTGAATCCTTCCACAATCTTCGAGCAGACCGTCGTCCTGATCCGTCCCGCCCTTGCCTCGCTAAGACTCCTTCCAAACTGGTGCATACGAGATGACATATAGGGAGATGAGCATCTCAAGGAAACAAGGGTTTCCTGTAATGAACTGGGAAAGTGCAGGAGGCACGGGGAATCAGACTTGGATAGGGAATACCAACAGAGTATAATATCAATCAATTCTCTCTCCCTCTTAGGCCATGGACATGAGGGGCTTTTATACTCCCTCCAAGAAGTTTCAACAGTTGGCCATGTGCTGGGGTGGTTGAACTACCTGAGTAACCATCAACCCAGCCTGAAAATAGGGAATTTTTATATATTTTTTAATCATTTTAATGGCATACGTGGAAAAGTGCAGGTAGACTCGCGTATACACGCGGAAAAGTATGGGCATAGTCGCGTATGGGGATTTTTACACTGTTTTTAAGTGAATTTTTCCAAGTCTGTAGGAATGGGTGCCCAAAGCCATAAAAGAAATCATGAATCATATGAAGGTGAGAAATGATGCTATAACAGATGCCCCCTAATATATGAGGTCAAAAGGGGTACATGATGGCCGAAATGTATTATGCACATAGAAAGAACTTCGCAAGGACAAGAGAGGACTTCACCAGATTTCAGCCTGCCAAAAACCAATGAAAGAAAACAGAGAGTCAACTCATGCTGAGGCAGGCATACCCATGCTCAGTCAAAAATACATCATATGGAAAGTACTGAATAGATCCAATATGTATAGAAGTATAGCTGAACTGAAAGTACATAATGAATCATCTGAGCATGGCCCGGAAATACAATTCTGAATCAATGTCCAAGTATCACATATAGAAATCTGATCAAGGATGGTGCAACTGGACGTCTGATCATATAAGTAACTGAATCTCCAAGTACCGAATCATAAGTGGTGGAAGAAACAGTACAATCATGCAACTCGGGAGCCAACATATAAGATGCTGCTGTATTGAACTGCAACATATAAGGGTGGACGACATCACTGGAAGAAACTAAACGGACTGTCAAAAGTGAACCGAGAAATGCTGATCCAACCTGAGGTCTTCACTGATCACTATGGCACAATTCTACACAATGGGAATAAATGAGCTGAAGTCGACCATGTGAGAAATCGTTGGATTACCGGTCAATGATGTATATCGTTAACCAACGCGAGACAACTCACCAATAATGAAAATGAGCATCAAGGTGCCCCAATATAATCTAACAAGTGCAAATGAATGAGTTGAAGTCGAACACTTGAAAGAATCTACCAATCAGGAGGCAATGATGAATCCCCACTGTCGGTAGCGAAGAGTCTGCCACTGATGACTGCAAACCCTAAGGTAATAACAAAAAGACTCTAGACCTTATTCCCAGAGCAATGAGTCGGAGTCGATGGGAAAAGATCTGCTAGAAGGAAGGCATTAAGGCATCCCACATCATTCCAGCGCGAGTGTAACCCGCAGGCCAAGATTTGGAATGAATCGGACAAAGTAAAGTGACGGAACCAAAACCGAAGTACGTTTCCGACATGCACAAGATGAAGCTAGCGCACGGAAGAAACCCTCTGAACCAACCAATAATGAAAGCTGACACAGAGGCGAGAAATCCACCGATAGGGTCAAATGGAAATCAAGGTACTGCACGAATCCCAAGTGTGATAATGTGTGCTGACGTCGAACACAGGGGAAACCACTCAGTCAAAGACCCATGATGATGATCAAATGCTGAGCACGAGGTCACCTATCAATGATGGAAATGGGCCCAAGGTGCGGCTCTAGGCTTGCTCTCAGAGCAATGTGTCGTAGTCGATAAGAGACAAACCCGCCGGCGAGAAGTCAATGGGGACCTTCTCAAACCAGCACGAGCAGAAGATCAAAACATCTGATGTGATAGAACATGATACTGACAAGACCGGGAAGGCCGACTGAATAATGAGTCAAGAGACACCGCAGAATGGCCGACTCAGGCTAGACTTCCTTTGAACAAAAGCACGACTCTGTGATGACCATGGCAGTAAAAAGTGACACTGTATAAGTCTGTCTTGCAGGAGGCAAAACAAACTCTCCATATGATTGGAAGAGATAACCAATCGGGGGAGAACTGACAAGTGAAACATGGTAAAGGCTGAACCTAGGTCAAAACTAAAACCATCCCAAATGAAGGAAATATATATAAGTATATGTGCTTTGTTCAAGGGCAACAAACTGACTCTGTACTGCCATCAAAACAACGAAGATACATCCCGTTCCCGCTCTTTTTTGTTATATTTGATTTTTTTGTCTTTTTCATATAATAAGCCTGAAAAATAATAAAAGAATGCTATGGTACAATGGATAGAACGAGTATCAAAAAATAAGATGCACTAGTTCCTGGGATTGGAACAATCCTATGCTCAAATGCAAGGTGGCGAAAACTGGTAAAAAAGGTGTCAAGTCCTGATAGCCAAGTGCATGCAATGGTTAACTTGTACAGAGAGTCAAGGTCAAAATTTGGCTTAAACATCGAGTCCAAATGAAGCCGGCTAAAGGCCAGGATAAACAAGTGGCCAATATGCAATGCAGTAATACAACTTAACGACACCAGGGAGCCTCTAGGGTAAAAGCCAAAAAAAATGATAGTGAAGAAGAAGAAGAATGAAGCTTCAACACATAAGACATGGCGGGACTAAAGAGGACTCCCGAGCCTACATAAAACGCAACATGGGCAACAAGTGATAGCGAGGAACTAACTAGGAAGCCTATGTAAAGGAAGGCTCTACCATCAAGTCATGATTAAATAATCGGCGAGTGAAATGGGTGTAATACTCATGACCTGATGGAATCGACCCTATGGCAAGTGATCAGTATGGAGGCTAGTATGCAAGATGCAACGGAAAGTGATTTCCCTAACCTATATGCCAGTGAAGATCATATACCTGCCGTGACGAGTCGGTAAGCATGGATCAAAAACTGGGAAAAATCTCAAAATCGTCAAAATGTACCTGAAAACATACCAAACTAGGCACTTCCAAGCATCCGGGTTATGCAGCGTAAGATAGATCGAAAAAATAAGCATAAGGAATTTTTGCGAAAATTTTCAACTTTTTAGCCATAAATAGACAAATCACCTTATATTTGGTTCATTATTGCATTGCTGATTTGGAAAAAGTGCTCTGGAGAAAAAAACTTCCTTCGTCAAATCAGGAACAACCGACCGTCGAAACGCACCAAAATTTCAGGTAGGCTCCTCAATCATCCTTGCAAATCATTTTGTCTGTTTAGAAATTAAAATTAAGTGAATTTTAGCTTTAAAACCCTTGCTAAAAAATCCGGACTTGCGCATATGCGGGTTCATAACAGGCAAGTCGCGTATATACGCGACTGTGCAAAGAAAAAGTTGCGTATGCGCAGGTCTGAAACTCAAAAAGCATGGATAATGCATGTTTTAATGAAATTTGACAGGATGAAAATCTCATGGAGAGAACGTGAGCATAGCGCAATTGATCAAGAGGTCATGCAAGATCGAGCAGCGCAAAATATCCTTCGAAATTGCGGATTGTTCAATTTCTTCAAAATGCCAAATATGAAGAGCAATGTTCGGTTGCTAGAAATGCTCGTGAATTACTGGGAACCAGATCAAGATTGCTTCATTATTGATCAGATGCCAATATGCATTGAAGTGGAAGACATATATTTCATTACTGGACTCTCCCGGAGGGGAGAACCAGTAGACTTGCACGGGAAGCCCCTGGGAGGGTTAACTGTGGAAGACTATGTCCATGTGTATTGCGTAGAGGGTTCCAAAAAGGTTGGAACTCAGATTGCGATTAAAGATCTGAGGGATTTGCACATGAAAATCCTCCTGTTCACCATCGGCAGAGTGGCAGGATCTACCTCTCTACATCAGGCATCTAGGACGCAAATGAGCATAGCAGTAGAGTGTTTGACTCATGTGTACGATTGGTGCACAACCCTATTACAGAATATGAAACAACAGTTGACCTCAATCCGCCAAGTAAAGACCAAACACTTTGGCTATGGTACAATTTTGACAACATTCTTCTTTGAGAAGATACCAACATTGAGACCCAGAGTCATCTCTACCATCAGTAGCCCGCGGGACCCAAGAATTGCCCGTTGGGTGGACATGATGAAGAGACTGGGGGGTAGTGAAGTACCCCGGACCACATGGGACGATGAGTTCTTCCTTTGGTGGGGAGAACAAATCATCGCGGTGGACGACTATCCCTATGCCAGGATGGACTTTCGTGGATATCCAGATCTAGTTCTTCCACCAGGCACAGCATGGGGCACAGTCGGTAAGTTTGCAAAATTTTTTGACTTATATAATTTTTTTGGATTTTTTCAAATATGTATGAAAAAATGAAAAAAAAAATGTTTTTTGATTGGATTCATAATGACTGACAATTAAAAATGATCATGTTTCAGATGTTGGACCAATACGACCTGAGGGTCTCCCACTCCATAAGCGTCGCAGGGGCGAAGCAGAGACAGTGGATTCAGACAGGACTCTCCAGGCCGTGCAGAGGAACTTGGAGGGACTGACCTGCCAAATACCTATGGCTGCCGTGGAGGACCTGCCGGAAGCCATCCAAAGACGGGTGGTAGGAGTACCCCGAGACTGGGTTAGATTATTCTGCCGAGTTGCCACTGCAGTTACGTTCTATAGGAACACGACTTCTGGGCAGGGACCTCAGGAGTAGACAGATATTATGTATTAGATGACTGTATATTCCTTTTGAGACTGAACATGATGGGGCATAAGCCCAAGTTTTGTACGACGTTATGGATCCAAATTTTGTAAAGTTTTTGAACACTCCGATGATATATATACAACGATATTTGATGTGATGTGATAAATGTATCAAATGTATGATGTTTTTTATGATTAAAAATTTATTGTATGGAATGATTAATATGCCAATCTAATGCTTGATTAGCTAATGAGTCAGCAAACCAATTGTCAGCTCGAGGAATATGAATGAAAGTTAAAAATTGAAATGACCTTTGTAACAAACGTACCCTCAAGAACAATAGTAATAAAAATGGATCTCGTACCCGATAAGTATTGTTCAACTGCGACACCACCAGCTGAGAGTCCAAGAAAACTACCAACGAATCAACACCCAAAGATATTGCCTCCGAGAGTAGATGAACAACTGCAGTGTATTCTGCTATATTATTGGAAGCGGGACCAATGCAGACCCCTCTTGATACTAACAGCTGACCGGATGGATAATGAAGCACCCAAGCCGCGGAAGCTAAGTTCCGGGTGTGTCTACTAGCACCATCGGCGAAACCAAAATGACTCATGACATCTAACACAACCTGCCAAAGCAGATCAAAAACATCACCAACTCATCAAAAATCGAAAATCAATCAGATATGTACAAAGCAAAAACTACTATATACAAAAAGCAACATGCCAGGCCGAAGCCTAGGCATAATACTTCTTCAAATAGAGCCCATTTCGGGGCTCCGGCAACTCGTTCCCTTCGAAATCAACCAAGGTATACGCTCCTTTCTTAAGGACATTTTTAACGATATAGGGGCCATACCACATAGACTTAAACTTTCCTGCCCCCAAGGCATCTTTTTCTTGGGCATAGACCAAAACAAGGTCACCTTCCGAAAAGACCCTAGGCTTAACCGCCTTATCGTACTGAACTTTAACTCGGTTTTTATGCGCTTCATTCATCGTGGTGGCATCCCGACGCTGCTCATCGAGATGTTCCAGATGAAGAAGTCGTTCTGCCAGACTAGAAGTGTCAGGAAGAAGTTCAACATCTAACTTAAGAGAAGGAATCTCGCATTCAATGGGAAATACGGATTCCACCCCGTGCACTAGCTGAAACGGAGTAAAGCCAGTTGCAGTTTTCACTGACGTCCTGTATGCCCAAAGTGCAGGATATAGCATAATATGCCAGTTGGATCTAGATTTATCAATTGTCCTTTGAAGAATTGTCTTCAAGGATTTATTCACGGCTTCCACTTGCCCATTGGCTTGAGGATAATATGGAGATGAATGCTCTTGCCGGAAACCTAATTTTAGAGCCAACTCAGCCATCATGCTATTCTGAAAATGACTGCCATGATCAGTGACAATCTCTCTAGGAATACCAAAACGAGCAATAACTTGGTTGAAAAGAAAAAGAGCTGCAGTCTCACCATCATTCCCAAAAGTAGGCATAGCCTCGACCCACTTCGTAAAGTAGTCTACTGCTACAATAATGTACTTGTGACCCTTAGCCGAAGGCGGGTTACAAGTAGTATAATCAATACCCCACTTTGTAAAGGGACCGACAGTAATGACTGGAAAAAGCGGAGCTGGATGAGCGCGCATTTTTCGAGTATAGACTTGACACGGATGACACTTTTTGACCGATTCGATACAATCTTTGAAAATCGAGGGCCAAAAGTACCCAGCACGCAAAATATTTTGGGCTGTAGCAAGCCCAGATAAATGACCCCCACAAGCTCCACTGTGGGAATCATTCAGCACAACCTCAGCTTCTTCGAGAGTTAAGCAGCGTCTCAGGATTGAATCAACCCCTCGACAGTATAAAGCATCACCAATAATCAAATAATTCTTGGCCAAGTGACGCAGCTTACGACGCTCATCTTTCGAAAAAGTAGAGGGAAACTTCGCAGTCTAGAGATACACAATGATATCCCCGTACCAAGGATCCTGTGAAGAGATAAGAAACAAGTGTTCGTCCGGAAAGGACTCATCATAGATCATCTCTTCTCCACAGGGCAACTCGGAGATCAATTCCGCAAAAACTAATGATTTCTTGGATTTGGCAGACAGAAACTCAAGATCAAATTCTTGTAAAATCACAATCCATCTATTGTATTTGCCCCCAATCACTTGCCTGCTGAGGACAAACTGAAATGGATTGGCTGCTGCCAAAACACAAGTTTTGCAAAGAATAATGTAATGCCGAAGTCGCTGCACAGCATGAACTGCTGCTAAGGCTAACTTTTCTATCGGAGTGTACCTAAGTTCAGGTCCTACCAGTCCTCGACTAAGGTAGTAAATAACATGCTCTGCAAGAGCATCATCCTCCTGAACCAGAACCATACCAATGGTAGATTATGTTGCTGCTAGATACAAAAGAAAATCTCTGCTATAATCAGGTGGACTCAGTAAAGGAGCAGAGGTCAATGCATTTTTCAAAGCATCGAATGAACGTTGAGCGTAGTCATCCCAAAGAAAAGGAACTCCTTTCTTCAACAGTCTCATATATCCCTTTGTAATTTCAGCATAATTGACGATAAACCTCCGAAGAAAATTAGACTTTCCTTGAAGACTTTGAAGCTGACGGATGGAAGACGGGGGAGGCAACCGAAGTATTGCCTCAACCTTGAAGGGATCTACCCTTATCCCTTCCCTAGACACAATGAATCCCAATAGCCGACCGGATGTAACCGCGAAAACGCACTTATTCGGATTCAATAGAATTTTATAAAAATGACATCTTTCAAATATTTGCCGGAGGTGACCAGGATGATCCATCCTCTTTCGAGAATGAGCAGCTAAATCATCTAAGTATGCCACGATAATCTTTTTGATGTCGTGGAAGGCGTAAGACATGGCCCGCTGAAAGGTAGCCCCAACATTTTTAAGACCAAAAGGCATCTTCTTGCATGCAAATGTACCCCAAGGACAAATAAATGCAGTCTTATGTTGATCTTCAGGACGGATAGTAATTTGATTATATCCAGAGAAACCGTCCATGAAGGAGAAAATCTCATTACCGGCACACTCGTCAATGATCTGATCGACAAATGGTGTGGGGTAATTATCTTTAGGACATGCTTTATTTAGGTCTCTGAAATCAATGCACACTCGAATCGTTCCTTGCTTTTTATCTACGGGAACGGGGTTTGAAACCCATTCAGTCAGAGGAACAGGGAAAATGAATCCCGCCTTAAGCAGCTTCTCAACTTCAGCTTTGATAGCTGTTGCCTTCCTAGGATTGACCGGACGAAGTTTTTGCCTCACCGGCTTAGCGTTCTCATACGTCTTGATCTCATGCTGGACAATAGATGGGTCTATGCCAGGCATTTCCTCATAAGACCAAGAAAATACATCCCTATACTCTTTGAAGAGCTCGGTGTAAATTTGAACCTCTTCATGGGAACATTCAGTTCCAATGAAAACATTCTCGATAATATTGGGATCCCTGGAAATGTTCACCGGGATAGTAGGAGAGATCACAGCCATGTTCCCTTCAGCATAAACCTGTGTTGGTGCCAAAGGGTTCAAGACTGGGTGAACAGGACCAGGAGACTGAGGACTTGGAAAACTTGTTTCAACTTCGCTCAAGTCAGGTAGGAAGTAAGACCGATGATGCAAATCATCCCACGGTCTATCTATACCAATCATGGCTTCCAGGATGGCCTCTTCAGATGGAAGAGTGGTATCAAGACAATCCTGGGCCAAAGAAGAACTAAGCGTCCAAGCCGGAGCCACATCACCATCCAAATCTTCCGGTAAAAGAGGATCTGGGACAGTTTCTGCAGAGTCAACAATAGACTGATATGCAATCTCAGCTGCAGAAATCGGAAATGCCATTCCACCCACTTGACCTTCCGCTAATGTGGCAGTAGGGGAAGGTAAGGTCCAAGGGTCTGAAAAATAATGAGTTCGGAAGAACTCTCTTCGAAGAGGAGCCTTGGAGGATGAAATAGCATTAATATGAATTGTAGGAGGAGGAAGATCGAAAGTACCAATCAAGGAAGAATACATTCCAACTCCTAGATTCTCAACAGGCGCCTTAGTATTATCCAACTTTGGAATAGATGAGTCATAAGACGCATTCAGGTCTACAGGAGGACAGTCCAGTTGATCCACTGTAACGATCCTCCCTTCGTGGGGGAAACATACAATTTGAAATAATGAGGATGCAATGGCATCCATCTCATAAATCCAATTTCTCCCCAACAGAAGGTTGTAGTCCAAGGCTGCATCCACTACCTCAACCTCTATATTGACAGTTTTTCCCCCAACACAGATGGGCAAAGCTGAGACAATACCATGGGGTCTGTGAGAATGGCCATCGAACGCAGTAAGAATAGTGCTAGATGGAACAGCTTTGGGAGATCCAAGTGTCTTCCAGCATGCGAGAGACATCACGCATGTGGAAGCACCCTCATCAACAACCGTTCGAAAGATATTGCACTTTAGATACGATGATTTAATATGAAAAGCCATGTGATGAGGAAGTCTCTTCTTAAAATTAGTCTATCAAAAAGTAATCGGAAGAAGATTTTGGATCAATAGCCCCAGTAGCGATGAGCAAAGCAACTGTGACTGAGCAGTTCAGTAGAGTACCTCTAAGGCGACATAACACGGGACTGCGCCAGATCTTCCACAATAGAGTAGTTCTGGGCAGCCCTAGCATTTGGATTAATCGTTGAACGCTTGGTAGATGCTTTGGGCATCCGAGGTATAGGCTCAACAGTAGGCATCATAATATGAAGTGGCTCAGTAGCATCGGGAGCACCCTTAGCTTTTGAAGACTCTTCTTCACCATAATCACAGGATCTTGTAGCGACATCCACGTGAGCACTCATCATGTATATGTTTGATGGTATTTCCCCTTCCTGGGTGCCCCCAGAGGAAGCCCCAGAATTTTGATTCACGCCAAAAACTAATTACTGCCCTTGGGGAAAAGGGTTTGTTAACACGGCTGGGAACTAGAAGAACCTGCTTTGGGCTAACAAGCGCTGTGCATCTGAATTTTAGGGCAAAGGTGTGTGAGATGGTCTCCAGCACACAGCTTGCATGGAAACTTCACTTTCTTCTTCTCCTTTTGACCCTCACCAGCACGCTCGTTGGTTTTATTTGCATTACCCTTCCCGTTCTTGCCCTTCTTCTTTTTATTTCTTCCCTTCTTCTTCCCATCAGATTGTTGATTTCCTTTGGGATCAGAAGCTTGGACAACATTTATGGACAAAGACTAGGAAGGTGACGACTCGGCAGGCACAGCCTGACTAGAAGGAGCAGCTTGCAAAGACAACTGCTGCAGTTTATTAAGTAGGCTGGCTGCACCACTATTGATTGATCCGACAAGCCCATCACCATGCGGACCGGGCTTAGTTTTCGATAAATCTAATTTGGAGCGAGGAGCATTGGGAGAATATTTATAAAGGACCCCAGACTGAGAATAGATCAGTTCCAACTGCTGGGCCCTGAAAATGGCCTGCTCCTCAGAAAATACCCCAGATAGGGATACATCTTTTGAAATGTATGACTGCAGAGATTTCAAAAACCATTCGAGAAGGAATTCTCCTGGAATATGAGCTTTGATAAGCCTCTTCCTTCTCCTCCATTCCTGAATGTGATCAGAAATGTGTGTTGCCTCATCACATAAATTGACTGGAGTCTGTCAACCTCATATAGATAATAAAGAAAATGGATTTGTTGGTGCCCAGTTCTAGTGCTGAAAACTGCCGATAGATGTCTCATTAACAGGTGTTTCTTGATTAGAGATGCGTTGAAATAATCTCAACCTAATCGAATCATCGATCAGGAAGTTCGAAGAACACCATAAGTGGAAAGTGGTGATGTGGTCCGCTGGATCCTCCCCATTCTTTCCTTCAAACTTTGGAATGTCTGAAGGAAGTTTGGTCAGGACCGGAGGCCACCTCGGACTATAATGAATCAGATCATTAGTCAACTTCGACAGATCTGGCAAGTTTAATGTTGCCAGAAAAGGTAAGCGAGGCGGAGCCTGAGGATTCCATCCTTGATGGGATGGATTCCCAACATTCTGAAAAGAATAGCCTGGATTTGATGAGGCACCAGGTTGCCAAAAAGGACCCGTAGAAAAAGGAGAAGAACCTCCTCCCCACGCCGAGTTACCAAAGCCCAGACCATTTCCCCCCGCTGAAGTGTTAAATGAAGAGGAAAGCCCCTGATAGGGGTTCCAGGCATTAGACAGAGGAGAAAAGGTCTGATAAGCACTCGACGAAGGGAAAGAAGCATTCCCTTGATGACCTGCGTAAAACTGATTCCCTGTCCCCGCTGTAGTGAATACAGGGTTCCATCCTGTAAAAGTAGTCGAACTTTTCCCCCCAGACCAGGGGTTGAAACTCTGGGTCTGGGAAGTAAACGGAAAGGACCCTAAAGAAGGATCCGAACTAGGAATGTGTCCAGTTCTGAAGGGGAACCCTTGAAACGAAGCTGATCCACTAGCCATGTTAGACATGGGTGTAGACCCAGCTGAAGCAGCGGAAAAGGAAAAAGAGGGATTCCCACTGGAGGGCATCCCTGAACAACAGGGACCAGAATGAGAAGCATGTGCCTGGGTGAAACCAGAGCCAAACACAGCAGCACTAGAAGCAATCGAAGATGAAGCAATAGTGCCCCCTGCTTCAACAGAAGCAGGAGTCTGAATGCCTGCAGCACTCACAGCAGAAGTTGCATTCCCAGTTGTGGCCATCGAAAGATAAGAATGATACGGAACATCTTCCGGTCTCTCCGACTCCGGTCCGATGTATTGAACAACGAACGGATAATCAGGAGGAAGAGGAGATGGACCTGACGCAGGAGGTTCAGGTACTTCTTCGATTTGAAAATCTTCTTCCCGAGGAAACAAAACTTGCGAGGTGAGCGGAACGCTCCTCTCGGATTCGACACCAGAATCAGCTATGAAACCTTCAGACCTTTGTGGAGGATCTCTCTCCACTGCGTCAGACGCCACAGGGTGGTAACCACCTGCTAAATCACTCCTACGCCTTCTCGGGTTAGCTGTTTCGACTCCTGATATTAACCTGATTCTCTCTCGATGCTCTCGATCGAAGAGGCGCTTGATCAGCCACTTTTATAGATTTTAAATTAGACTCAAAAAGTGAAAATCTAGGCAAGCTAGGAGCAAAGAGCACTCACTAAAATAAAAATCCCTGAGATATAGTCAAGCAAACAACCTCCAAGTATTTCCGCTCCGGGTGATGAGGACCGGACACCAAAATACAGGAAAGCGAAATATAGGACCTCCCGAAAGCAGTCTGGGATGATTATGGCCCAGAACAACTAGCAAAGGTATCAGAAACAGTTACGCCGACCTCCTAACGATAGCCTTTGCCGGCTCAAGCACCCAAGCTTCGTGCAAGGCACCCCGGTAAGTAATCGGGCCGAAGTGATGCGGGCCGTCGCCTGTGTACCACAGTATTCCCCCGCAAATACCCGTGTGGAACCTAGGAGTGGCAACTATGGGCACCAATCCGTGTCGGGCTTCCGCGAACGGTCTTGAGGTCGCATTCGCCTAACTGGAGAGGGGGTATCCTCTTCTCACCTCTTCACTTCTCGCTGACTCTCCTCTCTGAGGAGAGCTTTCATTCATCTTTAAATCTGGTCACTTCTTGTCAATTAATCAACTTCTATGTTATGTTTGAGCGGCCTTGGAGAGTTAACTCTCCACTCACCTAATCCAAGGCCCTACAACCTAGCTAGTTGGTGTATGACACTTAGAAAACTTGCTAGTTGATTTTAGATTAAATCGCTTATTTTAATGGGCTGTTATGTTAAGTCACAAGGATATGGAGATGAAACTTATGGTGTTTTGACGCAAAAGAAATTAATAAAAACCTAACTACATGTAAATGCAGTTATTGTCTTTCGATGAAAAGAAATCTCTATACAGGTTCTACAAGATTAAAAATTTTGTATTTTGTTTTCAAATAGCAAACTCACACTCACAAAAACTATGAAACTGACTAAATGCTGAAATACACCTAATGCAAATCACTACAAGCATGCAAATCCTAAGATGCAAAAATCTCCTAAAGCAGAGTGAAATTTCCCAAAAACTCCTTCAGTTTTAACTCTTTTTTGGTTGCCCAGAAAGCTAGTTCCCGAAATCAAGAACTCTTAATATGAAGCCACCAAAACGCTTAAAAAACAAGAAGAAGAAATCAACGACAACTCCTCCCCAAAATCAAGCTAAAAACCAAAAGCAAGAAACCTCACAAAAACTTCAAAAGATATGGCGAAACGAAAACAAAAAGGCAACAACAAAAGCAAACAACAACAAAAAATGTTTTTTAAGCCTTTGAAATGCAAAAACAAAAAGCAAAGCAAATGTTTTTTGAGCTTTTTTTTTTTTATAAGGAAAGAGCTCGAAAAGACGAAGCAAAACTATCAAAATCCAAACCAAACAAGACTGAATTTCAAGTACAAACTTCAACAATGCTCCCAAACCTTATAAGGCTAACTAGTAGCAAGATCAATAAGAGCAAAAGAAGACAAGAAAACTCAGACACTCAGCTTAGAAGAATAGTTCAAACTCGTCGCAAACAAAAACTTCGAAGAAGCAAGAAAAACTCTTCAAAAGCAGCAACAAGACCTAGCCTACTGAACTCAAAGAAAACCAATCAAGAAAGAAGCAAAAATCGTAATGCGAAGCACAACACAAAGATAGGAAAGAGTAAATGAGCAGGAGCTCTCTGTTCTGATAAAGCAGAACAGCCAAGAATGCTCAGAAAGCGATCTTGGTACTTAATCCAGAAGTGCCAGCACCAGAAACAACACTTTGCCAAAAAGACTAGTTTTCAATCAAACGAAAGAGAGAAAAGACCAAAAACCACTTCCTTCACAATCCAGAGAGTATAGAGACACTGTAGGAACAGGTCTCCACAGCCAGAAAGGACCAAAAAGTCAAGAAACCCAAAAATTCAAAATCTACCTAGGTATACGCTACTTCACAGCTTAGCAACAAGCGTGCATACGCTACTGTGCTAAAGGAAAATCGCGTATATGCGACTCCCTTTAGACAAAATTGTGTGTATACGTGACTGTGTGCAGAAAAAAGCGCGTATGCAAAGGTAAATAATGAAAAAAACAAAAGGATCAAGCCTGGAAAAGAAACCAGGACTTCAGACTGACTGAGAAATAGTAAACTGGACTGCAAATGAATGTTAAAACTGTCGGCAACCAATCAAACAGCTGAAACCACCCAACAAGAGAATCACAAGAATGTGATCGCCAGTGGAGTCGCAAGTTCTGTTTCGGGGAAAATCACCCTAGAGGTTCATTGGGTTACAACCTCCACAGAGCAGGGGCATGCTACTTAAGAAGGACTCACACAACCATGCATGTTTAGAAAAACTAAATAGAGTAGATCGAGGAAGTTACCCGTAGGTCCTACGGTTGAAGCAGATCCCGCGGGGTCCAAACCCCCAGCAACCGTCCTTCCTTCTTAACCTGAAAGACAAGAAGAAACAAGCCCGAAGAACTGGTTGTACAACATATATCTACTCTAAATGTTAGTGAAATCCATATAAAACATTAAATAGATCATAATGAATGCTTAAATAACAATTTTCTCATATATATAAGCAGACACTAACACATTCATTTAGAGACAGATGGTATACAACATTATAATGTATGTAAAATAGCAGTGGAAGTGATCTTTGAATCTCTTCCACATTCTTAAAACAGACAAAGTAATTAGGATCGTCCAACGCACCACCCTCATCAGACTCCTTCCAAAGTAGTGCATCTGAGATGACATATAGGAGATGAACATCTCAAGGAAACAAGGGTTTCCTATAATGAACTGGGAAAGTGCAGGAGGCATGGGGAATCAGACTTGGATAGGGAATACCAACAGAGTATAATATCAATAAATTCTCTCTCTCCCTTAGGCCATACACATGAGGGGTTTTTATACTCCCTCCAAGTAGTTTCAACAGTTGGAAACAGTTGGCCACGTGCTGGGGTGGTTGAACTACCTGAGTAACCATCAACCCAGCGCAAAATTAGGGATTTTTTATATATTTTTAAATCATTTTAATGGCATACGCGGAAAAGTGCAGCTGGACTCGCGTATACACACGGAAAAGTACGGGCATAGTCGCGTATGGGGATTTTTACACTGTTTTTAAGTGAATTTGTCCAAGTCTGCAGGAATGGGTGCCCAAAACCATAAAAGCAATCATGAATCATATGAAGGTGAGAAATGATGCTATAAAAAGGGCATCAAAGGAACCATCTCATTGAAATTCCACCCCTCTATCGTCATCAAGGATACCAGAGGTGTGCCCAAGAGTACCAAATAAGACACAGTCATGGTCGCACAAAAGGATGTGCAGTAGGCGCAAACCTTTGAGAAGGAGGTCGGGGTAGAAATGCAGGTAGATTCGCATCTTGACCTACGAACAGAAGGAATGCATGTAGGAGGACCTGCCTCCCCTCACGGCACAAAGTGAACAAGAAAACCTGTCAAAACATCCTGCAAGAAGTAGCCCTCCCAGTGGACAGCACGTGATGAGACAGTCACATTGACTGATGGAGACCTTGAACAAATCACTGATGCAGTCATTCTAGCCATGAAGGATAGATGGGTAGCCTTAGAGGAGCAGCAGAAAGCTACGGTTGACACAATCCAGGTCGAGCTCTGAGCACTATGGATGAAGACAGATACATTGCAGACCACCGTGAAGCACACAGACCTTGAAAACATGATTCATCGACTTTGTGTAGATGTTACCACAAAGATCTTGGCCATGGCCACCCCTCAGGCGAAGGTGAAATGTTGGTCGCAATACTAAAATCTTATCATGTAGAATTGCAGATGGTCAAGGCATGAATGGAACAGTGGATCGCTGACCTTAAGGCTAAGTTGCAGCCTCAAACACCCCCGGAGGTATGCGCCCAGTGAACTGCGCCAGTCACTGAGGCTATAAACACCATTACAGGGAAAATTGCACAGGGTGCCCAATTATTAGAAAATTCCATGTAGATATGGACCAAGGTCCACCGCGACCCACTCCCACGAAGCATCAACCAGGACCTATGGCAGAAAGAAGCAGAGTTCGCGATGTTAGAAGCTACCCTATCCACTTTAGTTCCTGCTCAACGCTTGACACGACTATGCACCAGTCACGCCCTCCAAGATTATATTGATGAACTTAGGAAAAAGAAAAACACTCTTGGGAACTGCCTAAATCCTTGGGCTACTGAGGCCCTCAAGCTTTCACATGATGTGGATGTTGCGGTTAAACAACTGAACCAGACTCTGGAGAGTGTCACTGTCATGATGGAAGGTCCGATTTCAGAAAATTTGGTTGACATCGTACAAAATTCAACTGCTCAAAGCGAAGGTGTGTTTCCCCCATTGGCCAAGGTGCTTGAATTTTTGCAGGCGCATGTGGAGAACCCACCGTCTTCGTGACTTGGGACGAGTCACAAGATTCTGTTGGGGGACTGTTGGAAGAGGGTCCTAATAAAAGCGGTGATTTTGTATAATTTTTTTATATATTGGTCTTAATTAGTCTACCTAGGGGTTTTGGGGTTTTTCAAAGCCCCTAACTCATTATAATGGGTCAAGGGTAGACCAAAAGTCTGCAAACCATGATTTTCAGACCATTGGATGCATAGGCTAAATCGGTATAAATAGATGAACCCTTTAGAGTCATAGGTAGAAAATAATCGAGATTGATGATAGCTGTGAATTGTTAGATCTGTTTGGGTTGCCAGGGAAAGGACTCCTGCTGGTTGTGTGCGCGGAGATCCTCAGTCCTGTTGTGTGCAGACCCTGCTGGCTATGTGTGTAGGCTGTATGGGATTGTATTCGGTTTTGAATGATAATATATGTGGATCTGGTTAGAGTATCTATGTGTTATCTGAATTTTATGTATTACCATTGATGTGAACTGTTGAATCTATTATTGGTTATCCATTGTTGATATGTTTATGATATGTGATGTTGCTGATATGAAGGTGCTGATGAGATCTATGATAGTAACTCTAATAGCTGTGGACTATACTATTTAGCCAACTTGCAAATAGATATGTTTTATATATACGAGAGTATCCCTGTTTCTGTTGTATAAATCTATGATCTGTTGATTACTTTTGTTGTAGTGCTAGATAGATGCTACGTGTTGGGATTCTTATGTTCTGGGAGGTTTGGCTCTACCAAAAGATAAGACAACATCAAAGCCACTTTGGGACCTCAGGATCTAGCCCTCTTGGGTCTAGAGAGGGATCTCTCTATAAAGGCAAAGGTGCATGTCTTTGAAGTTCAGTTTAAAGATATTAGGCTAGTTATAAGGCACAAGGTTTGTTTTTTTTGTTTGTTTGTTTAGTTGTTGGGAAACATGAAGGAAGGGTTCAATATGAGACAAAGGGTGAGAAAAGAAGATTTTAGGCAAAGGAGAGATACTTCAGGGAACACTCGAGACCATTGGGCAATGGATTCATAAAAGGGTTTACTTGCTATTCAGTATCCAAGGCTTTCAATTGGGCTAGTAATCTAAAGCAGAGGATCTGTAAAGATGATAGTGTGGCATGAAATGATAAGAAATGAAGGTGAATGAAAAGGAAAACTCTGAGGTGACCACTTAGGAAGCAGATCTAGGGACAGGGCATGCCTTAAACACCTATGATCCAACCCCTAAAAGGCTAACTCTTTAGACAACAAGAAACACTTAAGATTTAAACACAAAGGTGAAGCGTGAGATCAGAGAAAGGCTTTGAACTTTCAATGCTCCTACATTCAACTTGAGGGAACTTAGAAAGGTTCAATTGATTGAAAAAGAGCCTAGTAAGAAAGAATCAACATTCTAAACTCCCAGTATCTCAATTCTTTCAATTAAAACCCAACAAGAACATATAAGAACAGATTCATAAATTCATACATCAGTTGGCAGTGAATAACAGCTATTACACTCGTTAAATATTATTTCTCAGATAGCACAATTTGTAGAAAACATTAAAGATAAGAGGAGCAGGAGCATTAGGGTACCATGCAAGGGTATATCCTAAGCCATATTTCTGATTCTTACTGGAGAAATGAAATGTAATGAATTACAGAAGGAAAATAAAGACAAAGGTAGGACACATCACCGCTGCTTTAAATCAGGATCCAAAGTAATGTGCTTTTCATATTAAAGAGCAACACTAGTCATATACAACATTGTCCAACAGCTTGAAATTCAGTCTTAAATCATCTCCTCGGCCTATTTTACAAATTTACACATAGAACTATATCTCAAGAGAAACAACTTACAGTTCACAGATATCCAATCGAAATCCAACAACAACTTTTTCAATGTGTTTTTCTTGAGTCCTTATAGCTAAAGAGAGGCGCAGGAGGCAGATAGAAATTTTAATGAAACATTAAAACAGAGGAAGAAGAGTGGCTTAAGGCCCATTATATCTTGATATCTATGCATTGATATTTTGGTACTCTTTGGGTGAAAGAGTGGTCTTCGACAGGCTGATGTTAACTTCATGGTATGTTCTTTGATGTACTTTCCAGTTGTAGTACTATGTAGTACTTTGGTGATAAGGAAAGGTAGATAAATGACTTCAGGTCTGCCATACTGCATAACAAATGCTCTGGCAACATTTTAGGACTTCCTGTCAGAGTGGAGATCTTCTCAGGAGCTAGATGTAGAATAGAAAACAGTATGGGAACTTTTCCTTTCACGGGGAAGAACCTTCTGCTAATGTGAGACACTGATAACATTGTTTTCTATGCTTTAGACCCCGTTAGGCCTTCTGTGTTAATCACAAGGTCTTCAATATTGTACATTCACCTTTTAAACATTGAATTAAGGCTTAAAATATTCAATTACAGGCTTTAAAACTGTTTAATCCATTATTGATACCATTTCCTGCTTCATTAACTGTCTCCGTTTGTGAATTTGCAGGGCTTATGGTGCTGGAGGTTTAAACGGAGTTAATACACCTAATTTGGATAAAATATGCATTTAAAACCCTCTCAGGAGTCTTCCTGCAATCTCTAGCTCTGATAAAACTTCATCGGTGCTACTGTGTCACTAACAGTGACTATGTAGAACAGAATGGTTTTCACTGTCTATATTCCTTGCAAAAACACACAAAAATGTTAATAAATCCATGCGAGAGTGGAGGTGAATGACGTGGAGGACTGTGGGAATGGCAGCACATATATGGTGGAATTGGTGGATGCAGTGGAATACGACTGAAAAATGCAGTGGAACAGTGAAAAACTGATCTGATGGAGGTTTGGTGGAGGAATGGCTGTGGGCCATTAGATTAGATCTGGTGGTGAAGATCAACGACGGTGATTAACTGATGGAGTGGCTTAATAAGGTCAGGCAGAGAAACATGAATTTTAATGTAAAACATTAAAAGTTAACCCTTTGACAGAATACAAAGTAAATGCATGAAAATGAATGAAAGTCGGGCGTATTAGATGGTGGGACCTAGCATGGGCAGAGGGCGATTGATCGTGGGCCGTTAGATCTCAGGAGGAGATCAACGACAGAGATGCTCTGATGAAACTCCGTGGTAGCCCAATGAAAATAATATGAACAAAGACACGATGGGATATGAACCGTTGATCAAAATCCAATCAGCGGTTGGGATTGCATGATGGAATTTCAGAGGAAAAAAGGGGGAAGTGGTTTTATGGAGAAAATAGTTGTTTTTGTGCAGCGAAAGCGCAGTTTTGAAAACTTCCCAAAATTACACGATATGGTCCACCGCCTGACACGTGGCGAAATAAAACTGCCCATATCCCGTGAATTTGAACTGTTAAACCTCGGATGCCAAAGTTATGTGACATGGATGCTGGCTGTCGGATCTGGGGCAGTGAGATCTCACAGTGGCAGATGGAGCGCGATACAGGGAGATGCGTGGTCAGAAGTGGGGGGTCAAGTCAACAGCAGTTTTAATGTGAGTTGCCCGATCATCGAAATGAACGACTGAGATCTGCAAAGGGAAAACAAAGGCAGAGGGGCATGGTTAATGGGTGGGAAGAATCTTGATAGTTGGATCCCAGGGGATCAACGGTGGAGATTTAAAGATGAGGTGGAGGCAGAAGGGTTAAACTAATGAACGAGAGCAATCCTGGCCAGCAGCTCGAATGGGACGGACGGCTGAGATTCAATAAGAATCGGAGGAGGCAGGGGCCAAAACTCTGATGGGATGATGTTGTAATTTCATATGGACCGTCAGATCGGTGGAAGATCGACGGTTGGGATTGGATCGGGGGTGGCCAATCGGGGACACAGGGGCGGAGTGAGAGCAAATCCTAACCGTGGGATCATGCGGGATGGATGGCTAGGATTCAATCAGGGCTCGCCAATCAGGGAGTTGAAGAGTGGGGCAATAAAAAGTTGAGATTGGCACTTGAACATTGGATCTAAAGGGGAATCAATGGCAGAGATCATCATCGGGAGTTAACAAAGGGAGGGGGGAGGCGTGGTATGAGATTAGCGTGGACCATCGGATCTTTTCAGATCGACAGTGGTTATTGCACCTGTGGGCCAATAGAACAAACAAAATCTCACATCAGAAGTTTTCAGATAACAAGGAAATGCGCATCGCAACAAACTTCCAATTGCGATGGGCGACAAACGCGATTAGTGCTGGCCGTTGGATCATTTAAGGAGATCAACATCTGAGATCAAGTCCATGGTAGATAGACCAAATAACTATCGCATCGGAACTTTTCGGTTTACAAAGGAAAAAGCACCCCGATCAACCTTCCGATGTGATAAGTGCTCAAGGTCTTAGCGCCTAGTCTTGGTGTTGGGTTTCATGGACGAGAAGTGGTTAGGGGCTGGGCTGAAGGGGGCTAAGTCTGTTATATGATAAAAAGTGTGTTTTTAGGCCTAAAAACAGTGTTTTTAAGGCTTAAAAAAGGTTCTGGTAAGGGGAAAAAAGGGGTTTTCTCACCAAATGAAGGGATTCACATGGTTTAAAAAGGGGAATTTGATGGTTTAGAAGACTTAGGAAGGGATTTTGAGGGTCAAAGGGGAAATTTGAGAAAAGGAAAAATGGGTTAAAAGGGGGAAATTTTGCAGGGATACCAAGGGGAAAATGGAGGCTTTTATGAGCATAATGTTTTCACAGACAGTGAGGATTTCTTGATGGAAACAACAATGAAGATATTTTTCAAAAGCAAAGGGCAAGCAGAGGCTTCAAGAATGAGATATTTTCATAGGAAATGTGTCTCTTGAAGGCTCAAAAAAATATTTAGCCACCTGTTTGCTTGAAAAAAAAATTATAGGTGGCTAACAGTGGCTCCACATGGGGATGGCATCCTCTTGAAGATGTCAAGAACTTCAGAAATATTCTTTGGGAAGTAGGCCAAATGCTTGATCTTTGAACCATCCTTTCTTCTTTGATTTTAGTTGTTATGAACATGACGGATATTAATTCAGCAGAAAAAATTTCCCAAACAATCTACCTACAGATCCTACAGTCCTAACATTTTTTCTTCAAGGTGCATTTTAATTTGCAGTCCTTCTTCATCATTTTTTATTATTATTGAAAGCAGAAAATAAACTAGTCTAATTCTACCCTTATTCCTCCATGAGACCAGATTAAACTGTCGGCCTCATAGCTTCTCTACCTTATCTAATACCTGCTTGGATTAAACTTTCTAGCATATTTATTTCTCTACATTCTACAACGGAAATTTAAAAATAGTCAAACCAGGATTAGACAATCTAGTTTGATGTGGATCCATGGCATAAAGACAGCTGCAAATAAACTGATATTGCAGGAACTTGAAAACAAAACTTTGAAGGCTTGAAATCTTGAAACTTTGAAGCATCCCTCTTTTCTTTATGACTCAAGTTTTGAGCTTGTTAGAGTCACTCTCTTCTTCACTTCAGATCTGGTTTTGGGCTTGTTAGAGTTGATTCTTCTTTCTTCTTTGCTGGTTCAGATTTTGAGAATATTAGAACTAGCTTCTTTACTCCTTTGGCTCAGGTTTTGATAATGTTAGAGCCAATATTTTGAACTTCAGAGGTTCATGTTTTGAGCATGTATGAACCTCCCTTTCTCTCTTTTTTGAAACATTTTCTCTTTTTATTTGAATACAAAACACAACAATGGTATTTACAATGGAAATGGAACTGTGAACTGGAAATCAGCAGTAGTAATGCTTGAGCGTCCTGCCATTGACAGGACCCCCAAACAAATCTGTGCCATCTAGATCTTGCAGAAAAAAGGCATTTGGACCAATGGTGGATTGGATGATGTAAGGACCCTACCAAAAACTATCAAATTTTCCATGCTTTCCTTTGTCTTCTCTCCTAGAGTCCCACTTTAGAACCTTATCTCCAATTTTGAAGTCAAACGCTTTTGTTATTTTATCAAATAACTTCTTTATATTTTCCTGCACTTTTATAGCTTTGTTATAGACTTCTTCTCTTGTTTGTTGGAGATGAATTTTTTGATTTATCCTCCTCACCATGCTGTCCTCTTCTGTCTAAATCTCTTGGATTGTTTTAATCACTGGTACCCCTAGGTTGGTAGGAAACGTTGCCTCTGTTCCATAAACAAGCTGATATGGTGACATTCCAATGGATTTATTTGTTGTTAGCTTGTCAACCCATAAAGCATGCACTAACTTGTTATGCCATGATTTCTTGTTCTCTTCAAGAATCTTTTTTATAATGGTTACGAAGCTCTTGTTTGATGATTCAGCTAACCCATTACCTTGTGGGTAATAAGTAGTTGAATGACCGAGTGGTATATGATACCTGTGACAAAAATCAATCATTTTCTTTGATCCAAAAGTAGAAACATTGTCAGTGATTATATTCCTAGGGCAGCCAAACCTAGAGAGGATGTGGTCAAGAACTTAATGATAATAGAATCTCTGGCATTCCTAGAAGGTATGGCCTCTATCCATTTTTTGAAGTAGTCTGTGGCCGTAAGGATTCACTTGTGTTGAGTAGAAGATGCAGGGTGTATTACTCCTATGAAATCTAGGCCCCACTGTTGAAAGGGAGCTTCAATAGTTACAGGTTGCAATGGTAAAGGGAGGAGCTTCCTTTTTCCCTAAAACATATGGCACTTATGGCAGGCAATTATCATTTTGTGGATGTCATTGAAAAGTTTAGGCCAATAATAGCCATCTTTGAGTATTTTGTTAGCAGTGGCTTTCCAGTTTAAATGGCCTCCACACTCTCCTGCATGGAACTCTTGTTGAATCCTCTCTTCTTCAGTTTCAGGAAAACATTTAAGAAACAAACCATTTGCATTATTCCAGTATAAACATTCATTCAGTATGCAATAGTTTCTGGCATTTAACTTTAGGAATCTAGCCTTAGTCTTTGATAAATCAGGAGGGGCATTGAGGTTTGTGAGTACATACACAATATCAGAATACCAAGGAGAGTTTTGAAATTGTTCTTCAACTATAGGATCAGGCAATCCTTCATGTTCGTCCAAGGCATCTACCATGTTTATGTCAAGGGCTTCCAAGTTAGATTCAGCCATTAGTTGAGCTAAGCCCTGACCTTTGATCAGTTTTGTGGGTTTTACTTCTAGGTCATACTGTAATATTACAACAATCCATTTTCCCCTCTTTCCATCAAGATTTTTGGACAAAATGTCTTTAACCACTATGTTTGGCATGAAGGCAATGATGTGAGAATGTAGAATATACACCCTAAAGTCTTTCAAGGCCTTTACCAAGGCATAGGCCTGTTTTTCCATTATGTTATATTTTAAGGGTTCATGCCTCATAGCTTTTCTGAAGAAAGAAATAGGTTGTTCCATTCCCTCTAGATTTTTCTGTAGTATGAATGCAGCCACTGTATGCTCGGAGGCAAAGGAAAATATCACGAAATATTTTGAGAAATCTGAGCTGATTAGGATAGGTGCCCGGGTGAGTGCAAGTTTAACTAAATCAAAATATTTTTTAGCCTATACAGTCCACTTAACCCCTACACCTTTTTTCAGCATGTTTTTCATATCCCTAAGGTGCTTAGCTAAGTTGGGAATAAACCTCATTAAGAAGTTAATTTTTCTAATAAAGGACTGCAACTCTTTTATGTTTCTCGGGTGGGTAATCTACAGTATTCCCTCAACTCTATGTGGGTCTATCTTAATTCCATTTTATGATATAATATGGCCAAGAAGCTTACCTTCTTGAAGCTCGAATACCGTCTTCTTGGGATTTAAAGACAAACCAAACCTTCTACATTTTTCGAAAACTCTTCTCAGATGTTTTATGTGCTCCTCATTAGTCTTGGAATAGATTTTTATGTCATCCAGATAGATGATAATGAAGTGCCCTATTTCCTCTGAAAAGGCTATGTCCATTGCTCGTTGGAAGGTTGCACCAACGTTCATTAGTCTAAAAGATATTTTTACGTACATAAAAGTGCCCCACGGAGTGGTGAAAGATGTCTTGAGTTGGTCTTCTAGGAGTACTAAAACTTGGTTATAGCTTGAAAAGCCATCTAACAGGGAGATCCTTTTTGAACCAACTACCCTCTGTAGGATGTGTTCCATCTTTGGTAAGGGATAATTGTCTTTGAGTGATGCTCTGTTAAGGTTTATGAAATCAATGCATAGTTTGATCTCACCTGTATTCTTTCTCACAGCTACAAGGTTGGAAACCCAATCAGAGAACCTCACAGGCACTATAATTCCTACCTCGTACATCTTCTTGATTTCCTTTTCAGCTAGAGGTAGTTTTTTCGGGTTAATTCTACTGAGTTTCTGTCTGAAGGGTTTTTGGTTTTCTTTCAAAGGGATCTTGTGTTAGATAATCTTCATATCATAGGCTTTTAAGTCCTCGTAGCCCCAAGAAAACACATCGATGAACTCTTTAAATAAGTCAATATATTTCTTTTTCATGTCTACAGGTAAGGACTTAGCCAGTTTAATCATCTTAGGCTTATCCTCAGTGCCTATGTTGCATTCCTCGACATCGGAGTCTGAGTATTCTATAGTGGGTTTCTTTGCTACATCGTTAAAATAAAAAAGGTCCTTTAAAGGTGCCAGTCCCCTGGGTATATTCTTATCTTTGGACTGAAACACCTTTATTTCCTATTTTTTTGCGTTCTTATACTCTTCAGTTTGATTTCCAAGTTCTTTATTTAACATGTTTATTTCTATGTTATGTAGTGATTTTTCTTCATCGAGGGACTCTTCACTCGGGCAGCTTTCATCGGATTTACAGTCTGAATCAGATAATTCAAACTCATTCCTGCCAAGAAGGAAATCCTCTATCTGCTTCTCACCCTCAAAGACCTGCCAATATTTCTCATTATCAAGCACCACAGGTCTATATTTCATCTGAATGATGATTTGTTTATCACTAGGTGCTTTATGATATGAACTAGCAACACAGGCTAATACATTCGCAATTATGTTCTGACTCTTAGGAACAAACGCAAGTTCATACTCTACAAAGGTTTTCAGTAAATCCATAGCATCATTCCTATACACTCTGAATCTAGGGTGTTTGGTTGTATACTCTCCGTTCACTTGTTTTTTGATTAACTCAGAGTCTCTGTGTACAGCTATCCTCCGGGCTCCTAGTTTTTTCAACAAATTCAAGCCTAGGATAAGGGCCTCATACTCTGTGATATTTTTTGTACATTTGAAGTCTAGTCTGAAGGCATGAATATTAGCATAATCACTCTCTGTGTTATGTAACCACATTCTCGCTCCTGCAATATTTCTAGTGTAAGACCCATCGAAATTCATCCTCCATAAGGGATCGTTTTCAGGTTTATCATCATTTTCCTCCCTAATGTTGGTTTCAATGTTATGTTGTAATATGGGGTCTGCATCGTGGTGTGGAGGGTTTTTTTCTTCACGATGTGTATGGAGTTCAGAGAGATGACTAGTCAACTATTTGTAGTCTTGTTCTTGTTTACTTTGAGTTTCTGATTCAGTGCACTGTCCAAAGGTTTCTTCTTCATTTTATTCTAAGTCTAGAGTGGCCATTATGTTAAAATCTATGGGCTCTGTTCTATTGTTCACATCTCTGTCTTCCAGTTCTGGCTCATTTATGGATTCATCGTTGCAAAGGATAAAGGAGTTGAGATCTGTGTGAACAGAGTATAGAGGTGAATTTTCAAGTTTTTCAGGGCTGCTCACCATGAACTTCATTTGTGGCTCTCTATATAGTCTCCTAAGCTGGCTAAAGACAGGGATTGTGGCATATGACCCATCCATCTACATTGTACCTTGCAGCTTGGCTCCCCATGCCCTGTACAACAGCATGTCATACTGAGGTGGCACATCTACCACTACAACATCCATGACCATGTATTTTTCTGGAATTTGGGTTAGGTTCACACAGATATATTTGATTAAGCCAAGGCACTTCACTCTGCTAGAGTCAAATGAATAAAAATCCCTATAAGATCGGGTTATATCTAGGCCTAACTTCTCCATAACTACCTTAGGAATTAGGTTGTGTGATGCCCTAGAGTCATGCATTGCATTGTGAAGGATCTTGTCATGGATATTGAGGCTGATATAAAAAGGAGGTACTACCCCTTCCTGAAAATTCCCTTCTATCCTTTGACCGAACAAAAGGGTTGGTTGATCATCACTTAGATTGACAGTGTCACTGTTTTCACCTAGATTTAAAGCTTTCAAAATTTGACCTTTATATACATCTTGAGTGGCCAGTTCAGAGAGTGGGATAGAGATTTTAATTTTAACAATCTCACTCTCCAAATTGAAGGGAGATTGACACTTTGTAAGACTCAACTCTGTTTTTCCAACCACTATTTTAGTGGCAAAATCAGTGTGTTGATTCTCACTATGTATAGTGTTTGCAGCTGTTTTATCAGGATAATTAGCTACAGTGTTAGTGCTGCTAGTTTTTTGACCTTGTTTATCAGTATTTTGGCTGTCTTTTTATTTGTCCTTCCAAGAACTCTCAGCTGCTGATTTATTTCTTTCAGCAGTCACCTTCGGATTTTTCTCAGGCCTTTTCTTAATGGTAATCTCAAAAGCTTTGGGTTTGGAAGTGTCTAAGCTCTTCTTGATTCTAATCTCATACTGTTCTCTGACCTACATGATGGCATTTTCAAATCCTAGCCTATAATCCTCAAATTATAACCTTTCCTCATCCCAATGTGAGTGTGAGGTCTGATTTTCTTCTGTTGAACAGTTGTGGATTGACTTGTCTATTTCCACCATGTTTATTGTGGTTCCGTCGGACTCTTCTATTATCCCCTCATCCTCATCAAGGAAATTCTCTTGAAATGGGGGTATGACTTGCTGATCAGAGTCTCTTTATATGTTGGGAGGGGTATTTCTCCTAAAATTATGGTTCTGGTTTTGATTTTTGTTTCTATTCTGGTTGCTGACTTGGATAGTTAAATTTTCCACCATTTTTCCTAGTCTCTCCATGTTTTTGGCTAGACTATCATATTTGGGATCAGATGTGGAAGCTGCAGTGTCATCCCTATATGTGACCCTTTTCTCAGACCTCATTCTATCTCTCTTTTCAATCAAGTTAGCTTTTACACTCACTTCTCCTTTTTGCATATCTTATAATGTGTTTTAATCTCTCTCCCTGAGCTGGTAGGCTATGTTAGCATCAAAGCCTTCAGGATATTTCACTAAATCCATACCTTGGGGAGGTTTCATGTGTGGAGGAAGAGCATTTTAATCACTATTAAACCTTATAGAATAGTCATGGAAACTCTCTCCTACATTTTTTTTAAGATTCTTGTATTCTGCTAAGATTTGGAGAGGGTTTGTCTTGACTTCCCATTTCTTTATGAAGGATTGATATAAAGAGGGAAGATCATGGATACTATTAGGAGGTAGGCCTTTAAACGACTTCTTCACATCTCCTCCTAAACTTTGGGCAAATATTCTCATCTTGATTGTCTCATCATCTATCTCCATATAGTCAAAGGAATCTTCCACCCTATCTACATGATGTTGAGCTGTGGTAAACTCTTTTGCTGTGAAATGTGGGATTTTTGATTGATAATAATTGGGTAAAGGCACTAGAAGTTGTGGTAACACCAAAGGTGCATACCAGGCTACCACGACGGTGTTTTGAGGAGGTAAAGGATTGGCTTGAGTAGCAGGTATGTGGATGAAAGGAATACTAGGACCAGCTACACTCTGCTGAGCTGTTCTAGGGTGATAGAGCCCTAAGTTTTGAATGAAATGAATATCCGGAGGTTTAGATGGAGGGGTCTCTTTATCCCTAATATGTTGACCACTGTGAGATGGTGAACCAGGAAGCTCAACGCCTGAATGGTCTAAAGCACTGAATGACTTAGTTCTTGGTAAGCTGGTTGGTAAGTCTAATTAAAAATGGGTGTTTGATAGAGATGTAAATTTTTCTAGTGTAGAGTTAGCTCTATGGATGTTTCTGGAAATATTTGGCTTTCTAGGGGTGGGAGATTTCCTAAGAATGTTCTCTGGGTTGTCAACTATTTCAGGTGGGTTTGGGATAGGATAAGATCTTGTATGAATGGCTCTTGAAGCCAGTATGTTGTCTTCAAGAAAAGAAGCTTAATCCTACTTGTTACTTCTAATATGGCTGATGTTGTAATGAAGGCTGGTCTCCCAGTGGAGTCTTGAGGAAACCAGGATAATCAGCAGGCCTATTGATCACCAGTGGAGTCTTTAATTGTTAAGGAACTATGGAGTCACCAGGTGGAAGGTTTAGAATGTTTCAAGAAGGTTACTATCCACCACAGTGATTAACCACCAAACTCAAGCTACTGTGGTCTTATTTGATTTCTTAGAAGTGTTTAAAGGTGTGTTTTACTCAAAGCCTCCCCAGTGGAGTCACCATTATGTTAGGGTTCCTATGTTTTGGCAGGTTTGGCTCTACCAAAAGATAAGACAACATCAAAACCACTTTGGGACCTCAGGATCTAGCCCTCCTAGGTCCATATAGGGATCTCTCTATAAAGGCAAAGTTGTATGCCTTTTAAGTTTAGTTTAAAGATATTAGTCTAGTTATAAGGCACAAGGTTTGTTTTGTTTGTTTGTTTGTTTGGTTGTTGGGAAAGATGAAGGGAGGGTTCAATATAAGACAAAGGGTGAGAAAAGAAGATTTTAGGCAAAGGAGAGATACTTCAGGGAACACTTGAGACCATTGGGCAATGGAGTCATAAAAGGGTTTACTTTCTATTCAGTATCCAAGGCTTTCAATTGGGCTAGTCATCTAAAGAAGATGATCTTTAAAGATGATAGTGTGGCATGAAATGATAAGGAATGAAGGTGAATGACAAGGAAACCTCCAAGGTGACCAATTAGGAAGCAGATCTAGGGACAGGGCATGCCTTAAACACCTATGATCCAACCCCTAAAAGGCTAACTCTTCAAACAACAAGAAACAATTAAGAGTTAAACACAAAGGTGAAGCCTGATATCATAGAAAGGCTTTGAACTTTCAATGCATCGACATTCAACTTGAGGGAACTTAGAAAGGTTCAATTGATTGAAAAATACCCTAGTAAGACAGAATTAGCATTCTAAACTCCCAGTATCTCAATTTTTTCAATTAAAACCCAACAAGAAAATCTAAGAACAGATTCATAAATTCATACATCAGTTAGCAGTGAATAACAGCTACTACACTGGTTAAATTATTTTGAATTAGTTCTCAGATAGCACAATCCGTAGAAAACATCAAAGATAAGAAGAGCAAGAGCATTAGGGTACCATGCAAGGGTATATATTAAGCCAGATTTCTGATTATTACCGGAGAAATGAAATGTCTTTAATTACAGAAGGAAAACAGAGACAAAGGTAGAACACATCACCGCTACTTTAAATCAGGATCCAAAGAAATATGCTTGTCATATTAAAGAGCAACACTATTCATATACAACATTGTCCAACAGCTTGACATTCATTCTGAAATCATATCCTCGGCCTATTTTACAACTTTACACACAGAACTATATCTCAAGGGAAGCAGCTTACAATTCACAGATATTCGGTCGAAAAACAACAACAACATTTTCAATGTGTTTTTCTTGAGTCCTTATAGCTAAAGAGAGGTAGAGGAGGAAGATAGAACTTTTAATGAAACATTAAAATAGAGGAAGAAGAGTGGCTCGAGGCCCATTCTGTCTTAATATCTATGCATTGATATTTCGGTACTCTTTTGGTGAAAGAGTGGTCTTCGACAGGCTAATATCAACTTCATGATATGTTCTTTGATGTACTTTCTGGCTGTAGTACTCTGGTGATAAGAAAAGGTAGATAAATGACTTTTGGTCTGCCATACTACATAGCAAATGCTATGGCAACATTTTAGGACTTTCTCTCAGAGTGGAGATCTTCTCAGGAGTTCGATGTAGAATAGAAAATAGTATGGGAACTTGTCCTTTCACAGGGAAGAACCTTCTGCTGATGTGAGACACTGATAGCATTTTTTTCTGTGCTTTAGGCCTCATTAGGCCTTCTATGTGAATCACAAGGTCTTCAATATGGTACATTCGCCCTTTAAACATCGAATTAAGGCTTAAAATCTTCAATTACAGGCCTTAAAACTCTTTAATCCATTACTGATAATATTTTCCACTTCATTGACTATCTTCGTCTGTGAATTTTCAGGGCTTATGGTTCTAGAGGTTTAAACGGAGTTAATACACTTGATTTGGATAAAATATGCATTTAAAACCCTCTCAGGAGTCTTCCTGCAATCTCTGGCTCTGATAAAACTTCATCGGTGCTACTGTGTCACTAACAGCGACTGTGTAGAACAGAACGGTTTTCACTGTCTATATTCCCTGAAAAAACACAAAAAAAATGTTAAGAAATCCATGCGGAGTGGAGGTGAATGTCGTGGAGGACTGTGGGAATGGCAGCACATACATGGTGGAAACGATGGATGTAGTGGAAGATGACTGAAAAATGCAGTGGAACAGTGAAAAACTGATCTGATGGAGGTTTGGTGGAGGAATGGCTGTGGGCCATTAGATTAGATCTGGTGGTGAGGATCAACAATAGTGATTAACCGATGGAGTGGCTTAAGAAATTCAGGGCCCAGAGAAACATGAATTTTAATGTAAAACATTAAAAGTTAACCCTTTGGTGGAATACAAAGGAAATCCATGAAAAATAATGAAAGTCGAGCGTATTAGATGGTGGGACCTGGCATGGGTGGAGGGCGATTGATAATGGGCCGTTAGATCTCAGGAGGAGATCAACGGTGGAGATGATCTGATGAAACTCCGTGGTAGCCCAATGAAAATAATATGAACAAAGATGCGATGGGATATGAACCATTGACCGAGATCGGATCAACGGTCGGGATTGGATGATGGACTTTTGGAGACAAAAAGGGGGAAGTGGTTTTATGGAGAAAAAAATTGTTTTCACGCAGCCAAAGTGTGGTTTTGAAAATTTCCCAAAATTACGTGATATGGTCCACCACCTGACACGTGGCGAAATAAAACTGCCCATATCGCGTGAATTTGAACTGTTAAACCTCAGACACCAAATATAAGTGATATGGATGCTAGTCGTCGGATCTGGGGTAGTGAGATCTAACGGTGGCAGATGGAGCTCAATACGGGGAGATGTGCAGTTGGAAGCAGGGGGGCAAGTCAACGACAGTTTTAATGTGAGCCATCTGACCATCGGAATGAACGACTGAAATCTGTAGAGGGAAAACAAAGGTGGAGGGGCATGGTTAATGGGCGGGAAGAATCCTGACTATTGGATCCGAGGGGATCAATGGTGGAGATTTAAATATGAGGCAAAGGCAGAAGAGTTAAACGAATGAGCGGGAGCAATCTTAGCCGTCGGATCGAATGGGACGGACGGCTGAGATTCAATCGGAACTGAACGAGGCAGGGGCCAAAACTCCGATGGGACGATGTTGCGATTGCATATGGAATGTCGGATCGGCGGAAGATCAATGGTCGGGATTGGATCAGGGGTAGCCAATAGGGGACACAAGGGTAGAGTGAGATCAAATCCTGACCGTGGGATCATGCAGGATGGACGGCTAGGATTCCATCAGGGCTCGCCAACTGGGGAGTTGAAGAGTGGGGCAATAAAAAGTTGCGATTGGCGCTTGACCGTTGGATCTAAAGGGGAATCAATGACAGATATTTTCATCAGGAGTTAACAAAGGGAAGAGGCAGGCATGGTATGAGATTAGCACAGACCGTCGGATCTTTTCAGGTCGATAGTGGGAATTGCACATGCGGGCCAATAGAACAAACAAAATCTTGCATTGGCAGTTTTCAGATAACAAGGAAATGCGCATCGCAAAAAACTTCTGATTGCGATGGGTGACGAACGCGATTAGCACTGGCCATTGGATTGTTTAAGGAGATCAACAGTTAAGATCAAGCTCGCGGTAGATAGACCAAATAACTAGATAGACCAAATAACTATCGCATTGGAAATTTTCTGTTTACAAAGGAAAAAGTGCCTCGACCAACCTTCCGATGCGATAAGTGCTCAAGGGCTTAGCGCTTGGTCTTGGAACTGGGTGTCATGGAGGGGAGGTGGTTAGGGGCTGGGTCAAAGGGGGCTAAGCCTGTTATATGATAAAAAGTGGGTTTTTAGGCCTAAAAACGGTGTTTTTAAGGCTTAAAAGAGGTTCTGGTAATGGGAAAAAAGCGGTTTTCTCACCAAATGAAGGGATTCACATGGTTTAAAAAGGGGAATTTGATGGTTTAGAAGACTTAGGAAGGGATTTTGAGGGTCAAAGGGTAAATTTGAGAAAGGGAAAAAGGGGTTAAAAATGGGAAATTTTGCAAGGATACAAAGGGGCAAATGGAGGCTTTTCTAAGCGTAATGTTTTCACAGAAAGTCAGGATTTCTTGATGGAAATAGCAGTGCAAATATTTTTCAAAAGCAACGGGCACACAAAGGCTTCAAGAATGAGATATTTTCATAGGAAATGTGTCTCTTGAAGGCTCAGAAAAATATTTAGTCACCTGTTTGCTTGACAAAAAAATTATAGGTGGCTAACACTACGCACATGGATGTGAAGGTAACTCTGCAATGTAAGTCTGTAGCTAGATCTGTTAGTCACGAAGCTGATAGACTAGGAACAAAGCTCTATTGAGTTACCTCCTCTCCCTCAGGGTGCGGCAACCTTGTTCCAACACCCTCCCATACTACTTTGGGTGAGACTTTGGCCTGCGCAAGCGGGTCACTGCCGAAAGGGCTAGTAGTATAGGGGTTTGTTGGTAAACCTTAACCTCCGAACCTGGGTCAGGACCCCTCGAGCCAAAAATCTCAGAGATTTTGTAATCTCAGCTTGCAAGCAGAATATGTTCTAGGTCAACAAAGTGATGGATCAGAGGGTTGAAAAAATTTTCCTAATTTTTTATTCTTGTGAGGCATACTGTCAATTGAAATTTATAGAAATAGGAATGAAATTAATGTTTACTAGGAATTCGAGTTTGTAGCAGATTGGAGGAGAATTGGGTTTTCTTTCGCACTCGATCGGGTGCTTGATTGATGGGAAAAATGAAAATGGTGCATGAACTCTAGAAATTGAAGATGAATTGAGATAATTTGTAGCAGGAAAAGGAAAATGGTGGTGCGTTCAGAGCTTTATGGTTTTGGGATTTTTCCATTGTGGGCGAGGGTTCATTGGAATTTCAAATGGTTACTTAGGAAAATGAATGTGGTAATTTTTATCCCCGAGAAATGCATTGATTGGCTAATCGCTATAGCCATGCGACGGGATGTGAGTGGAGGGGAGCGCGTGGGTAGGGAAAGTGGGAAACGAGGGTGGTCATCGGTCTTCAAAGGGGGTCAGAGTGGTAAGTGGTATTGTGCGGGGGGTGCAAAATTCCAGGGGCATGCTATGTCACGTGTGACCGGTGGGAGAGAAACCACCTTTTCGCCCCCACCCCCCAGTGGTAAAGGAAAAATGGCAGGGGGGGGGGGCGTGAAAAGGAATATCAGTCATAGATCTTGCACTGATGTTGATCGGGCAGCTGAAAAGTACATTCGTTTTAACTAAATTTGATTAACGCTTTTTCATTTACTAATCTTCATGTCATGGTAGAAAAATTTGGATAAAAACCATAATACATTCAAACATTAGGCCAAAAAGTGCATTTTCATAATATTTTTAAAAATTAGGCTAAAATGCACTAGTAAGCCTTTTAAAGTGAAATTAATGACATTTTACCCTTTTAACTTCTATTTTTCCACCTAATCCTAAGACTAATCGTTCTATTTATTCCTAAGGGTGAATTTGGACTTGCAAAACCTCATTTTACTTCTTTTGAAATACAAAAACCTACTATATTCTATCCATTTATTTCTCCATTGATTTAGCTTAAACATTTGAAGCAATATTATTTTTCTACCTAACTAACATTAGCCAAGATTAAACAGTTTGGCTAACCATATTCTCTAATCTAATTAGAAAAAATTTAAACTTGTTTAACCATGATTAAGTTGTATGATCAAACAAATGATTAAGGATTGTGGCATTTTGAACAAGTTGCACCCAACCTTCATTTTATTTAACATACTGAAACTGTCTATCAAGTAGTGGCATTTAGATTTGCAACACTTTCGGTTCTATTTCTTTTTGTTTTTTCTTTTATGGGATTCTCATGTTTTTTTAATTCTTTCTCTATTTCTCTTTTCCTTTTCGTTTTTATCTCTTTATTTTTATTTTATTTTTTTAAATACCCTCTTTTCATTTTCTTTTATATATTTTTAGAAATCATTTGCTATGAACTATTATTTACAATGTCACATAAGTAAGATAAAATATCCAATCACCTTTAGGTCCTATAAATTATAGGACCCTAAAAATATTGACCTCAGATTGACATTACATTATCTGTGAATTTTTGGGAGAAGGTTGAGCCTTTTATGGTTAAAACAGACAAATAGTTATTGCATAAAAAACCAGTGTTGTGAAACTCGACCAAGACCTACATAAAAAGGCATGTGCATGATTGTGCCGATGAAGTGGAGCCATGTATTCAAGGACCCACGAAAAGTCCAAATGACTTTTGGGAGCTTTTATCTAGGGACTCTGTGGAAAATGTCATAGAGAATGGTAGTTATTCTTTTCATTAGCTACATATTTGAATGTTGGAATGTAACCTTTTACGAGTTTCATTTGTTTGTTAATGGGTGGTATATTTTGGGTGTGTGTAGATATTTGGAGCTATATGTGTTGTGTATGCTAGATTGGATATAGAGAAGGAAAGTCCCCTGATACATATTGGGTCTTGCATAAAATATCTTTTGGGGCAGTGTGGTTCAAGGCATTATGTTTTGACATGAATATGTTTGAGGTACTTCAAGAATGAAAAAGATGGCCATGATCTCATTACCTGTGGTGCTGTTGCGGCGGTGGCTGCAACTTTCCATGTACTTGTTGGTGGTGTGCCCTTTGAATTAGAATAAATTGCAACATGGTATGTAAATATTTCCTTTTCCATTCACAATGTTGTTGGATGTATGCATAAGCATCCTTATTATAGTTACAAGTTAGAAGACATCAAGGTTTAGCCTTCTACATATATCATATAAGGATGTGACCTGCATTCAACTAGTTGCAAACTGTGGAATATGCATACATATGATGAAAATCACTATGGCTTATAACACGGAAATAGTGCACATTTAGTTTGTTGTTTGATGTCAGTGAAAGCATGCTTTGAGAAGCAAAATAGTGAGAAATGTTGGTTGTGAATCCTTTTTTAGGTGGAAAAGTTCTCTTCTTTGGAGGAAATTTTTCACCACATTATTGGTTGTTGTGGTGCTGAAGGGATTCATAAATTATTGTGAAAATGAAAATTGTGGCCTCTTTGGAACTAGTGGCCTGATAATTTTTGATGCTAGTGTTGTGTCAAATATTAGGTTGTTGATCTGATTCCTATGGTGATACTTGGAGTTATTGGAGGAGTAGTGGGAGTTGTCTACAAATACCTTTTTGTGAATACTCTAAGCTTGTATTCCCTTATCAATCAATATGTTTATTTAGATATTGTGACAATTTCTCTTTAGACCATGTTTCACTTTTAAAAAATATGTGGAGTTTGTGCATAGACTATTCATGAATGGCATGGATTTTATTGCTACAGGAAGGGATCTATATCCAAAATGATTCTTTCCTATGCTCTCTCCATCTATCTATATTATTTCATTTTTGGACTTCCATGGCTTGCAAAATGCACACCTTTTCCTGTAGGGGCAATGTTCAATGAAGGATGTCCTAACACTAATAGCAAAGGAAACTTCAAGTGATTCCATTGTCGAGAGGGTTACTACAATGACCTCGCAAGCTTGATTTTCAACATAAACATCTTCAACTTTGCCACAAGAAAGGAGTTTCATCAATCATCGCTCAATCTTTACTTTGTTACTATTTTTACATTGGGACTGGTCACATATGGACTTGCATTTCCATCAGGTTTGTTCATTCTACTAATTTTTATAGGTTCTTCATATGGTCATTCTATTGGGAATTTTATTGCATCCTTCAATGGAATTGATGAGGAGCTTTGTGCTATGCTCGATGCAAATTACTTACTTGGAGGCTCAATGAGGATGACAGTTTCATTGTGTGTTATCCTTTTGGAGCTAACAAATAAATTTTCATTTCTCCGATTTATAATATTGGTCTTGTTAATGTTGGGTATGTGTTATATTATTTCCATGACTGATCAGGAGATCAAGTCTCTTGGTGAAAAATGCTTAAAAATGAAAGTGCTCAGAATAGCTCCGAAATAGATCGACTGGATAGTGCTCGTCTTCCTGATTCCGGCGCCGCGAACGGTTCGAAAAATGGTCTCCGTATGCAAAAGTTATTCAGCTTCAAAGTTTTGTCAATTTCATTAAAAAAAATGGCAAAATTGGACTTTGGAAAAATTTTATTAAAAAAGAATATTCTGGGAATATTCCGTGGAATATTCCGCAAAATATTCTGTGGCAGGCAATCAGAGGGTGCCACGTGGCTAGCCCGGAGGCCGCCACGTGGCCCCAAGGCCGAATGGAATAGCGTTTTAAAAGTTTTTGAAGGGCAGACGGATTCGAACCCCGACCTCCCGTATACAAACCAAACGACTTTACCACCGGGCTATTGCATTGTTCGTTGAAATGGTGGCGGGCGGATTATCATTTAAACTGTGTTTTTATTTCGGGCGGGGCCCGAAGGGGGCCAGCCCCGGAGGGCCAGCCCCCATTCCCACACGACCGCCGGCTGGAACCATATCATAAAATCATCGGCGCGTTTTTAATGCGGCAAACTTTGGTTAAAGCATATACGGTGGGTTTGTTATTATTAACAAACGTTATGTTTAACATTTAATTTAAAACGACTATTCCGCCCATGTGAACGACTATATTTAAAACAAAAACCGTTTAACATTTAATTTAAAACGACTATTCCGCCCATGTGAACGGAACCACTCCACATTTATTGCCACAGTTTAAACCGGCGGATAAGCTTGGCGGTTCCGCCTTTCTTTGGAGCGCTTCCACCTTTTTAGTCGAGTTATCCACAGTTCCTCCACATTTAGTGGAGTTTCCTAAGGAGTAAGAGGCAGTTCACTAAATGTGCCATAACTTTTGATGAGGAAGGCCTTTCAAGACGAATTTTTTTTTGATTTTGAGGGTGGAGAGCATTCTGGAGCTGTTGGAGGTGTCTGCAGAGCCATCAGGGCATTGTATCTGCGAATTTTACAGCGCTTTTGACAGAGAAGCCATCAGGGCCAAGGGGAAACATTGCTGCATTGGGCTACCTTCTTCCAATGGAGGTGAATTTGTAGTCTATTTCTGCTGATTTGGATGTTCTGAGTCTGTTTTAGCAGTCTGTTTTCTCATTGGAAAACTTTATACAGATGTAATTTTGTTTGAAGCATTTAATCAAAAGAGGACTGAGCCTAATTAGAGGCTTTTGGACCAGCGGAGGTAGCCCAGAAGAGGGGTGAACCGCTTAAACAAACATCTGCTGTTCATCTGTGTTTTATGGCTGTTTATTTCCAGAATTTGATTACTTAAACAGTGAAATTTCATAAGCATGTTTTCCATAAACAAGTTTATACAGTAATCAAAATTTGTTGTTTTAACTTCAAACCTCTACACAACTATTGCAGATCATATACTCTTGTTTATTCACATTCAAAACAGAACAATGAACACTTTGAATTTACAAATTAAATACTTTCATTGATTCTGTTATTAGTGTTTATATATTATTTCCTTAGACAAAGTCTGAAGAGGGCCAGGTAGCCTCTGGAACTCATCCTCTCTTTAGAGGTGACATGTCCAGTGAATGCCCCTTCAGTCCATCTCTGAAAAGGAAATAGTTTATTCTCACAATTTCAGATCATTTGAAAATATTGGAAAATGGATACCTTGCACAATTAAACAAGTACATTCCATTTTCAGATCAATGACTAGCCCCACGCACTGTACGTTGCGTCGGGAGTAGCAGGGGGGTCACAGGGGGGAGGCAACCCCCCTGTTGAGGTCCGGGGCAGCGCCTCGGCAAAATTCTTTTGGTGTGCGGACCCACTCATAGGTGGACCCACCCATGTTTTGTGCATGATTTTTCACATGGTTTTGGGGTGCGATGGTTTTCGGCTCGTGGTATTTTGTAGATCTGATCAAGGGAAATACGGTTATGTTCTAATCCAGGGTTAATGGATTTGTGTTTATGTATGCTTCAGCATGTATATATATGTGTTGTAACACTAAAAGGAATATAATGAAAAATCAAGCTGGTCGTCCCGATTTGGGATCTAGGGGAAAATCTCTGTGTTTATCTGTTTTTTGTTTTATGCTCTCACTATTGTTTATTTTCTGTTATAAGATTCGTGTGTAGATGATTTCTATTCAAGGTTAAAACCTACATTTGGTATCAGAGCTGTTTCAGCTTCAAAGGAACGCCTTTGCTGCTGAATTTTTTTTTCTTGGGCTTGAGGTAGACCCTGTTCAGTGAGAGATCTGCGGGATCGATTCTTGCGGTGAAAGAATATGGCGAGTGACAGAAAGATAGATATTGAGAAATTTAATGGTCAAAGTTTTGAGTTGTGGAAGCTCAAGAAAGAGGATCTGCTGGTGCATAAAGATTAGTGGATCGCAGTAGATCCAGATACTAAACCAATGACAATGTCAGATGAAGACTGGAAGAAACTAGATCGGAAGGCTAAGAGCACAATACGATTGTGTGTCTTAGATTCAGTATTTTTGAATGTATCTGGGGAAGCTATGATGAAGAATTTTTGGGAAAAACTTTGGACTTTGTACCAATCTAAGTCTCCGGTGAATAAGTTGTTCCTGCTGAAAAAGCTGTATAACCTGAGGATGAAGGATGGAGACTCGATGACAGAGCATCTGAACGCCTTTAATACTGTGTTAAGTCAGCTGTCATCTATTGATATTAAAATCTCAGATGAAGATAAGTGCATCAGTTTTTTGTGTTCTCTACTAGACTTGTGGGACAGTTTGGTTATTGCAATAGGTAGCAATACAACTACCTTGAATTTTGATGACATTGTCTCAGCCTTGTTGTCAGAGGAAATGAGACAGAGAAATATGGAGGGTCAAAATGGAGATGCCTTATTTGTATGAGGAAGGTCCCATAATAGAAACAAGAATAAGGTTTCGAGTGGGAGATCTAAAACTCCTGGAAAGTTTGTAAAGGTGTGCTGGAAATGTGGAAAGGAAGGGCACTACAAAAAGGACTGCATATCTAAAGCTCCCGAGAAAGGAAAGGGATCTAATGATGCTCCTTCCTCATGAGGAAAACCACCTGCATTTAAGGTGGCATGTGTATTTGGCTTCTTCTTCAAATACACATGTAGATCATGAGTCATGGTTGATTGAATCAGGTGCATCCTTTCACTTCACTCCCCATAGGGAGTGGTTCTGCGAGTATGAGAAATATGATGGTGGTGATGTCTTCCTAGGGGATGAAAGGAAGGACAGAATCATCGGACGTGGAAAGGTCAAGCTGAAGCTGCAAGGTGGAAGGATTAGAACACTTCATGGTGTTCTGCATATTCATGCATTGGCCAGAAATCTGATTTCTGTAAGCAAGATGGATGATGTAGGTGTAAAAATAGTGTTTGATAAAGATGCCTGCAAGATGGTTCGGGGAGCATTGGTATTAATGCGGGGAGTTCAGACTGGAAATATGTACAAGCTACAAGGTAGCATTGTTATTAAGGTGTACAATTCTGCTCCTGAGCTGAAAGCCTAGTCAGTTTCTCGGAGAAAAGACCATAAGCAGTGCATCAAAGGCTTGATATATTGGAGAGAAGGGCCTTCGAATACCGCATAGAAATGGTATGGTAGAAGGTATGTCTACTTTCTCTAGATTACTTCTGGCACTACCGATTATGGCTTGTGCTACTGTGGAAGACCAGGATGGAAAGAATTTTGACATTCGTGGCTTTGTTGATGCAACATTGGGCCTGGACATATAGAAAAAGATCTACAAGTGGGTATGTGTTTATACTTGTTTATAGTAATGGGCTGATGAGTAAAAGACAATATGTAGTGTCTCTTTCAACTACAGAGGCAGAATACATAGCAGCCACTCATGCAAGCAAGGAAGCAATTTGGTTGTAGATATTGTGTTCAAGTATGGGGCTGGTATAGCAAGCTATAAGGATAGACTGTGATAGCCAAAGTGCAATTTTCTTGGCTAAGAACCCTGCTTATCATTCAAAGACAAAGCACATTGATGTTCAATATCACTTTGTTAGAGATATGGTTGAGGCTAAAAAGGTGTTGCTGGTAAAGGTGGACACTTTGAAGAATGTTGCAGATGCATTGACAAAGTCTGTGAGCACTCAGAGGTTCTCTTAGTGTAGAGAAACAATGGGTGTTGAAGAATTGGCCCAATGACTAAGCTCTCCTGTGGCCCCCTGTGGAAATAAAACAACAAGTGGAAGAATGTTGGGTATGTGTTATATTCTTCCCACGCCTAGCCCCACGTGCTGTACGTTGCGCCAGGTGCAGCGCCCCGGAATTTTTTTTTTTGGTGTGCGGTCCCACTCATAGGCGGACCCACCCATGTTTTGTGCATGATTTTGCACATGGTTTTGGGGTATGATGGTTTTTGGCCCTTGGTATTTTGTAGATCTGGTCAAGGGAACTACGATTATGTTCTAATCCAGGGTTAATGGATTGGGGTTTATGTATGTTTCGGCATGTATATATATGTGTTGTAACACTAAAAGGAATATAATGAAAAATCAAGCTGGTCGTCCCGATTTGGGATCCAGGGGAAAATCTCTGTGTTTATCTGTTTTATGTTTTATGCTCTCGCTATTGTTTATTTTTTGTTATAAGATTCATGTGTAGATAATTTCTGTTCAGGGTTAAAACCTACATTTGGTATCAGAGTTGTTTCGGCTTCAAGGGGACGCCTTTGTTGTTGAGGGTTTTTTGCTCGGGCCTGTGGTAGACCCTGTTCAGTGGGAGATCTGCGGGATCGATTCTTGCGGTGAAAGAAGATGGCAAGCGGCGGAAAGATAGAGATCGAGAAATTTAATGGTCAGAGTTTTGAGTTGTGGAAGCTCAAGATGGAGGATCTGCTGGTGGATAAAGATCAGTGGATCGCGGTAGATCCAGGTACTAAACCAACGGCAATGTCAGATGAAGACTGGAAGAAACTGGATCGGAAGGCTAAGAGAACAATAAGGTTGTGTGTCTCAGATTCAGTATTGTTGAATGTATCTGGGGAAGCTATGATGAAGAATTTGTGGGAAAAACTTGCGACTTTGTACCAATCTAAGTCTATGGTGAATAAGTTGTTCCTGCGAAAAAAGTTGTATAACCTGAGGATGAAGGATGGAGAATCGGTGACAGAGCATCTGAATGCCTTCAATACTGTGGTAAGTCAGTTGTCATCTGTTGATATTAAAATCTCAGATGAAGATAAGTGCATCATTTTTTTGTGTTCTCTAACAGACTCGTGGGACAGTCTGGTTATTGCAATAGGTAGCAATATAACTACCTTGAATTTTGATGACATTGTCTCAGCCTTGTTGTCGGAGGAAATGAGATGAAGAAATATAGAGGGCCAGAATGGAGATGCCTTATCTGTACGAGGAAGGTCTCAAAATAGAAACAAGAATAAGGTTTCGAGTGGGTGATACAAATCTAGAGGGAGATCTAAATCTCCTGGAAAGTTTGTTAAGGTATGCTGGAAATGTGGAAAGGAAGGGCACTACAAAAAGGAGTGCAGATATAAAGCTCCTAAGAAAGGAAAGGGATCTGATGATGCTCCTTCTGCAGAGGCAAAAACCACCTCAGATGAAGGTGGGGATGTGTATTTGGCTTCTTCTTCAAATACACATGTAGATCATGAGTCATGGTTGATTGACTCGGGTGCATCCTTTCACTTCACTCCCCATAGGGAGTGGTTATGTGAGTATGAGAAATATGACGGTGGTGATGTCTTCCTAGGTGATGATAGGAAGGCCATGGTAAATCAACATGGAAAAGGTATTTGAAGTTACGGTGGAAGGTTATAACACTTCTGAGTATTAACATATTTATGGTGGCCGTCGAGATTACTAGCAGCAGATGGATAGCTCTGATGTAAAAATAGTGTTAGAAAGATGCTTGCAAGGATCGTTAAAGACAGTATTAATCCAGAGATCAGAGTTCGGTACAGGAACTCAAAGATAGCTTCTGATATGCTTGTTATTGATAAGGTGTAATATTTCTGGTTCACAGAAAGTGGACCAAACCTATTTATCTGCAGAAAAGGCAACACTGGCATCAAAGGCTTGGACATATTGGAGAGAAGGGCCTTTGGATACTACATAGAAATGGTATGGTAAAAGGTATGTCTAATTTCTCTCTGGATTTTAATTTCTGCGAACATTGTGTATATGGGAAGTAGAATCGGGTGAGTTTTCCTTCTGGTGCTAAGAGGGTGAACAAGATATTAGAACTTGTGCACAGTGATGTGTTTGGACCTGTGTCAGTTCCATCACTGGGAAAGTCTGTGTACTATGTTTCATTCATAGATGACTTCTCAAGAAATACATGGATATATTTCTTGAGGAAGAAATATGAAGTCTTTGACAGATTTAAAGAATTTAAGGCTCTGGTGGAAAACCAGACAGAGAAGAAGATAAAGGCACTGAGGACAGATAATGGTGGAGAGTTCTACAAGAAGGAATTTGAAGAGTTCTGTAAGAAGTGTGGTATAGCATGACAAAATACTACTACATACACACCTCATAAAAACTAAGTCACGGAAAGAATGAATAGAAAAATGATGGAAAAGGCAAGAAGCATGCTCAGTGGTACCGGGTTAGGACAAGAATTCTGGGCAGAGGCAGTGGAGATTGCATGCTATCTGGTTAACAGATCACCTTCATCAGTGTTGGAGGATAAGACTCCACATGAGGTATGGACTGGTAATAAACCCTCTGTTTCACATCTAAGGGTATTTGGATGTGATGCATATGTACATGTTCCAAAGGAGAAAAGGACCAAGCTAGATAATAAATCTAAAAGGTGCATCTTTATTAGGTATAAGGATGGTTTAAATGGTTACAAGCTTTGGAACCCAGAAACAAGGAAGGTTGTGTACAGCCGAGATGTGGTGTTTAGAGAGGTGAAAGATGTTATTAAACATGAATTCATACCAAAGGAGCCTGAGAAGATAGAGTTTGAGCTAAAGGAGTATGAATCAGACTCTACAACAAAAGAGGATTCAGAAGAGGAAGAGCCACAAACCCCACCTTTGAGAAGATCAGTTCGGGAAAGAAGGCAACCAGAAAGGTATAGTCCATCTACTTTCTATTTAGGTTTTTCCTTAACTATAGCTGGTGATGATCCCAGAACTGTCAAGGAGGCAGTAGATTCGTAGGATGGAAAACTCAGGAAGGAGGCCATGGTTGATGAAATGCCATCCTTGCACAAAAATGAGGCATGGGATCTGGTGGAGTTGCCAGCTGGAAGGAAGCCCATCGGGATAAAATGGGTGTTTAAGAAGAAGATGAATGTAGAAGGCAAGGTGGAGAAATACAAAGCTCGGTTGGTAGCAAAAGGTTATTCCCAGGTGCCAGGTGTTGGGGTTCCCATGTTTTGGCAAGCTTGGAAATACCAAAAGATGAGACAACATCAGAACCACTTTCAGACCTCAGGATCTATCCCTCCTGGGTCCAGAGAGGGATCTCTCTATATAGGCAAAGATTTTATGTCTTTGAAGCATGAAAGTTAAGATATTAGGCTAGTTATAGGCGCGGGGTTTGTTTGTTTGATTTTTGTTTGGTTGTTGGGAATCGGGAAGGAAGGGTTCAGTATAAGGCAAGGATGAGAAAAAAGGATTTTAGGAAAAAGAGGGAAAACTCATATAACACTCGATACCATTGGGAAATGGAGTCAGGAAAGGCTTTACTTGTTGTTCAATATGCAGGCTTTCAGTTGGGCTAGTCATCTAAAGCATTGGATCTTAAAGATGATAGTGTGACATGAAATGGAAAGAAAGAAGGTGAAAGGCAAGGAAACCTCCAAGGTGACCTTTCATGAATCATATCCAGGGACAAAACATGCCATTGGACAACCTGTGATCGAAAACCTAAAAGGCTAACTCTTCAGACAAGGAACCATTAAAGATTTGAACACAAAGGTGAAAACCTGAGATCAGAGAGAGACTTTGAACTCTCAATGCTTCGGCATCCAACTTAAGGGAACTTAGGAAGGTTCAATTAATTTAAAAGGACACTAGTGAGACAGAGACAATGTTCTAAACTCCCAGTATCCCAATTCATTCAATTAAATCCTAACAATAACATCTAAGAAAAGATTCATTAATTCATACATCAGCTAGCAGTAAACATTAGCCACTGCACTGGTTAAATTAGCTTGAATCAATCCTTAGATAACACATACAACAGAAAACATTGAAGGCAGGGAGAGTAGAAACATATGGTACCAAGAAAGGGTAAATCCTATGCCAGATTTTTGATGCGTGCCAGAAGAAATGAAATGTGATGAATTACGAAGGAAAACAGAGACAAAGTAAGAAAAACATCACCACTACTTTAAATCAGGATCCAAAGAAATGTGCATGTCATATTAAAGAGCAACACCATTCGTGCACAAAATTTCCAACAGCTTGATATTTAGTCTGAAAACATCTCCCTCAGCCTATCTGACAACTTTACACAGAGACTATGTCTCAAGAGAAACGGCTTACAATTCACAGATATCCGATCAAAAACCTTTCAATGTTTTCTCATGAGTTTTTTATATCTGAAAGAGAGGTAGAAAAGGTAGATGAAACACTAAATGAAACATTAAAATAGATTAGGAAGAGGGGCTCGAGGCCCATTCTGTTTTAATGTCTACATGTTAATCTTCAGTACTCTTTGAGTGAAAGAGTGGTCTTTGCCAGGCTGAAATTTACTCCAAGTATGTCTTTGATATACTCTTGGCTGTAGTACTCTACAGTACTCTAGTGAATAAACAAAAAGGTAGATAAATGATTGTGAGGCCTACCATACTATGTAACAAATGCTTCTAGCTAGCTTTAGGACCATTTTCAGGGCAGAGATCTTCTCAGGAACACGATACAGAATGAAAGCAGTATGGGTACTTCGTCCTTTCATGGGAAAGAACATTCTACTGATGATGACACTGATGTATTGTTTTTTGTGCTTAAGGCCTTATTAGAACTTCTGCGCAATTCACAGGGTATCCAATCTAGCACAGTTGCCTTTAAAACACTAAATTAAGGCTTAACATATTTCCATAATGTGCATTAGAACTCCTTGACTCTGTACTGATACTCTTTGCTACTTCATGACTGTCTCTGTCAGTGAAATGTGAGCTTTGGTGGCACTGAAGAAGTTTTGCAGAGCTGAACTCTATCCTTTAATGAAAATTATGCTCTGAGCACCTTCTAAGGCTCTTCTTTGTGATATCAGACTCTGAAACCAGCTTTCTCTGTGCACTGTGCCACTATAACAGTGACTATGAACAAATGGCGACGTTCACCGCCTAGACCCTGTAAAACACACAAATTTGTTGAGAAACATTTGCATGGGAAGGATGGCTATGGAGGGATGTGAGAATGGAAACGCAACATGGATGCGAGACATGGAAGCAAAGGTTGTTGTGGGAAAAATGCAGTGAAATAGCAGGAAATGTATGTGGGAGTCGGCGGAATGAAAACTCTAATGTAAAACATTAAAATCTAAATGTTAGGGCAGAATGATCTAATGTTTTAATACAAAACATAGGTTTCGGACCTTGGAATGCAATACATGGAAAATTCATGAAAATGCAATGAAAAAAATATGGAATGAGTTTGAATGGTGGGACTCGGCCATGGGTGGAGGGTGATTCACTCAGGATTGTTAGATCTCAGGAGGAGTTCGACGGTTGCGATCTAATCAGAGGGGAGCAGTGGAAGGGTCAACACTTCCGATGAGCGATGGTGTGATTAGCTCATGATCGTTGGATCTTATGTGAGATCAACGGCTGGGACTGCGTCAGAGGATTGAAAATTGGGAGGAACGGAAGGTGGCTCGATCTGAAACTTTCGATTGCGATCGGAGCGGGGAAGCGAGGGTCGTCCAATCAAAAGGGAAATCGACGAAGGGGATATCAATCGAAGGATCACAATCGCAAAGGGCGGAGGGTAGCACCGTTTATGATTTGTGATTAGCGATCAGGCGATGGTGCAGCGACCATCAGATTGGAATGAGAATCAATGATGGAGATTACTCCCAAGAGTCACAGAACAATGTCATCACATCGGAGTTTTTCTTGGTTTAACACAGCAATGCACTTTCGTCCGCATCTCTGATTGCAATAAGCGCCTTACGGGCTAGCGGTTGGTCTTAGCGCTGAGGTCATGTGGGGAAGTGGTTTTTGGGGCTGGACTGAAGGGGGCTAGCCTGTTTAAAGAGGAAAATGAGTTTCTTAGCCTTAGAGACAACGTTTTAAGGCTGAAGGGAGGTTTTCGGTAGAGGTAAAAAGAAGGATTTAAAATCAAATGAAGGATTTTCACTTGGTTCTAAGGATGAAATGGATGGTTTAGGGGATTTTGGAGGGATTTTGGGACACAAAGGGGAAATTTTAAGAGTGGGAAAAATATTAATAATGGGAAATTTGCATAGGTACAAGGGAAAATGGGGGACTTTCTGAGCACAATTTTCCACAGGCAGTGAGGCTTAACGAGTGGGAATAGCAGTGAGAATCCTTTTAAAGGCAATGAACACACAAGGGCTTCAAGGCAGATTTTTTTCAGAGGAGATGCATTCCTTGAAGGCTCAAGAACATTTTAGCCACATGTTTTCTTGACAAAAATTCATAGCTGGCTAACACTGGGAATTGATTTTGGTGATATTTTTTCTCCTGTTGCCAAAGTTACTTTTATTAGATTACTTTTATCTGTTGCTGCTACATTTGATTTTGAGATAGAACAGATGGATGTGAAGACAACATTTCTTCATGGGGATCTAGAAGAGGATTTCTACATGAAGCAACCTGAAGGCTTTATAGTGAAGGGTAAGAAAGAACTGGTATGCAGGTTGAAGAAGTTTCTATATGGGTCAAAGCAGTCACCAAGGATGTGGTATCAGAAATTTGATACCTATATATGGGGACTTGGCTTCACTAGAAGTAAGGAGGATCACTGTGTTTATTTTAAAATAATTGGTGACCATATTATTTATTTGGTCTTGTATGTGGATGATATGTTGTTGATTGGAAATGAAAAAGAAATTATCCAAGATTTGAAGACCCAACTGCTCTCCAAATTCGACATAAAGGATCTTGGTGCTGCAAAATATATTTTGGGCATGGAAATTAAGAGAGATCAGGCAAAGAGGAAGCTCTGGTTAAACCAGAGGAAGTATGTTGAGATTATGTTGCAGAGGTTCAATATGCAGGATAGTAAACCGGTGAATGTTCCTATTCCTATAGGTGTAAAGTTGTCTATTGAACAGTGTCCCAAGAAACAAGAATAAGAGGAGGATATGTCCCATGTTCCATATGAAAGTACAGTGGGTAGCCTAATGTATGCAATGGAATGTACTAGACCAGACATTGCACGTGAAGTGGGAGTATTGAGCAGGTTTATGTCAAACCCAGGGAAGGAGCATTGGACAGTAGTGAAGCGGGTTTTCAAATATTTACGTGGCACTACTGATTATGGCTTGTGCTACCAAGGAAGACCAGGATTGGAAAGAATGTTGGAAATTCGTGGTTTTTTTTATGCAGATTGGGTAGGATATCTGGACCAAAGAAGATCTACAAGTGGGTATGTGTTTAGCCTATTTGGAGGCGCAGTCAATTGGATGAGTAAAAGACAGTCTATAGTGGCTCTTTCAACTACAGAGGTAGAATACATTGCAACCACTCATGCAAGCAAGGAAGCAGTTTGGTTGCAGAGATTGTGTTCAAGTATGGGGTTGGTACAACAAGCTATAACGATAGACTATGATAGCCAAAGTGCAATTTTCTTGGCTAGGAACCCTGCTTATCATTCAAAGACAAAGCACATTGATGTTCAATATCACTTTGTTAGAGATATAGTTGAGGCTAAAAGGGTGTTTCTGGTAAATGTGGACACTTTGAAGAATGTTGGAGATGCATTGACGAATTCTGTGAGCACTCAGAAGTTCTCTTGGTGTAGAGAAACAATGGATGTTGAAGAATTGACCCAATGACTAAGCTCTCCTATGGCCCCCTATGGAAAGAAAACAACAAGTGGGAGAATGTTGGGTATGTGTTATATTCTTTCCAGGACTAGCCCCACGCGCTGTACATTGTGCTAGGCGCAGCAGGGGGGGTGGCAGCGCCCCAACAATTTTTTTTTTGGTGTGCAGACCCACTCATAGGCAGACCCACCCATGTTTTGTGCATGTTTTTGCACATGGTTTTGGGGTGCGATGGTTTTTGGCCCATGGTATTTTTTAGATCTGGTCAAGGTTACTATGGTTATGTTCTAATCCAGGGTTAATGGATTGGGGTTTATGTATGCTTCAGCATGTATATATATGTGTTGTAACACTAAAAGGAATATAATGAAAAATCAAGCTGGTCGTCCTGATTTGGGATCTAGGGGAGAATCTTTGTGTTTATCTGTTTTTTGTTTTATGTTCTCACTATTGTTTATTTTCTGTTATAATATTCGTGTGTAGATAATTTCTATTCAGGGTTAAAACCTACATGTGGTATCAGAGTTGTTTTAGCTTCAAGGGGACGCCTTTGCTGCTGAGGGTTTTTTTCTTGGGCCTGAGGTAGACCCTGTTCAGTGGGAGATCTGTGGGATCGATTCTTGTGGTGAAAGAAGATGGCGAGCGACGGAAAGATAGAGATCGATAAATTTAATTGTCAGATTTTTGAGTTGTGGAAGCTCAAGATGGAGGATCTTCTGGTGGATAAATATTAGTGGATCACAGTAGATCCAGGTACTAAACCAATGAAAATGTCAGATGAAGACTAGAAGAAACTAGATCGGAAAGCTAAGAGCACAATACGGTTGTGTGTCTCAGATTCATTATTTTTGAATTTATTTGGGGAAGCTACAGTGAAGAATTTTTGGGAAAAACCTAGGACTTTGTACCAATCTAAGTCTCTGGTGAATAAGTTGTTCCTACGAAAAAATCTATATAACTTGAGGATGAATGATGGAGACTCGGTGATAGAGCATCTGAATGCCTTCAATACTGTGGTAAGTCAGCTGTCATCTGTTGATATTAAAATCTTATATGAAGATAAGTGCATCAGTTTGTTGTGTTCTCTACCAGACTCGTGGGATAGTCTGGTTATTGTAATAGGTAGCAATACAAATATCTTGAATTTTGATGACATTGTCTCAGCCTTGTTGTCAGAGGAAATGAGACGGAGAAATATGGAGGGCCAGAATGGAGATGCCTTATATGCCTTATCACATACAAGAGGGGTCTCAAAAAACGAAAAACAAGAATAAGGTTTCGAGTGGTGGTCAAATATAGAGGAGATCTCGTCTCAGGAAATTTTGTGGTGTGCGGAAATGCGAAGGAAGGGCACTACAAAAAGGACTGCAGATCTAAAGCTCCTGAGAAAGGAAAGGGATCTGATGATGCTCCTTCTGCAGAGGCAAAAACCACCTCGGATGAAGGTGGGGATGTGTATTTGGCTTCTTCTTCAAATACACATGTAGATCATGAGTCATGGTTGATTGACTCAGGTGCATCCTTTCACTTCACTCCCCATAGGGAGTGGTTCAGCGAGTATGAGAAATATGATGGTGATGATGTATTCCTAGGGGATGATAGGAAGGCCAGAATCGTCGGATGTGGAAAGTTCAACCTGAAGCTGCAAGGTGGAAGGATTAGAACACTTCCTGGTGTTCTGCTATACCTGCATTGGCCAAAAATATGATTTCCGTAAGAAAGATGGATGATGCAGGTGTAAAAACAATGTTCGAGAAAGATTCCTGCAAGATGGTTTGGGGAGAACTTGTATTAATGTGGGGAGTTCAGACTGGAACTCTATAAAAGCTACAAGGTATCACTGTTATTGATGGGTGTAACAATTCTATGGTTCCTGAATGTGGAGTGGAAATCCTAGCTGTCTCTGGAGAAAAGACCATGCTATGGCATCCAAGGCTTGGAAATATTGGAGAGAAGGGCCTTCGGATACTGCATAGAAATGGTATGGTAGAAGGTATGCCTAATTTCTCTCTATATTTCGATTTATGTGAACATTGTGTATATGGGAAGCAAAATCGAGTGAGTTTTCCTTCTGGTGCTAAGAGGGCGAACAAGATATTAGAACTTGTGCATAGTGATGTGTTCGGACCTGTGTCAGTTCCGTCACTGGGAAAATATGTGTACTATGTTTCATTCATAGATGACTTCTCAAGAAATACATGGATATATTTCTTGAGGAATAAATCTGAACTCTTTGACAGATTTAAAGAATTTAAGGCTCTGGTGGTAAACCAGATAGAGAAGAAGATAAAGGCACTGAGAATAGATAATGGTGGAGAGTTCTGCAATAAGGAATTTGGAGAGTTCTGTAAGAAGTGTGGTATAGCATGACAAAAGACTAATACATACACAACTCAACAACACGGAGTTGCAGAAACAATGAACAGAACACTGATGGAAAAGGCAAGAAGCATGCTTAGTGGTACTGGGTTAGGACAAGAATTCTGGGCAGAGGCAGTGGAGATTGCATATTATCTGGTTAACACATCACGTTCATTAGTGTTGGAGGATAAGACTCCACATGAGGTATGGACTAGTAATAAACCCTCTCTTTCACATCTAAGGGTATTTGGATGTGATGCATATGTACATGTTCCAAAGTATAAAAGGACCAAGTTAGATAATAAATATGAAAGGTGCATCTTTATTGGGTATAAGGATGGTTTAAAGGGTTACAAGCTTTGGAACACAGAAACAAGGAAGGTTGTGTACATCCGAGATGTGGTGTTTAGAGAGGTGAAATATGTTATTAAACATGAATTCATACCAAAGGAACCCGAGAAGATAGAGTTTGAGCTAAAGGTGTATGAATCATACTCTACAATAGAAGAAGATTCAGAAGAGGAAGAGCCACAAACCCTAACTTTGAGAAGATCAGTTCGGGAAAGAAGGCAACCAGAAAGGTATAGTCCATCTGCTTTCTATTCAGGTTTTTCCTTAACTATAATTGGTGATGATCCCAGAACTGTCAGGGAGGAAGTAGATTCATGTTGAGAAAAATACTGAGAGGGGGTGAATCAGTATTTAGAGCTGAACAATATTTCTTTTCTCTCTCTTAAAACCATATGTTACATTACTGCATCCTACTTGTATGTACAGAGATCTTATCATGTCTTTACTTAGATCATTGCATCATTCATTCATTATATAAGAAGTAAGCATGAACAGAAATAACAGAACAAACCATCAAACGTAAGCAACACATATGAACACCAGGATTTAAGGTGGAAACCCAATTCGGGAGAAAACCACCGCTGTTGTAATATTAGTCTTCAATATTTATTATAGAGAAAGCTTCTTACAGTATATGCTAGTGTAGACTTATACCAGCACACAGGCACCCACCTGCAGAAGGCTACAACCTTATCTCATTTACCAGCCTCTCATGGAAGGGAGCTACTACCCCCTGCTCTCGTTTACCAGCCTCTCCTGGAAGGGAGCTATGACCCCGTGCTCTCGTTTACCAGCCTCTCCTGGAAGGGAGATATGACCCCCTGCTCTTGTTTACTAGCTACCACTGGAAGGGAGCCACAACCCCCTCACTGAAGGCTTCGACCCTCAGCACCACTGCGGACCACGTTTCATCAATTTTCATACTAGATCCACTAGTTTCCACACGACATACCTTGCAGGCCACCAGATTTATTCATTCAGTACACTCACACCAGTTCTTCATGATTTCGTCCATAGTTCAAACCAGAGATTCATCATTGTTATATCATTATATCCATGGGTGCATCGTAGATTCATATTTATCAGTTAAGAACAGAGTTCACCCATGTATATATTCCTTCCAGAACTTTATTCATTCACCACCCTTACGTATGCACATGTTCTTCATGATTTCGTTAGTCGATTAAACCAGGAATTAATCATTATCTAATCTAGAGATCTTGATCAATCATCATATTCATAGGTGCACCATAGATTTAGATATATCAGAGTTTATTCATACAGATATCTCTAAAAGAGATTCGTTTATTATCAACCCTTTCGCATGCACCCCGTTCCTCATGATCCTCATCACCTTATTTAGTTTTCGCTTTTATTAAAACCTTGGGTCAAAACCATTCACTTGCTAATGGTATTCCTTTGAAAGTATTTTCATTTACCATCCTTACGTACCTCTTTGATTTCTTTTTAATTTATTTATCAATTTGAAGAAATTGATAAATAAATATATTTATACCTTTGAACAGAACTTTAGGATTAAAGTTAACCCTTTGCATTTTAACGCTTTCAAACAATATAGTAAACCTTTGACCCCGGGCTCACAAGTATAGTCAATAGCCAATCAAATACACGCACAGTACCATAAGTAAATTTCGCACAAGTCTAGCGTCTGATCACTGTTAGATTAGCAAGCTTCCAGATCAACGACGTATATGCATATCGCTTGACCTCCGATGCCGAACGTTAACGTGCGATGGTCCGCCGTACCTATGTTAATCTTCACACACCTTCAACAAATGATGATCGTCTGATGACCCCTTCCCAGATCAACGGCACTCAACGATATCGCTGGGCGTCCTGGGTCGAACTATAACGCACGATGGTGCACAATGAAAAGTGGTTTTGTGAAGTCATACAGGGATGCATGTCGAGCACTCTATGGAATCGCTCCTCAACCCGGAAATACCACTTACTCTGCATAGGTGGTGCGATGAAAACCGTAAACCACCTTCACTGTTCACTCGGTCATGGTTCCGCTCTTCCACGCAGGGTTCCATCGCCTTTTAAATGTATTATTATAATTAAGTTGCGCTTTAATGTTTTGCCTTTTATTACAGATCCATTGCTAAATTTAACGCTCTGTTCACAATTTTTGTTTGAGTCTTTTAACATACATTCTTTACACCGATTTCTACCTTCCGACTTCGACACAACATACAATGTCACTCTGCTTCCTATCCTGTCACAGTTCTGCTTCTACATTCAAGTTCTTGATTCCACAAGCTGATCACTATACTATGCTACAATCATCATATCTCTACAACCATTAATTCCTTCAATTTATACACTAAATCTTTAATTTCGAATCCTTGCCACAGGGTTTATGATGTTTACGGATAATGATTCATAGATATCCTCAGGGATTCAACTATCCTTCCTTCTGAATTCTATCATATAATTCACAGAGAATGCAAAACCTTTTTCTGTTTGATGGCCTTTTTCTTCCTATACTGTCTCTGGACAACTTTCAATTCACTACTTGTCCCTGCTCGTTGACTGATACTGCTCTCTATAGCTCAAACTGTAGATGCACTCTTTCTCTGTTCTTCTCTGCTAAATTTCTTTTCTCTGTTCCTAGTTACTATTTCAGATGCCAATTCCTCTTCCACTGTTTTCTCTGATGTCTCTGCTGCCTTTCCAGATCTCCAATCAACTAACCCTTCCAAAACTGCCTCAGCTTCATATTTCATTTGCTCTTTTTTTTGTTGCTGTTTCAAGTGCTCCTCTTTTGGCATTGATGGAGATACATCATTCTTACATCTTTAACACATAGGTTTCTTATCATAGGCAACTTATCAAGTAGGTTTCCATCAAGGACAACTTCATCAAGTAGGTTTCCATCAACTTTATCAAGTAGGTTTCCATCAAGGACAACACTCTGCATCATATTGCCAATAATCTCCCCCTTTGGACTTGATGGCAACCATGATGGTGTTTTATCACCATAACAGATAGATACATTGATTAGAATCATTATTCAAAAACCATGATACTCTCCCCCTTTGACATCAAGGGCAAAGGGCGGGTCAAAACCAAACAGGGTTTTTCTTCTCTTGTAGAAAGAAGAGCTCTATAGATCTGATTTGTACTGAAGTTACCATGCTCCCCCTAAGTTCATGTTGAATCTTCAAACATAATATTCAATGAAGTACATGACTCTATGACCTTTCCTATCACCAAGGACTCAAAATTACATCAACGATCCAACCAAGTGGATTTACATATGTGACACAAGTACCCAACCAAGTGGGTTTACACATGACTGAATATTACATCATAGGTCTCAACATGACCTTTTCATCATGTTATAACTTATACAATCAAGACCAAAGAATGAGATCAAACCACAACAAATAATTAGAATGCCAACAATGCATCCTTTTCATAAGACCAAAGCTCCCCCTTAGCTTGTTCATCCTGAACACTTTCACCATCAAATCATCAAGGCATCTTTATTGAAACATCACCAGAGATACCAAACAGCACCACAACTATGTTTTCAGATGTCATCCAATAATTTTAGCATAAGCACGTTAGTAACCAAGCCTTTAGGCTCTTTGCCGCATCAAAATATTCTTCCCAAGAGGAATTATCATACCAGAAAAACTTCTTCAATAGACAATATGTGTCAAGTAATCATCCATGTGATCTGTTATCACCAAGATCTTCATGATTTATATTTATTTCATAATCATGATGTATCATGTGTAGGAATTATGTATAAAAGGTCTCAACCATGACAAAAATCATCAGCATCAAATTCTGCATGATCTGTCCTTATCTCCGAATCATAAGAATTCCATCTCATCCATGTGTGAAAAAAAAAATACTCTGCAGCAAAGAAGCAATCAGGGCTTATCCATAACCATATATCATTTGCACTCCTCCATGTCATATGTTTTCAGTATTTTCTTAAGATATTTTACTTGTGATAGAAATATGCCATCTGTTGTTTGTTTTTCTTCTTTTGGAGCAAAAAGACCTCAAGGGAGAGGTCATATTTCAGAACCATCATAATGCCAACAATGCATTATTCTTAGCAAGGCTAATTCTCCCCCTGAAATTATGCCACCTGTACCTGTCTTCTTTACATCAGCTGCACTGTTGGAAATAAACACAACTATCGTTCATTGCTCCGCCTGTGATGATACGTTACTGATTCCTATAATGTATCTCACATCACTCCTGCAGTCATTATGATAAGTAAACTTTTTAGAAACAAATGAATGCAGTAGGGTCAATATTCCCTACGTTTTTGACCGGTCCTCCTTCTTTTTCCAGCTTTTCTTGAAATTTCTTATTGTGTGCTGGAAATTATCCAGTTTCTCAAATCTATTCATCCTGCATTCTTTTTCTACATGTCCATACTTGTTACAAGCATAACATTTTGTGTGACCAGAGAAGTAAGCATAGGGATCATAATGTGTTTTTCTATTCTTTCTTCTATTGCAATCAGCTTCTTTATGAACAAACTTGCTGCATGAAAAACAATATCCCTTAAAGAAACTTGAGTGCCTTTCTGTGTAGAATCTATTTGTTTGTGACTGAATCAATCTGCTTCTGCAATTGGCTGCAACATGCCCATAATTATGACATTTAAATCATTCAACATTATTGATCAAAGGAGGGAATGATTTCTTTTGATAGATCATGATTGTCGGTTGACCTTCTGTTTCTTTCAACACTTCATATTTTGCATTGATATCCTTTGAATCTTTAGCACTTCCTTGTGAACTAGATTCTCCTTTAACCAAGACCAAATTTAACAGAAGGAGACCTTTGACTACTAAGAATATTGTACAGAATCTTAGTACTATCTTGAAACCTCAAGAGTTTATCTTTCTCTTCTAATTTACCTTTCAAAATATTTACCTCAACCTCCAATCTTTGGCATTGTTTCTTCATACTTTCTTTGACCCTTCTTCCTCCTTCTACTTGATCATTCAATTTTAAAATCTCTTCTTTCAACCTATTTTCTTGTTCTTCAAAAGTTCGTAAAATTTCTTCATTCTTCTTATTTGATTTTTCCAGATCTGTTTTGAGAGAGACGATTTATGCTTTAAGTCCTTCACTGTGATTGGTTGCATAATAATACAACCTTTGATACTTGTTTATTTGTTCATTCATTCTAGAGATCACATCTTTGTAGATAGATTCCTTCCTTTTAACTTGATCTTCATCATTGATCTTGGGATTTGCTTCTAGACCCATATTGTTACTTTCACTATCTTCATCATTGCATGTACAAGAAAGTGAATCACAAGAACAGCAATCAATGCCTGTTTCATCTTCTTCACTTTTTGCTGCACATGTTTTCTGAGGTATCTCCTTTCTTTGAGTAGCCTTCTTCTTTTTCTTCCTTGCCATGAACACTTGCAGATCTTGATCAGAATCATCTTCATCCTCATTTGAAATTTCATCATTATCTTCATTTGTATAATAACTCTTTCCCTTTTCAAATTGTTTCCCTCTGAATCTTCTAGTACCTGGTTGGAGTCTTCTCACAAAATTTGCTTCTTCTTCTTCTTCTGATATATAACTTGATTCTTCGTTTTATTTTCCTTTTTCACATGCCTTAAAGGAAACTTCTCTGATTTGAGAGGGACCTTATTTTCTCATTTCAAAAGTGGTTAGAATACCATGTAGTTGAAAAATAGTAAGATTTTGCAGATCTTCCCTTTCTTCAATAGCTGATACTTTGGACTCAAATTTTGAAGTCAAAGATCTTAAGAATTTTTCAACCAGAGTAGTATCAGTTATGGTTTCACCCAAATTTCTCATACAATTTACAATATCATCTAGATGTAAAAAGAAACTGGCAATACTCTCATCACTATGCATCCTTAAATTTTCATATTCAATTCTGAGAGTTTGGAGTTTTTCACTTTTTACCTTTGTATCTCCTTCATAGCTTTGAATGATTTTGTCCCATATTTATTTTGTTGAATTTAGCTACATCACTTTAACATATTCAGATTCAAACATGCTTCCTAATAAAACATTGACTGCTTTGGCATTGATTTCATATTTCTTCTTTTGTGCTGCATCAGTAGGAATAATTGCCGGATACTGATAACCTTCTTCCACGATTGCCCATACTTCTGCACCAAGACTCTGCAAATATGCTTTTGTTCGTATCTTCCAGAATAATAGATTACTTCCATTGAATAGAGGTGGCCTTAGAGAAAGTACTACTTCATGACTTCCCATTGCGACGGATCTCCTTCAAGCGATCAAGCTTCTGCAGAAGGACCTGCTCTGATACCAATTGTTGAGAAAAATACTGAGAGGGGGGGTGAATTAGTATTTAGAGCTAAAAAATATTTATTTTATCTGTCTTAAAACCATATGTTACATTACTGCATCCAACTCGTATGTCCAGAGATCTTATCATGTCTTTACTTAGATCATTGCATCATTCATTCATCAGATAAGCAGTAAGAATGAACAGAAATAACAGAACAAACCATCAAACATAAGAAACACATGAACACCAGGATTTAAGGTGGAAACCCAATTCGAGAGAAAATAACCGCTGTTGTTATCTCAGTTTTCAATATTTATTATAGAGAAAAATTCTTACAATATATGTTGGTGCAGACTTATACCAGAATGTAGGCACCCACCTGCAGAAGGCTACAACATTCTCTCGTTTACCAGCCTCTCCTGGAAGGGAGCTACTACCCCCTTCTCTCGTTTACCAGCCTCTCCTGGAAGGGAGCTATGACCCCCTGCTCTCGTTTACCAGCCTCTCCTAGAAGGGAGCTACGACCCCCTACTCTTGTTTACCAACTACCACTGGAAGGGAGCCATAACCCCCCAACTGAAGGCTTCAACCCTCAGCACCACTGCGGACCACGTTTCATCAATTTTCATACTGGATCCACTAGTTTCCACACGACATACCTTGCAAGCCACCAGATTTATTCATTCAGTACACTCACACCAGTTCTTCATGATTTCGTCCATAGTTCAAACCAGCGATTCATCATTGTTAGATCATTATATCCATGGGTGCATCGTTGATTCAGATTTATCAGTTAAGAACAGAGTTCGCCCATGTAGATATTCCTTCGAGAACTTTATTCATTCACCACCCTTACGTATGCACATGTTCTTCATGATTTCGTCAGTCGATTAAACCAGGAATTAATCATTATCTGATCTAGAGATATTGATCAATCATCATATTCACAGGTGCACCATAGATTCAGATATATTAGAGTTTATTCATACAGATATCTCTAAAAGAGATTCGTTTATTATCAACCCTTTCGCATGCACCCCGTTCTTCATGATCCTCATCACCTTATATAGTTTTCGCCTTTATTAAAACCTTGGGTCAAAACCATTCACTTGCTAATGGTATTCCTTTGACAGTATTTTCATTTACCATCCTTACGTACCTCTTTGATTTCTTTTTAATGTATTTATCAATTTGAAGAAATTGATAAATAAGTATATTTATACCTTTGAACAGAACTTTAGGATTAAATTTAACCCTTTGCATTTTAACGCTTTCAAACAATATAGTAAAACTTTGACCCTGGGCCCACAAGTATAGTCAATAGCCAATCAAATACGTGCACGGTACCATAAGTAAATTTCGCGCAAGTCCAGCATCCGATCATTGTTAGATTAGCAAGCTTCCAGATCAACGGCGTATATGCATATCGCTCGACCTCCGATGCTGAACGTTAACATGCAATGGTCCGCCGTACCTTTGTTAATCTTCGCACACCTTCAACAAATGATGACCGTCCGATGACCCCTTCCCAGATCAATGGCACTCAACGATATCGCTGGCCGTCCTGGGTCGAACTATAACGTGCGATGGCGCACAATGAAAAGTGGTTTTGTGAAGTCGTACAAGGACGCGTGTCGATCACTCTATGGAATCACTCCTCAACCAGGAAATACCACTTACTCCACATAGGTGGTGCGATGAAAACCATAAACCACCTTCAATGTTCACTCGGTCATGGTTCCGCTCTTCCACGCAGGGTTCTATCACCTTTTAAATGTATTATTATAATTAAGTTGCGCTTTAATGTTTTGCCTTTTATTATAGATCCATTGCTAAATTTAACGCTCTGTTCACAATTTTCGTTTGAGTCTTTTAACATACATTCTTTACACCGATTGTTGCCTTCCGACCTCGACACAACACACAATGTCACTCTGCTTCCTATCCTGTCATAGTTCTGCTTCTACATTCAAGTTCTTGATTCTACAAGCTGATCACTGTACTATGCTATAATCATCATATCTCTACAACCATTAATTCCTTCAATTTATACACTAAATCTTTAATTTCGAATCCTTGCCACAGGGTTTATGATGTTTATGGATAATGATTCAAAACTGTCCTCACGGACTCAACTATCCTTCCTTCTGAATTCTATCATATAATTCACAGAGAATGCAGAACCTTTTTCTGTTTGGTGGCCTTTTTCTTCCTATATTTTCTCTGGACAACTTTCAATTCACTGCTTGTCCCTACTCCTTGACTGATACTTCTCTCTGTAGCTCAAACTGTAGATGCACTCTTTCTCTGTTCTTCTCTGCTACATTTCTTTTCTCTTTTCCTAGCTACTGTTTCAGATGCCAATTCCTCTGCCACTGTTTTCTCTGATGTCTCTGCTTCCTTTCCAGATCTCCAATCAACTAACCCTTCTAAAACTGCCTCAGCTTCATATTTCATTTTCTCTTTTCTTTATTGCTGTTTCAAGTGCTCCTCTTTTGGCATTGATGGAGATACATCATTCTTACATATTTAACACACGGGTTGCTTATCATAGGCAACTTATCAAGTAGGTTTCCATCAAGGACAACTTCATCAAGTAGGTTGCCATCAACTTTATCAAGTAGGTTGCCATCAAGGACAACACTCTGCATCATATTGCCAAAAATTCAGAGGATGGAAAACTCTCGAAGGAGGCCATGGTTGATGAAATGGCATCCTTGCACAAAAATGAGGCATGGGATCTGGTGGAGTTACCGGCTGGAAGGAAGCCCATCATGAGAAAATGGGTGTTTAAGAGGAAGATGAATGTAGAAGGCAAGGTGGATAAATACAAAGCTCGTTTGGTAGGAAAAGGTTATTCCCAGGTGCTGGGAATTGATTTTGGTGATATTTTTTCTCCTGTTGCCAATGTTACTTCTATGAGATTACTTTTATCTGTTGCTACTGGTTTTGATTTTGAGATAGAACAGATGGATGTGAAGACAACATTTCTTCATGGGGATCTAGAAGAGGAGATCTACATGAAGCAACTTGAAGGATTTATGCTGAAGGGTAAGAAAGAACTGGTATGCAGGTTGAAGAAGTCTTTGTATGGGTTGAAACAGTGACCAAGGATGTGGTATCAAAAATTTTATACCTATATACAGAGACTTGGCTTCACCAGAAGCAAGGAGGATCACTGTGTTTATTTTAAATTAATTGGTGACCATGTTATTTAGTTGGTATTGTATGTGGATGATCTATTGTTGATTGGAAATGACAAAGAAATTATCCAAGATTTGAAGACCCAATTGTTCTCCAAATTCGACATAAAGGATCTTGGTGTTGCAAACTATGTTTTGGGCATGGAAATTAAGAGAGATCGGGAAAATAGGAAGCTCTGGTTAAACTAGAGGAAGTATGTTGAGACTATGTTGTAGAGGTTCAATATGCAGGATAGTAAATCGGTGAATGTTCCTATTCCTGCAGGCATAAAATTGTCTGCTCAACAGTGTCCCAAGACACAAGAAGAAGAGGAGGATATGTCCCATGTTCCATATGCAAGTGCAGTGTGTAGCCTGATGTATGCAATGGTCTATACTAGACCAGACATTGCACATGCAGTGGGAGTATTGAGCGGGTTTATTTCAAACCCAGGGAAGGAGCATTGGACAGCAGTGAAGCGGGTTTTCAAATATTTACGTGGCACTACTGATTATGGCTTGTGCTACTAGGGAAGACTAAGATTCAAAAGAATGTTGGACATTCGTGGTTTTGTTTATGCTGATTGGGCTGGAGATCTGGACCAAAGAAGATCTACAAGTGGGTATGTGTTTAGCCTATTTGGAGGCGCAGTCAGTTGGATGAGTAAAAGACAGTCGATAGTGGCTCTTTCAACTATAGAGGCAGAATACATGGCAGTCACTCATGCAAGCAAGGAAGCAGTTTGGTTGCAGAGATTGTGTTCAAGTATGGGGTTGGTACAACAAGCTTAATGATAGACTGTGATAGCCAAAGTGAAATTTTCTTGGCTAAAAACCTTGCTTACAAAGACAAAGCACATTGATGTTCAATATCACTTTGTTAGAGATATGGTTGAGGCTAAAAGGGTGTTGCTGGTAAAGGTGGACACTTTGAATAATGTTGCAGATGCATTGACGAAGTCTTTGAGCACTCATAAGTTCTCTTGGTGTAGAGAAACAATGGATGTTGAAGAATTTTCCCAATGACTAAGCTCTCCTGTGCCCCCCTGCGGAAAGAAAAAACAAGTGGGAGAATGTTGGGTATGTGTTATATTCTTTCCTTGACTAGCCCCATGTCTTGTACGTTGCGCTAGGCGCAGCAGGGGGGGTGGCAGCCCCCCTTGTCAGGTTCCGGGGCAATACCCTGGCAAATTGTTTTTGGTGTGCAAACCCACTCATAGGCGGACCCACCCATGTTTTGTGCATGATTTTGCACATGGTTTTGGGGTGCGATGGTTTTTGGCCCCTGGTATTTTGTAGATATGGTCAAGGGAACTACGGTTATGTTCTAATCTAGGGTTATTGGATTGGGGTTTATGTATGCTTTGGCATGTATATATATGTGGTGTAACACTAAAAGGAATATAATGAAAAATCAAGCTGTTCGTCCCGATTTGGGATCCAGGGGAAAATCTCTGTGTTTATCTATTTTTTGTTTTATGCTCTCGCTATTGTTTATTTTCTGTTATAAGATTCATGTGTATATAATTTCTGTTCAGGGTTAAAACCTACAATTAATATCAAAGAAAACATGATTCAGGAGCATCCTGCTTAATTTTCATTTTGTATTTGGGTGATTTAGGGGGTGATTTTTTTTAATTATTTTATAAATTATGCACATTTTAAATAAATTAAGAGGAAAAAATCTGAGTGTGAGATTTATTGTAAATATTCTCTTAATTAATTGAGAATATGAGTCGAGTTGGGTTGGCTAGATATTTTAGGGATTATGAACTCCTTAAATGGAACTTAGTTGAGTCAAAGGAGGGATAAACCTATTTTAGAATTTGGTTGAGTTATTGGTGGAGGAAATAATGGATTGAAATTAATCCACAATTATGTATAAATATGAGGTTTGTGTGAGGATGAAAGACAGAAAGATATAGAGAGAAATGGTGTGAGAGTTTATGTAAAGGGGCAAGAGCCGAGAGGCTAACAATTGTAATATTCAGCCAAAATGGTTTGAATCTAAAATTTCTTGTTGTTGTTATATACAAGTATTTTTTTTGTGTTCGTTTCTCTCTTCCTATATATTTTGTATTGAATCTAAATAGTTTTTATTTGAATATTTTGGATGAGGATTTTATTAAAGGGAACACACACTCTATTGTGTGCAATAATTTTTATTATGGTAGAATTTCTACATCATTTGGTATCAGAGCTGGAAAAAGTTCTTTTGAAGGTTCAATTTTGTTTTAATTGGGATTAGAATGAATGCATGTGTGATGCAGAAAATAAAAAGAGATCAGATTTTGAATCTGAAAGATTGCAGCACATAGAGATACAGTGCAAATGAATGGTGAAACAATACCACACAGAGATCTTGAAGGTAAGATGATAAGGGATTTTTTAACTCTGGTTTGAAGATTATGTTTGCATAATTCAAGTTGCAGACAGTTGGAAAAAAATCTTAGCAAAATAAGATCATAGCCTTAAGAGCAGTGATGAAGGAAGCCAGTAAAGGTTTCTAAATGAAAGAAGAATGTGGAAGAACCTTGAAGAATTCCAACAGAGGTTGGATAAAAACAAAAATTTTGCTCTTAAAAGGTGTAGATGAGTTGAATCCTAGAAGGAGTAGAGAGAAATTCTCAAGGGATTCCAGAAGATAGAGAACTAGTGCTTGCCAAAAGACCAAATCCAGAGAAAGGATTAGTGAGGTAAGCTATAGCAAGGAGGACTTGTTATTGCAGAGGCTTTAGTACAGTTCATAGTAAGAGAAGATGACTATGGAAAGTCATGTGCAAGGTTCAGAAGAAAGCTACAAGATGAAGGAAAGAAGTGCTAAAACAATCTACAAGAACTGGAGGAGACAAGAGGAGCTTGACAAGGAGTTGGCTAAGATGAGAGAACAATTTAATAAATTAAATATGATGATAGAAGAAAACCAGAGATATGGTTGGACCATGAAGAAGAAATTAAAGTGGCAGAGGCTACAACAAAAGAGAGAGCATCAAGTGAATATGCAATTAGCAGAAGAGCTGTGAAAGCTTGAACAGATGATGAGTGTGAAATTGAGATGTGGAGAACTCAGAGAAGCTGAGTTGGAAATGGAAGTTTCGATTTGTGGCCTAGAACAGGATGAAATTCTGGGTGAAGAGATTAATGAGAAAGATCTCATGGACTAGACTATTGGAATAGTTAAGAAGAATTTGAAGATATGTTGAAAAGAGAAGAAGATGAGGCTATGAAGCCTTTTATTTTTAGATCTCATAGTTTTTGTATGTTTGTAGGATGCGAAAAATATGATGGAAAGTCTGGTGAAACTGTCACAGAGATGAATGAAACTCTTGAGGTGAAGTATGATGGAGAATTCCTTTCAAAGGAGGAAGGTACTAATTTGTTACGACAAAAATAATTCATAGATGAGTTCCTGTTTGGTGTAAGACAACCAGTTGAAGGTGTTATGGAGCAGAAGCATAAGGAAAATTCCATAGTGAGATTCCAAGGAGGTAAACAAATGAATTTTTTTAATGAAATTGATGAAAGAATTTTGCAATGTGATGATACAGAAACCAGGATACCTCAGGAGGATTTCCAGAAGAAGAATGAAACTAAGAATGAAGGTTGTGATGAAATGCTGGAAATATTTCACATGGAAATAGAGTTCTTGGAAAAATGGCTCAAGAAACATGAAGGAGAAATGAAGCTTGAAGAACCTGATAAAGAAGAGATTGTAGTTTTCATGCATGATAAGGATGAAATGTTTCTAACATTTATAGAGTTAAGTGAATGTTTTAACTCTTCAAATAATAACGTTGTTGTAGGTACAGAAAACAACATTAGTAAATATGATGTTGAAATCAGAGGAATTGAGCAGAAATTATTTGAAGATGAGATGAAAGATCAGGAGCGGCAAGGAAGTTATGTCCTTAAAGGCATAAAGGAAAAAACAGTATTAATCCAGCAGGATAAACATGAAAGTAGCCAAAAATTCAAAAGAGGATTTATTGAAATCCAAAAGTTCAATGATGGGAGATTGGTGCTGGCAGAATCAAAAGAGGCCAAAAGGTCTTGTATTTTTAAAACTAATAGTTTGTTGAAGAATTCAGGTACATCACTGGATGAGAAATTTGTTACTATAGGGGAAATAAATGACTATAGTTGTGATCAAGGAGAATTTCTTGATTATTCTTCATTTCAAGAAGTTGAGTGTTCAGCGCAGTTCGAGACGGGAGAATTAGACAAAGAGGAATTACTCTGAGGAATTGGCAAAAGAAATTGTTGGAGAGGCTAATGGAATGCATTTGATAGAATGAGTGATGTTGATGTAAATCCAGTTCGATATTCTTTCAAAGTTTGGAGACCAAAAGAATGGGTATCAATGGTTCTACACAAGTCTATAATTTTTGAAATAAAGATGATGTGGTATGGAAAAGCGAGAGTTACATTCAATAGTATTCTGAAAATACTAAAATGGAATTTTTGTACCAAATTACAAAATGGAGTTGATACTTTAAAAGACTAGCGGCAAAATAGAGTTTGGAATCCTGGAGGGAGCAATTCATTGAGACTTGTGGCTGTCGCATTATTACAGAAAAGTGACAAACCTCATAGACAGGAGTCTATGGAAACTTCTCTACATAAGGAGTCTGATGCAGGAGAATCCTGCTTAATTTTCATTTTGTATTTGGGTGATTTAGGGGGTGATGTTTTTTAATTATTTTATAAATTAAGCACATTTTAAATAAATTAAGAGAAAAAAAATCTGAGTGTGAGATTTATTGTAAATATTCTCTTAATTAATTTAGAATATGAGTGGAGTTGGGTTGGATAGATATTTTATGGATTATGAACTCCTTAAATGGAACTTAGTCAAGTCAAAGGAGGGATAAAGCTATTTTATAATTTGGTTGAGTTATTGGTGGAGGAAATCATGGATTGAAATTAATCCACAATTATGAATAAATATGAGGTTTGTGTAAGGATGAAAGATAGAGAGATATGGAGAGAAATGGTGTGAGAGTTCATGTAAAGGGGCGAGAGCTGAGAGGCCAACAATTGTAATATTCGTCCAAAATGGTTTGAATCTAAAATTTCTTGTTGTTATTATATACCAGTATTTTGTTTGTGTTTGGTTCTCTCTTCTTATATATTTTTTATTGAATCTAAGTAGTTTTTATTTGAAGATTTTGGATGAGGTTTTTATTAAAGGGAACACACACTCTACTATGTGAAATTATTTTGATTTGGGTAGAATTTCTACATCAAAACAACTGATTGCTTCAACGTTAGTGCGTATAATGAAATTGTGCACTTGAAGGGGCTTCCATTCCTGGAAGGTCATCCTGAACCATATATAGAACACCTCACTGCTAGTGATGTTGTTATAGGTCCACTAATAACCTTTTCTGGAATTGAGAAAGTCGGAAATATTGTACAGATTTTGATGAATACTAAACAAAATGGATTCTCAGTCATAGATCGACCTTTATGAGAAAAACCAGTCTTGCATGGCCTTATCCTTATGTCTCATTTGTTGGTTTTTCTGAAGAGGAAATAGTTTTAAATTCCACATACTGTGTTTTCTGCAGACATAAATCATAATTTTTGTTCTAGTGACTTTTCAAAATGAGGTTCAAGAAGATATATAAATATTGAGTACATACACGTAAGTGTACATGAAAAAGAAATGTATATTGATTTACATCCATTATGCAATACCTCACCATAGACTATTGTGGATACCCCCTCAATGAAAAAGGGTCAAGTAGGCGTGAAACATATTTGTGTGGTGCCTAAAGAATCAGGTGTAAGTGTACACGGACAAAATTACCTGAAATTTTGTACTCTTTCACTCATCGATCTCATTGACAGGATCATAGGCTTCCACACTAGCTAAATTTTACAACAAGACCATTGTATAGTGTAGGTACAAATATGTATGTAGGACCTCCATACTAGCACACACTAAGCATAATTTTCATATTTGGGTTTGAATTCATAAGCTACAACTCTGTCAAATTTATTTAACATTTGGATATTCTATGGTGGTTCTCACTCTCATTTTATTTCCTTTTCAGATAGATCCTATTGTTGGGATACTAACAGAACATGACTTTGTGCCTACACATATATTTGATATCCATCCTTATATTGAAGAAGGAAAACCAAAAAATTTGGTATCTTAACCATATTTGTTAAAATGAGCACCCACTTCCAACTACAAATATTGAAATATGCGAATATAAAAAAGTGATTGTACCATGAATACAGGATTCATTTTCAATAATTGATGTTTCTAGAGAGTCATAATTTTTCTGAGAGCAAATAAACCTACGAATACAGAAATACCATGTTAAAGTTAAAATAGCTTGTAAGAATGTATGGTAAAACCCTCTTAAGAAGCCTTATCGCACTACTATGTCCCCAACATATCCATTTAAAAACAAGCTTAACCAACCTCATATTTATGACTCATCAAATGGCACTATGCTATGCAACGTAAGCTTGGAATTATGTTTTAAGAAAATGAATAAAATTGAAGGTATGAATATCAAAATAAGGTTGAAAAACTCAATTAACATTTTCTTCTTAATTAATGTGTATCACTTCAATTTTAAGTTCTAAGAATGTTTTCTTATTTGGAAGACCAATTTATAATCAAGAATTTTCATATTTTAGGAGTTTAACAATTAATATGAAAACTTATTATACCAAGAAATCTTGATAGGTTCTAATACTGATATGGAAATTTCCTACATAAAGTAGAATATCATGTATATCATATGATAGAAAAACATGTCTCACTTAGGAAATCCACTATATTCCAACATATGAGGCATATTTCAGAGAGAACAAAAGATGCCAATATCTTAAGTAATTTAAAAATGCTAATATCGAGAATCTATTATCAATTTGAACTTTTTTCATAATAACATCATACCATGAGAATGTTATATAGCTCAAACTTATATTAGCCATGAACAAACATGTAGAAAACATGTGCAGACGAAGCTATAAACTGTGCATATTCTAGAAAGATGGTGTAGGAGATGCCATTTCCATGCAGATATAGTGCAGATAAGATACGATAATAATATTCGATGAATGAACAGAAAAGGTCGATGGGACTAAAGATTACAACAGTTGTGGGAATGAAAGTGCGAGTCCAAGTGAAAATCCTAGAAAATGCCAAAAATAATCTAAAGAAAGAAACTTGCATAGGTATGACATCAGAACATCTGTATAAAACCGTGACAAAGGTATGGTGCTACAAAACACAAAATGCGTTTTTTTTAGACTAGAAAGGAAGAAGAACATGAGAGAGAGAGAGAGATCGGTCAATAAGGATGATGATGTCAAGGTCTCCTAAGTCTCATGGCTGAGGGAAATGGGGGTGGATTTTTCACTAGCTCACTATCTAAGTCTTTTGGAACCATCAAGTGGTCTGACTGTATGATTTAGGGAAGTATGTAGGAGTGAGGGAGAATCCTAACATCGATGTCAAAAGAAGGAAACTTTGAACTTGGAGGTAGTCAAATTTCCAAGAGGCACTCATATCTAGTTACATCTAGAGCTAATTTCAAATTCTTTGAGAACACATGGTATAATTTATGATTTGGCACCGACCAAGTTGTATCGATTGGTATCCTAGAGGAGGAAAGTGACAAGAAACCCGAGGTATCACCATTTAGTGGTCGACTAACCTTTATAAACTAAATGGTCATCCCAAGGTAAGGCATGGAATGTAGGAGTTGAGTTTTGAGGTTGAAGATCTCCCTGATGAAAAGGGCTAAGAATCTATGGTCCTAGTAGCGAATGAAAATAGAGAGGGAGTCCCCAGAATCAATATAGAATAAATGATAGTGTCCTTTGATATCATAGTGTGGGGGACACCTGAAAATGGGGTGCATATTTGTCTCCTTCTCCTAAATGTGGCACACTTGGTCAATCCTATAAAATCATGGTATATGCTAATATAGAATTGATGATAGTCGACCACGAGTTTTCCCAAAGGGATCCTGAATGAGTGCATCCAATGCCTCTTCTCCCATTATTTTTCTCCCAATTTTTACATACATTAGTGTGCCTAACACATTCCCATTGACCTAATTTTAAGGCCATTCATGTTGGCCGGATAAATCGATCTTGCAGACAAGATCGATCTCCCTAGTATCAAAATATAGTCTAGCAACAAATAGACAATTAAATCTATCTTTCTCTAGATATATCATGATTTATAAGTAAACGTTACAAAGGTGTTACAATCCTACCTTGATCCAACGCTTGTTTGTAGTAATCGTCCTTCAGTCACCCGAAAGAGTTATCTTCGGAGATCTGCAATCACAAACAAAGAAACATCAAATAGCACCTCCATAGCATATATTCATAAATCATATCTATTATGGTGATCAAGGAATCCATAAAATAAGCAATCAAATGACAGCTTATTGAGAAAAACAAACTTATTTGTATTAACTTTGAAATAGTAGAAGAACCTTACAACCTTTTTAGCCTTGATTTTGAACAGGTCCTCCCAGGGTCTGAAGCAGTAACTTCCTCTAGTCTGACAAGTCTTGCACTCTCCCAACTAAGATACATATAGGTATGCAATCTTTCCTCATAAAATATCAGCTAAAGGAGTCTAGGTTTCAACAACACTTTACCTCAAATAAAACTAAAGCTTGAACTCCCTTTGAGGCTGCCCAAGGCCTCTTTTTATAGTGAAAAAGAAGAGGTTACAATTCCACCTATGAGGGGATAGAGTCCTCCTTCAAAGGGATAAGCTCCTCACATCAAGGGGTTAGCTCCTTAAGGCATGGGATACATGAACCTAAAAAGAGCGGATTTTCCACCGCAATATTCCTTCCAGAGGCTTCTAGAAATGACTGAAAGTAATATTTTTGAGTTTATTTGCACCCTTTTAATATTTTACAGGGGTTTTCACCCTTAACACAAATAAATTGCGGTCAGGTACGCAAGAGACATGACCATTAGGTGCGGGACCGCAGGTAAGACAAAGAGAAAGTGAAATACCATAGTTTTAGAGATTTTTGAGAGCTTTTCTCTTATTTTTAAGGCTTGACATGAGGAAATAATGTTTTAGACTTGAAAAGGAAGAAATTATGAGTGATAATGAGCTTATACAGATAGCAGAATGTCAAGGTGACAATTTTCAATGCAACAGATTGCCCCCTAAAGTGCGAAGTCTGTAATAGATGAAGATAGAGTCTGTCATGTATGAAGAGTGAAGTACTTTATCATTTCAAGGATCATCCTGTGGACACCCCAGTCAGAACCTGTAAAAACATTCAATGAAATATATATATATGTATACATATCATCGATGAGGTAGGCATTCCCATACTCAGATCAAAATTAACTAGAAAACTGACTTAAACTTTTCTGATACAGGAATGATTTTTCAATACATCAACAGTATAGAACTGTGTAGACACAGTATGGATGCAGCCATCTCTTTATGAATAGTCCATTGTATAAATGAATAACAAAATTCCTTGCAACCTAGATGGTAGAAACTAGATCCAGGGTCTTGATTTCCTCTTCTAGAACTAGTATGACTCTATCCATGTGAATGAATGTGTCGAAGTCAAACATGGTAGAAACCACTTGATTACCAGTCAATAATGTGAACTGTTAACAAGTGTGAGAGAAACCACCAGTAATGTCAATGGCCCTCAAAGTACTCAGTACAATCCATGAAATGTGAATGAATGAGCTGAAGTCGAACATGTCACGGAATCATTCGATCGAAGGTCAATGATGCAACCTATCGTCGAAGGCGAGAAACCTACCATTGAGGCATGCAGATTTGACAATTTCTAGATCAACTTCCTAGATAATGAGTTGTTGTCGATAGTGTTGATCATGATCCCTTTCACATAAATTTCATGGACAATTTGGCTTAAAGCTCTCAAATCTCCCTCTTGCAGCTTTGTAAAACCATTCTCAAGCCTGTCGCTATCATTTTCCGCCTCCAAAACACCATATCAAAGGCTAGAAATGCATGTTTAAAAATATTTGTGGCATAGACCCTTCAGCCAAGCCTCCGCCCCTTTCTTCCACAGGACCGAAAGCCAGAACCGAGAGCAAAAGCACTGGGCGCTTATCAAAGAGTATCAGGCGCGTTCTGGGCCGTCAGATCAACGGTTTGTTGCCCGTCTGCCTTTGTGATCCCCGCGCCCGCATCCACTATTCAAAACTAGCAGTCTACATCGCACCTCCTTTCAACAGTAGGCGGTAAATCTCCACGGGCCAGCGATTCCATACGTCGTCTGCCACACGTCCCAGCGTACGGCCCCAATACCACTCTCCATCGTGCATTAACGATCAGTCAAAGTCACGCAGCGATATGAACATGAACTGTCAGATCTGTGAGGCTCCATCTAACGGTGGTCACGCTGCGAAGTTGTGCATGTGTTAATCCAAGTGCACAGTGCTCCAGGCCCACTGTCCATTGTCCCCCAATGCAGTTCAAGCCGTCGATCTCTTCCTAAGATCGGACGATTCACATTCAGTCAGATGCCCACCATTGACTTTGCACCACCATGTCACCCCCCCCCCTCCATACAATCTTCCGTACGTCCACGTGTCATAACTCCCACGTGTTCATAAAATTTTTCTCCACCATTCATATTCTCCATTCGTAAGTCATATTTTAACATTCTACGTTAAAAACTCTTTCCAGTCCATCCTTCACCGTTTCAACGTATTTTTTCACCACCTTGCATCGTTTCGGAATTCTGCCAGTGTGCACAACCATTTCCATTCATCCCACCACGATCCTCCATCCCTGCACCTGCTTTTCCTTAACATGTTTGTGGATTTTTCAGGGTTATAGCCGAGAAGAACTGCTATGATTCACAGTCTCAAATCGCTGTGATAGAGGCCGTGGCAAAGGACAATTTTTCAGAGGCGAAATTTATGGAAAAAGGATTTGGGAGGTTGTTACGACACGACTCTCATTAAAGGAAGCATGCTTAAAATATGTCAAACCCTCCAGAATTATTCAAAGCGCATATTTTTGTAGATGAAGATATTAATGTTGCGGCAAAGAGTATCAGTAGAAGATCTAGGAGTTCAGTGTCCAATATGGAAGATTTTCAATCTTAATTTAGGGTTTAGCCGGCAAAGGGTACGATGTACAAAAAACAATACCCTCCAGGTCTTCTTACAGCCAAATATCCCTTCGGGAAAGGACAGATTATTTATGGGATTTCATCCATACGTTATGTTCTTGAAGAGGATTTCACCTAGCACATTTATTTCAAAGAACAGGCAGCAGAGTACTTACAGCACTTCAGCACTGTCAAGCAGTATGGGTGTGCACGTCTCCACCATTTTCTCTTAATTATGCAATTAAATTTTTAGCACCCACCACTTTTACTAGGTTTTGGTTTCTTCTATAAAAACCATGAAAAAACGCTTTGTAAGGGTTCCAGATTTCTATCAGAAAATTATGCAGTGAAAGGATTTTTGCATACAATTTGTAAAACTCTTGTATGAAGGTTCAGAGCCCATAGGGTCTCAGTGAGGAGGAGTTCTGTCTGTCAAAGAGGATTCTGGTCTTTGGTATTTCACAGTCTGTAACTCTCTTTTATATGTTATTTAATATACCATTTCATCTCACCCACCTTTCTTGTATCATGTTTTGGAATGCGAGTGGCTCACTGACTCCTGGTAAGGATTCATCCTATTTGATGCCCATTCTTGGGTCAGTCAAGCGCTTTAAATATGGCTCATGCATGATATGTTGTTTCATTACTCATCTAAACCGTGTTTCTGCTATATTAGCTGCTTTGGGAGGGTGCTTTTTAAAATGCTATTATCATGTATGGATTCTTAGATTGGTAAGCCCATGCATGGTGGTATTGTATATCTGGGTATCAGCTCAATTTTGACTAATATCTTCTCATTATTTCTTTCACTACATACACCTTCTGATAATTTATGTCTGTGGAGTATCTCTGAATCGGCCCGCTTTGCAATAAACTGTCTCTGAATTGTCTGTTTCTTTTGTATTAGAGTTCTGCATCTTGCCTTTGCAGTATCTCTTTCTCTGTGTCAGTTTTTGAGGGTTTGGTCCCATTCTATTTCATTTACCTGTTTTCAGAAGATAGCATGAGAGCTGAAGCTGACAACTTCATCCACCATATTATAAGCTCCTTGCTATGCTAAGATGTCCTAGGCACTGGTCTATTACAACTCTAGGCTGTCTCTATGAGTTAAAACATCTTTCTGGTGCTGTTGCCAGGGAGGAATTTAAGAAAATTATAATCCCTGGGCCTCAACAAAATCATATTCACTCTCTAAGTAGGTGAGCACAGAGAGTTGATAGTTGTATATCCCTCACCTTGGTGACTCCATAGTTGTTATTTGATAAATCCATCTGCAGTCCTGGCTCCTTGTACGCCACACCTGAGGTCAGATTCATATAAACCAAAGACACCTTCCGTGTCTGACTCTGAATAGATTATACATAGAATAAATTGGAGGGAAAGAAAATCAGCCTGTTCCCAAATTCTTGAAGTGCCTGTAGAAGATTTTCCTTCCTCTTCCTCTCAATATTCTCAGTTGCAAATTCCCAACTCCGTTGTGGGAGATACTGATTATTATTACTCAAATAGTCCACCTTGAGAGGGTATCGAGAACAAAAATAGTCTTCACCCTACTCCTAAGGATGAAGAGGTCAAGGAAGTAACCGAAGTTTCTGCTGATAATAGACCTTCGTTCCCCTCAACTCCTCAAGCTGCAGTTGAGTATATTCCTATTATTATTCACACTCCACTTCCTCCTCCTCCTCCTCTTACTCATCAAACTATCGCAATACCTCCACCTCCTCCAATGGCTAATGTTCCCACTTTCTTGATGAATAAATATGCTCCCCTGGCATTACCCCAAGTGTCGAATGATATGCCCCAAGATTATCTGAAGGTCTTGCCCAGATTCAATGGAGAAAATGAAATTGATGCCCAGAAACACCTTGAGACTTTCTTCTCTTTTGCAGAGAACTTTAATGTTGAACATCTAGATGTGGTCTTAAGACTATTTGTACAATCTCTAGATGGTGAAGCTCGAAAATGGTTTAAGACATTGACTGGCCATTCTATTACCACTTAGGATAACATGGAAGACACTTTCCTCAGGAAATGGGGAGAGAAGAAAGATCATGGAAATTATCTCATTGAGTTCAATACATTAAGGAAGAGACACAATGAAGGAGTGTCAGACTTTATCAAGAGATTCAATAAATTGTATCTGAGTCTACCTGCTGATATGAAACCCCACCAAACTGCTGCTAAAGATGTTTTTGTAGCAGCCTTTGATTCATAATTTGGTTTCTCTCTTAGAGAAAGAAAGCCTGCTACTCTGGATGATGCTCAGTTAGATGCACTAGAGTTGGAAGCAAACTTTTCCTCCACTGGTAAATCAAAGGGGAAATCTGAACAAGATACGAGAAGAAGGGGCAAAGAAGAGGTATCTACCTCTAACCAAGACAGAGACTCAGACAAAATGGAAGAAATGAGCAAATTAATTAAGAAAATGGTTAAGCTTGAATTGGAGGCCAAGAATTCAGCCTTTAGAAATTTCTAGAATGCTCCAAATGGGGGATACAATCCTCAGTACAGGAAACCACCCTTGCAAATATTGCCAAGGGAAGCAAAAGAACAACAAGATCAAGTGCCACACCCATTGTACTTGGAAGGACCAGTATATGACTCCACTGAAGATGCTGCCTATGGACTCAAGGATGCAAATCTTGCCTTTTCAAATAGTGATGGAGAGGAATGCCCTTCACAAGAGAATGATAAAGCTGGGTGCTAATTGCAAGAAGAAGAAAAGATAAGAGACGCAAAAGAAGCAGATTTTGATCATTATTGTAAACAATTCGATGATTTCATGCAAGCTCATTTCAATAGAAGATATGATCTCAGATCTTCTAGGAAGAGGACTCGTACTGAAGAGAAAGAAGAAGAACTACCCCAGAAGGAAGCACCTGCTCAAAAGGAGTCTACAATGCATAAAGCTACAGACAAAGGTAAGCAGCCTCTAAACAAAATTTTGCAGTCTAATGATCAAATTCCTTCCTCCTCAAAAGTAGACATTCCTTCCAATACCAAATCTGTGTCAAAATAAGTCCAGCCCCCAGTTGAAAACAAAGAGCCAAAAGAGATTGTGGCAGAAAAGTCCCTTCCTGCTTTCAATCTACAAAAAGAACTAGAAAAAGTCAAAATCCCAGTTCCCTTGACTGAACTGTTGAAACAACCAGCATATCAATCTCAAGTCACATCTTTCATGCTCCCTCCAGAAGCACCAGTCATCCAAAATAGTCTCAATCTTCAAGAAGAAAGACCCATGGTAGTTTTTGGCCCCCATGTTGAGGAGGTATATCCCTCTACTCCTCCCTTCTATGTGTCTCTAGTGATTCATGACCTACTATTACATAACTGTATGCTAGATTCTGGAGCTTCCCATAATCTTATGCCTCTGTCAGTCATGGAACAAATAGGTTTGAAAATCACACGTCCATACAAAGACCTCTACTCATTTGATTCCAAAAGAGTTAAATTCTTGGGGATGATCAAGGATTTAGTGGTCAATTTGGCCCAAATCCCAGCAAAAAGTGTTGTAATGGACATAGTGGTGGCCGACATTCTAGCTCGCTTTGGTATGTTGATGTCAAGGTCCTGGGGAACAAAAATTGGTGGATCAATCAAGATGGATTTAACATATGCCACTATCCCAGTTTTTGGTGGCCAAGAGAGGAGGTTATACAGGGAGACTAGATTTGTCAAGATGGTGACAAAGGCTGACAACTCTGTAAATTCACTAGTCTATAGTAAAGAAGAAGATTTCTCATGCTTGATGCTGGAAGAAGATCAAGATTATGTTCATGAAACATCCTTTTGCCAGATCAAGACCGAGCAGCCTTCAAAAGGACATGAAGCAGAAGTATGGACACTACATTTTTATGGAGAAAATTCAAGAGAAGGAAATGGAGATGGAGTGCTACTGATTTCTCTTGCAGGAAAATGGATCCCACTGTCTTTTAAACTAGAATATGAAGCCAAAAACAATGTGGCAGAATATGAAGCACTCTTGCTAGGATTGCAGACAGCTAGGAGCATGGGTGTACAAAGTTTAAAGGTTCTAGGAGATTCAGAACTAGTAGTAAGACAGGTCAGGAATCAGTGTCAGACCAAACATCCTAGGCTAAGAGCCTATAGGAATGAAGTTTGGGACATGGTAGAGAATTTATTCTTGGCATTAAATATCTAGTTCATGCCCCAAGAATGGAATAGGATGGCTGATTCCCTTGCTGTAGCTGCTAGCACATTTCGACCACCTCAGAACCCTCTTTTAAGATATGAAGTTGAGGTGCATTACAGGCCTTCAATCCCGGACAACATTAAACACTGGCAGGTGTTTGAAGATGAAGAAAAGATGAAGAGATTCTTGGAAACAGTGGGAGAATTCTCCAATATGGAGATTGATGATGATGAAGAGGTAGAATCTGAAGGTATCGCAAAAAGAAATTGGGAGGAAAAAGTGGCAGGAATTAAAGTGTTGCAGTTAAAGGGAAACATAATACCTAAAGGGTTGGTGCCTCTAGAAAGATTATTTGACAAAAATGATGTCTCATTGTAGCCAAACAAAGTGGTAGAGGAGAGTCAGGTAGAAGACCTGAATTTGGGTACTGAGGCTGACCCCAAAACCGTCAAATTGTCCAAGACGATCCCTGGAGAATATAAAGAGCTATATCAGATATTATTTCAGTCTTACAAAGATGTGTTTTCATGGTCCTATCAGGACTTGAAAACTTTTGATATCAGTATAATGCAACACAAAATTCCATTGAAGGCAGATGCAAAGCCCCACAAGAAAAAGCTCAGACAAATCAATCCCCTGTTGTTGCCTTCTATCGAGAAAGAAATCAAGAAGCTTCTAAAAGCCAAAATAATAGTACCACTGAGGTACTATGAGTGGGTGGCAAACCTTGTCCCTGTGCGCAATAAGAATGGAGAGATAAGGCTATGTGTGGATTTTAGAAACTTAAACAGAGCATCCTTAAAGGATAATTATCCACTACCTAAAATGGATCACATCCTACAGAAAGTAGTTGGAGCTACCAGAATGTCAATGATGGATGGATTCTCTGGTTATAATCAAGTGGTTGTACTTCCAGAGGATCAAAAAAGGACTACTTTCACCACACCATGGGGTACATTTATGTATGCCAGGATGCCTTTTGGATTGATTAATGCAGGGGCCACTTTTCAGAGGGCAATGGATATTGCTTTTGTTGGGGAGCAAGATAAATTCTTGGTGGTATACCTTGATGATATCACGGTATTTTCAAAAAATGATGTTGAACACATTGAACATCTGCAGAGAACTTTTGAGAAATGCAGAAGGTATGGTCTCTCTCTGAATCCTCAAAATTCTTTATTTGCATTAGAAGAGGGAAAGCTTTTGGGGCATATCGTGACTAAAGATGGGGTGAAGATAGATCCTAAGAAGGTAGAGGTTATAAAAAGTATTTCTTTTCCCAGAAATAAGAAAGAGGTACAAATATTCCTTGGGTGCATAAATTTCTTGAGAAGGTTTATCCCTAACTATGCTGAGATAGTTAGGCATATAACAAATATGTTGAAGAAGAATAATGAGGTAAAGTGGTCACAAGAACCACGGGAGGCATTTACCAGGATAAAGAATGCTTTTTCAGAAGCCCCTGTGCTAGCTAGACCAGATTAAGGTAAGCCTTTCATGATTTTTTCTTTTGCATCACCTCATACAATAGCAGGGGTTTTATTACAGAAAAATGAGGAAGGATATGAGAAGCCTATTGCCTTTTTCAGTCATGTGCTTCGTGATGCAGAATTAAAATATAACATATTGGAAAAGTAGGCATATGCCCTAGTGAAATCCCTCAAAGCATTCCGTGTATATATCTTACAGTCCCATAGTACTACATTTGTACCTGCAACTGCTGTAAAGGATATCCTTATTCAGGAGGATAGTGAAGGAAAAAGGGGAAGGTGGATTGCTAAGATAGAGGAGTATGATTTAGACATACGCCCTACTAAGCTCATCAAAGGACAGGGGCTTGCCAAAATTTTATCTGAGTCAAACCGTCAAGCACTGGGCATAAATTTGTCTCTTATAACAGGTGAAGAATCTGAGGAGAAAGAGGAAAGACATGTAATTGGAGTAGCTACTCCAGAGACACATGTAAAATACCTCACCAGTCCGTGGTACAAAGAGATAGTAGAATATCTACTCACACTCAGCTGCCCCCCAAGTTGTGACAAAACTAAATATAGAGCGCTGAGATTGAAATCACAGAAGTATATAGTCACCAATGGTCAGCTACACTGGCGAGATCCCTCAGGGATCTTACTCCTATGCCTCACAGAAAATGAAGTAGAGAGCATTATTGCAGAATTTCATGAAGGGATCTGTGGAGGTCATTACAGCTGGAGGGCCATAGCTCATAAAATTCTGAAGGCTGGCTTCTATTGGCCAAATCTCTTTGGAGATGTTTTTTCCAGGGTAAGAGCATGTGATAAATGTCAGAAATTTGCAGAGAGACAGAAATCAGCACCATTTCCCCTTATTCCCGTGCACGTAGACGAACCATTCAAACAATGGGGCATTGATTTTACAGGTGAAATAAATCCCCCATCTAGTGGACAACATAAATGGATATTAACAGCCATGGATTATTTCACCAAATGGGTGGAAGCCATACCTACAACGAACGCTACAGATACTGTGATCATAAAGTTCATGGAAGAAAACATCATATCCAGGTTTGGCTGTCCTGCTAGGATAGTGACTGATAATGCACAGGCCTTCAAGTCTGCAAAATTTGTGAATTTCTGCCAGCAGTATAATATCATACTTAGTCACTCCACAGCTTACTATCCACAGGGATATGGATTATCATAGGCTTCAAATAAAACTCTGGTGAGGGCCTTGAAGAAGACTATAAATGAAAACCAAAAGAATTGGGATTCCCAGCTGAAATTTGCTCTAAGGGCTAATAGAATCACCAGCAAGAGAGCAACAGGGAAATCTCACTATGAATTGGTATATGGACGAGCAACAGTTTTTCCTGTATAGCTGGCTTTACCTGTGGCATGCTTCATGCAAGAAAGTCAGGAGGAGCCTGATGATATGATCAGAAGAATCAATCAATTAGTGGAATTAGAAGAAGCATGGGGCCAGGTGAATCAGATATTAATAGAATATCAAGAGAAGATGAAACGCATTTTCGATCAGCATGCGAAAGACAGGAAGCTACAGATCGGCGATTTTGTGCTTAGATGGGATGTCCAGAGAGATGAGAAAGGTAAACATGGCAAATTTGACCCCCTTTGGTTTGGTCCTTTCAAAATTGTGGAACTAGGGGGAAATAATACTTTCAGGTTGGAGAATTTACAGGGTGATGTGTTGGATGCCCCTGTGAATGGACAATTTCTCAAGCCATACTTTCAGTTCTGACTCAGGCCAAGGTAGCCTGGTGTATTATATTGTATGATAGTTTCCTTTTTATTTTCGTTTGAATAATGTGGGTGTTGTGATGAATTATAAAGTGAAAAATGAAGGTGTTAAAGAGCAGATTCTGCATACAAGATGATCAGAGGGTCTGCGAGTTCTTAACATGTCCAAAGATGAACATGTCATCCCCAGATGGAGCTGATGTTGATCATGATCCCTTTCACATAAAATTTCATGGACAATTTGGCTTAAAGCTCTCAAATCTCCCTCTTGCAGCTTTGGAAAACCATTCTCAAGCCTGTCGCTATCATTTCCTGCCTCCAAAACACCATATCAAAGGCTGGAAATGCATGTTTAAAAATATTTGTGGCATAGCCCCTTCAGCCAAGCCTCCGCCCCTTTCTTCCACAGGATCGAAAGCCAGAACCGAGAGCAAAAGCACTGGGCATTTATCAAAGAGTATCGGGCGCGTTCTGGGCCGTTAGATCAAACCACAGATCAACAGTTCACTACCCGTCTGCCTTGGTGATCCCCGCGCCCGTATCCACTGTTTAAAAACAACGGTCTACATCGCACCGCCTTTCGGCGGTAGGCGGTAAATCTCCACGGGCCAGCGATTCCATATGTCGTCTGCCACGCGTCCCAGCGTACGGCCCCAATACCACTCTCCATCGCGCATTAACGATCAGTCAAAGTCACGCAGTGATATGAACATGAACCGTCAGATCTGTGAGCCTCCATCCGACGGTGGTCGTGCTGCGAAGTTGCGCATGTGCTAATCCAAGTGCACAGTGCTCCGGGCCCACTGTCCATTGTCCCCCAACACAGTTTAAGCCGTCGATCTCCTCCTGAGATCAGACGATTTACATTCAGTCATATGCCCGCCATTGACTTTGCACCACCTCGTCATCCCCCCCCCTGCATACAATCTGTCGTACGTCCACGCGTCATAACTCCCACGTGTTCATCGCATTTTTCTCCACCATTCATATTCTCCATTCATAAGTCATATTTTAAAATTATACGTTAAAAACTCTTGCCAGTCCATCCTTCACCATTTCAACGTATTTTTTCACCACTCTGCATCATTTCGCCATTCTTCCAGTCTGCACAACCGTTTCCATTCATCCCACCACAATCCTCCATCCCTGTTCCTAGTTTTCCTTAACATGTTTGTGGATTTTGCAGGGTTACAGCTGAGAAGAACTGCTATGATTCATAGTCTCAAATCACTGTGATAGAGGCTACGACAAAGGACAATTTTTCAGAGGCGAAATTTATGGAAAAAGGATTTGGGAGGCTGTTATGACACAGCTCTCATTAAAGGAAGCAAGGTTAAAATCTATCAAACCCTCCAGAGTTATTCAAAGCGCAGATTTTTATAGATGAAGATATTAATGTTGTGGCAAAGAGTATCAATAGAAGATCCAGGAGTTCAGTGTCCAATATGGAAGATTTTCAATCTTAATTCAGGGTTTAGCTGGCAAAGGGTACGATGTACAAAAAACAATACCCTCCAGGTCTTCTTACAGCCAAATCTCCCTTCAGGAAAGGACATATTATTTATTGGATTTCATCCATACGTTATGTTCCTGAAGAGGCTTTCACCTAGCACATTTATTTCAAAGAACAGGCAGCAGAGTACTTACAGCACTTCAGCATCATCAAGCAGTATGGGCGTGCACGTCTCCACCATTTTGTCTTAATTATGCAATTAAATGTTTAGCACCCACCACTTTTACTAAGTTTTGGTTTCTTCTATAAAAACCATGAAAAAACGCTTTGTAAGGGTTCCAGATTTCTATCAGAAAATTATGCAGTGAAAGGATTTTTGCATGCAATTTGTAAAACTCTTGTATGAAGGTTCAAAGCCCATAGGGTATTAGTGAGGAGGAGTTCTGTCTGTCAAAGAGGATTCTGGTCTTTGGTATTTCACAGTCTGTAACTCTCTTTTATATTTTATTTAATATATCATTTCATCTCACCCACCTTTCTTGTATCATGTTTTGGAATGCGAGTGGCTCACTGACTCCTGGTAAGAATTCATCCTAGTTGATGCCCATTCTTGGGTCAGTCAAGCGCTTTAAATATGGCTCATGCATGATACGTTGTTTCATTACTCATCTAAACCGTGTTTCTGCTATATTAGTTGCTTTGGGAGGGTGCTTTTTAAAATGCTATTATCATGTATGGATTCTTAGATTGGTAAGCCCATGCATGGTGGTATTGTATATCTGGGTATCAGCTCAATGTTGACTAATATCTTCTCATTATTTCTTTCACTACATACACCTTCTGATAATTTATGTCTGTGCAGTATCTCTGAATCGGCCCGCTTTGCAGTAAACTGTCTCTTAATTGTCTGTTGCTTTTGTATTAGAGTTCTGCATCTTGCCTTTGCAGTATCTCTTTCTTTGTGTCAGTTTCTGAGGGTTTGGTCCCATTCTATTTCATTTACCTGTTTTCAGGAGATAGCATGAGAGTTGAAGCTGACAACTTCATCCACCATATTATAAGCTCCTTGCTATGCTAAGATGTCCTAGGTACTGGTCTATTACAACTCTAGGCTGTCTCTAGGAGTTACAACAGATAGAAAGTGATTCGTCGTAGGCAAGCCCACAACAGGAAATCATAGATCAAGTTTTGAAGAAATATATTGGCAAGGACTGACTCAAGGATGGTCAAAATGGAAGACAAATATTTTGCAGATGAATGGTCTGTTTGAATTGTCCTTTTGAATACATAACGACACTACAGATGGCTTGGTGACAATTGGCCCAAAGCTAATACCCAGAAACCGGCTGAAGACTTTCAATATGGTTTGATTAACTGTTAGGCAAAGGATTTTCCCAACCCAGGTGAACAAAAGTTTCGTGTTAAAGAGTGGTTAACGATTTTCCAAATAATCTAAATGTAACAAACAGGTTCGTTTTTCTCTCTTTTCCCCCACCATTTCTGGTAGGTACCTCTTTATTTTTGACAAGCTTGAGGAGGATAAAATTTTCTTGTTTATAAGCTCATACTTTGGATGAGTCCGACTTAGTTTAAAATTCGAACCCCAAGAAGGAGTGGTTCATCCCTGCTTAAAATTGAACAGGTCCTTTACTGTTAAATTTTAACGAGTCCAATATACGAGAAAATCGGTGTTTTTCAATTTTAGGGAGTTAGAAGAAAAACTTAAGAAAACTCCATGGGTGTACTTTTTCGTAAATTTAGTCTCTCGAGCCCGAAAAAGGATAAAATAATGTGGGAGAGAACGCTATTGACCGTAATTAGTCAATGTATACATTTTTCGTAAATAGTCCATTTCAGTCCGTAAAAGGGGTAAACTTATACTGAGGGGACGATCATTCATTTATTTTAACAAGTTCGAATAATAAAGTGCTCCACAATCTTTTCAATTTTTGAGAGTCTGAAAAGGGCTTAAAAGAGGACTCCAATGTTTTTCTTTTTCATAAATTTTTGAAAGAGTCCGAAAAAGTGATAAAAGTATGCTCTTTGTTGAAAAACAATCAATTTTCCCGAAAAATCCAATTTTCTGCACAAAAACTCGAAACATTACACATACCTGCTTAAGATAGATAAATTTTTTTTCAAAAATTACCTTTTTAAAGTGAAAAATAAACAAATTAAAAATTCATTTATTCGAAAAAACTTATAAAAAGGGCTTTTCTAACTTCATCTTTACCATTTGAGTTCAGAGTGAAAAGTGAGAGCTTTTGGGTAAAAACGTTCTTGTGAAGATTCTAGAAAATCCGTCCATCAGAATCAAAACCCGTCAGCTCCAGGTAGTCCACGTCCTCCTTAACTTGCATTCCATCCATTTACATTTTTCTTTTAGGCTTTAAATTTTATTTTTGAAGGAAAAATATGTTCAAAAAATCGCTTGTGAGGGTCCGCAGGCACAACACGCAGGTCCCGCGGACCTCGAATTATTCCTACAAAGAAAAAAGTCATGTGTTCACACTTATTGTGCAGTGCCCATGCATAACTACACATTGTATGTAAGAAAAGGGTGTGACCCCATGCAATGAATTTTAAAACTTAAATTTCTCAATTTTCACCCAAAATTTTTCAAACAAGTTTTTTCTAATATGTCTCTTTGTGTATTGTAGGACATTCAAAATGCTTACATGGCGAGAACGCAAGAACGAGGATGTAGATGATGTCACAATGAATCATATGCCCACAATGAAGGTAGTGAGAGCATGTGGATTGTACAAGTTTTGGGCCATACAGGGCATGAGGGCCAAAGTAGACCTCCTAAGATGGCTAGTAAACAAATGGGACACTCAGGACCAATGTTTTGTGATAGGTGGCCACCAGCTCGAAATTGAGCCAGAGGATATATATCTTTTGACTGGTTTCCCCAAGAGGGGTGAACAAATATCTCTGTTTGGGACTAGGCTAGGTGGCCAGTTTGTCGCTAGTCTTCGACTAGAGTTTTGCGATGATCGAGCAGACCCCAAGGATAAACAGATTGATATTAAAACTATCATCCAACCTGAGCTCAAAGTTATTTCATTCACTGTTACTAGACTGTGCGGGAGTGCATCATTGAATGTGGCTACTGGGTCCCAAATGCGGATTGCAGTAGATTACTTTCGAGGCACCATATTCAATTGGTGCAAAGCAGTATTAGCCAATGTGAAAGGCCAACTAACCAGAGAAAAAAATGGAAAGTTAAACAACTTTGGTTACAGATCCATTATGGTTACATTTTCTTTGGAGAGGATTCCCTTACTAGCTCTGCAGCTCATTCCAATCGATGTTGGTCGACCTCAAGAGCCCAAGATGGTTCGTTGGGTTGCTTTGATGGCCCTCCATAGTGATGGTGGGGAGATTGTGAGATTTCCTTCTACATATTTTCATTGGCTGGAATGCCAAATTTTTGTTATAGAGGACTTTCAATATGTTGGGATGGACGTCCGCGGCGATCGAGACATGGCTCTTCCAGTAGGAGAAAAATGGGATGATTCAGGTAAAAATAATTTTCAACATTTTCTAAGTTCTAATTTTTTTTTTTTTTGTATTTTAATCGTCCAAAACTGATAATCAAAGTTTTAAATGCATACATGGGCCCACGACAGCCAGTCACTCTCCAGCCTTATGAGAGGAGACACCCAGCTGTAGCAGCACCAACCCCACAGTGCCAATCAGTAGAGATCCTAACTGACTTGGAGCATCATCTAGAGCGCTTGACACTAGATATTCCAGAAACTGATATAGATGATATTCCACTTAGGTTACATATGTGATTGGGGTTCCAGGACCTTTTAGGAGGTTCCTCCGTAGGGTGGCCCGAGCATTATTTTCTTATCGTGATCATCACCAAGGATAGGATGATCAATTTTGTAGACTCGTGACATTTTTGACCTTTTGTATTATCATTTTTGTCGATCATAAGGTGTTTTTCAACCTATAATCGAAGACGATGTATATTTTGAAACACATTTCTATGCTATGATATATCATTATTACCAGTTATCTTGTGTAACATGTTATCGAATGTTGTGTCATTTACTATTTTGATTATTCCAAATGTCTATTTATCATACTAGAAGCAATTGCATCTGCCAATGTATTTAAATGTCTTGGAATATGCTAATATTCAATGTAATCAAATTCACGTTCCAAGAAAAGAACTCTAAAAAATAACTGTAATAATACTGGATTTCTAATGGCATAAACCCTGTTAAGCTGTAATACAATGAGTTCAGAATCCAACCTAACAATCAAACTCTGAATTCCAAATGATATGGATTCAGATAGTAACTCAATCACTGCACTATATTCTGCAATGTTATTCTTTGTTTGACCAAGGCTTACCCCATGCATAGATAGTAATTCATCAGAGGGTGAATAGATAACCCAACCAGTAGAAGAAATGTTCCGTGTGCTACGACAATCACCATCAGCAAAACCAATGTATGTTTGAAGAGACGTCGACATCTACAATATCAAGAGTAAAACTCAGATAAGTAGGAATAGTGATAAGAGCACACTCTAAACTAGGCATGATTTTATAATCTAAGACACACCAACAGTAAAGAAACTAATCTAACAAAAATATCCACTCAGAATTTAAGCATAATATTTCTTCAGATAAAGCCCATTTCTTGGTTTATCTAAAGAGACCCTGTCAAAATCTATCAGTTCATATGCCCATTTTTACAGCTTTCACTTAAAAATGTAAGGACCATGCCACATAGGTACAAATTTTCCAGCCCCTAGCTTATTGTTCGCTTGATCGTATACTAAAACTAGGTCTCCTTCTGAAAAGTTATGAGGTGTAACATTTCTGTCGTACTGAGCTTTCATTCGTTTTGCATGAGTCTCATTTGCTAACGAAGCAATGCATCGATTCTCATCTAGCTGAGCTAAGTACAAAAAACGTTTCTCTTCTTCAGAAGTAGCTGGGAGTAATTCTATGGCTAATTTTAATGATGAAATTTCACATTCAATAGGTAACACAGCTTCCAAACCGTAAACTAGTTGAAAAGGAGTGAAACCAGTTGATGTTTTTTATGAGGTCTGATATGCCCAAAGTGCTGAAAATAACATGGTATGCCAATTCAACTTATGAATACCAATGATTCTTTTAATCATAGTGACTAAAACATTATTGATAGCTTCAACCAGACCATTAGCTTGCGGGTAATATGGAGTAGAACTATCGTGGCACAGGCCAAGTTGATCTGTCAGTTCAGTCATCATTATATTTAGAAAATGAATTCCATGATCCGTAATGATAGCTTGAGGACCACCGAATCTAGAAATTATATGATTGAACACGAAAGTTGCAGTAGTCTTGCCGTCTGCCGAAAATGTAGGCATTGCCTCGGCCCACTTAGTAAAATAATCTATCGCTAGGATAATATACGCATGCCCCCTGTCCGAGTGAGGGTTACATGTAATAAATTCAATACCCCACTTTGCGAAAGGACCGAAAGAAATTATAGGGTGAAGAGGAACAGGTGGTGCACGCATTTTACAATCAAATATCTGACAATTGTGGCATTTCTAGATTGCATAGATACAATATTTGAATAAGGATGGCCAGAAATAACCAGCGCACAATATATTTTGAGCTACGGCATACCCAGACATATGACTGCCACATGCTCTAGAATGACAGTCATTCAGAACCTTCTCATTTTCTTCATGATTAAGACAATGTCGGAAAACAGAATCTGCTCCACGAAGATAGAGTGTATCACCAATAATATTGTATTGTTGGGATTGGAAACGTATTTTCCATCGCTGAGATCGTGAGTTTTCAGGCCGAAAATATTGGGTTTGGAGATAAACAATAATATCCCCATACCAAGGATCAAGAGTACTAATAATAAACAAGGATTCGTCCACAATGGGCTGCTCCGCCATAGTTTCAGTATAAGTACACGGGAAATCACACATCAGTTCAGCAAAAACCAAAGACTTCTTTGCCTTGGATTTTTCGAATTCCAAGTCAAATTCCTGCAAGATAACTATCCATTTGGAATACTTTCCCCCTAGAAATTGTTTGGTTAAGATATACATCATGGGGTTACAGTAAAAAATCACTGTGGCTTTTCATAATAAGATGTAGTGACGAAATATTTGGACAACTTGGACAACTGCCAAGGCCAATTTCTCCACATGCAAATATTTGATCTCAGTCGGATGCAGATTTCGATTAAGATAGTAAATCACATGTTCATTGTTAAATTCATCTTCCTAAACTAAAACCATCCCAATGGTGGAATGAGAAGTGGCGAGGTACAAAAAATAATCTTGGTTGTAATTAGAGGATGCAGTAATGGTGCATGGGTCAACGCGTGTTTGAGTGCATCAAAAGATTGATCAACAATCTCATCGCAAAAGAATGGAATGTTCTGTTTTAAAAACCTGGTAAAACCCTTTGTTAACTCAGCGTAGTTAGGAATGAAACAACGTAAAAAATTTTCTTTCCCTTGCAAACTTTGGAGTTGGCGAAGAGTCGAAGGAGGAGGTAGATTGATGATAGCTTCAACCTTCGATGGATCAACACAAATGCCTACTTTTGAAACAACAAATCCCAGTAAGCGACCCGATTCTACACGGAAAACACATTTGTGTGGATTCAGTTGAATTCGATAATGCCTACATCTCATAAATATAGCTCATAAATGAGTGATATGATGAGCTCTATGCGATGAATGGTTAGGTAAATCATCGAGATAAGGCTGCACAATGTGCTTGATGTCATGAAATGCGTAAGACATAGCCCTTTGAAAAGTTTCCCCAACATTCTTCAATCCAAAGGGTAGTTTGCAATAAGAAAATGTTCCCCATGGACAAATGAAAGTTGTTTTAGGTTGATTAGCAGGGAGTATGTTGATTTGATTGTAACCAGAAAAAACATCCATAAAGGAGAACATTACACTACCGGCACAATCATCAATAATTTGATCGATATAAGGGGTTGGATAATTGTCTTTAGGACAAGCTCGATTAATATCCCTATAGTCGATACATACTCTTATCGTTCCTTGTTTTTTGTTGACAGGAAAAATATTCGATACCCAATCGGTTAAAGGAATTGGATAAATGAAACCTGCACGAAGTAATTTCTCAACTTCGGCTTTCATAGCAGTAGCTTTTCTTGGATGTATTTGACATAAGCATTGTTGGACAATTTTAGCATCTGGGTAAGTCTTAATTTCATGGAAAACAATTGATGGATTGATTCCTGTAATTTCTTCATATGACCAGGCAAAAACGTCACGGAATTCTTGAAATAGGGCTTTATAAGTTTGGATTTAATCGTCCGTACAGGAAGCACCTATATGAATGTTTTCAACAATTCCTGGCTTAACTGAAATGTCAATAGGAACCGTTTGAGAGATATTTTCCAAATTTAACTCAGAATCAGAATGTTGCAATGGATTCTGTGGTTCTTTGACATAATCAGTAGTAAAAATAGAAGAGAAATCATTTTCAAAATGGTCAAGCTCAAGTAAAAATGAATATCGGTGATGTATATCTTCCCATGGTAAATCATCAATAGACAAGAGTTCACAAATTTTCTCATCAATATGAACAAGATCAGGAAATGTCGTTGTAGTTGAGATAGATATAGAAAGTGATTCCTCATGGATCACATTCATTGGATCAGTTTCGGTTGAAGAAGGATCAGAAAACAATTGTACAGCCTGATATGCAATTTCAAAGGGACTCAAAGGCATCATGCCATCAAATGAATCCACCTCGAAATTGGAAGGTACGATCCAAGGATCATCAAAAATAATATTATTTGATGAAATCATATGAATATTTGCGATAGGAGGCGATACGTTGGGAGAAAGAAAGGAAAAATTTCCCAGTAAACCAGAATCTTTAATCAAACCTACGCGGACATCCTTGTAAGGAATAGTCGTTTTACCAATGTGTTGAATACTATCTGTAGAGGTTGGATCGAATGAAAAATAAGTCAGTTGGTCTATTGTAATGATCTTTCCTTTATGTGGAAACTTGATAATCCAAAAGACCGATGAAACAACAGCAGTCATAGCATAAGACCAACTGCGACCCAGGAGAAGGTTGTAATCTAGATGGGCATCAACTACTTCCACATCGAGATTTACGGTTTTTCCTTCTACCTCTATAGGTAAATTTTGCAAAATACCAAAAGGATGGAACCCTCGGCCATCAAAATCTTTTAGAATTGTCGAAGATTGATTGAGTGATGGAGAACCAATCGATTTCCAACACTGGATTGACATAATACACGTATAAGCCCCTTCATCAATAACAGTACGAAATCAAGGTCTGTTTTAGACTAAGATTGCAATCTAGAAAGCCATTTGATGGGGTAGGCAGGGCGTACTATTCTCTAAATCGAAGACTATTAGGTTCGAATCCTGAATATTGATGGCTCCTATGGAAGAAAATAGTAATTTATGGTGTGCTAGGCATGACTGCAGCACTTCCAAAGCCGACATTACTGAAGGGGAAATAGCTAAGTCCTCAATAATGTTGTAATTCTGAGTAGCTCTCGCATGTGGATTGAAAGTTGATTTATGAAGTACACCTTTAGCAGGCGGTTTTATTACTAAGTCTGAGTTGGGATTCTCAATATGTAGCAGATCAGAAACAGGAGGAGGTGTAGTTGATGTGTTTGAATTAGAAGATTCTGCTTCTTTACCACCAACAGAATTTTTACTACCAGAATCTTGCTATCGCGTCGCAATCGTGACATGAGACATCATCAGAATGGGTTCTTCTAAGGCATTCAAGGTAGAACCAATCATATTACTATCTTGAGTAGGAAAATTATCCTTCAAGACAGCAGGAATTTGAGAACCTCTAACGAATTTCGAAACCTCTACTCGATCTGGGCATTATTTGGTAAAATTATCCTCGTCGCAAATGAAACAATGATAGCGAGGTTTGCGTTTTTCATTAGTAGATTCATTTTTATCTATTTTATCTTTTGAATTTTGTTTGTTTTTATTCTTCCCCTTATTTTTATTACCAGATTTATATTTAGTCGTAGATGACTCTACGACATGGATGTCGGCAGAAAATTCAGCAGAAGAATCTCCTTTCAGGGAATCAGGTAAAGTTATTATAGGAGAAGAATTATTTGAAGATTTATTCTTGCTTTTAGTAGTAACTAAACCAATCATACCATCAGCGACACGAGACCCTGAAGGAGCTGCAGTTATTTGACCGTGTTTTGGAAGATCAACGATTTTTTCATGTAAAGTACTTGACTGGGTATAAACGAGGTCGAGGTACTGAGCCTGAGTGATGACTTGCTCTTCAGTAAAAACTCCTCCCTTAGCTACATATTCAGTGATTTTGGGTAATAATGATTTAATGAACCATTCTGCCAAAATTTGATCTGAAATGAAAACATTCACTAAATGCCTCCTACGTCACCATTCATGAATATGATCAGAAATATACGTGGACGTGGATTGTTTTAGTGAAGTCAATAGTTCTGTGCCATTTTTGTATCTGACAGGAAACTGAAAATGAGTTAAGAAAGCAGTTGCTAATTTATTGAAATTATTAAAAGATCCTAGTGGTAACTCAATGTACCATTTGGCAGCAAGACCAATAAGAGTTCGTTGAAAAAGGCGTAACCGAATTGAATCATCAATTATCGAATTAGACGCACACCAGAGGTGATAAGTCATAACGTGATTTGAAGGATCCTCTCCTGACTTACCCTTGAATTTTGGTATATAACTGGGCAAATTATTAGGCATTGGCAGCCAATACATAAGATAATAAATCAGATCGTTCGTAAGGCGTGACAAATCAGGTAAATCCAAAGTTGCAGTAAATGGTAACTGACGATTAGGGTTGCAAAAACCTTGATTAATGAGACCAGTTCTGGGAGGAGGATATCGGGGATAAATCGGAATCGAATTTTCATTAGGAATGGTATAACCTCCTGGAAAACCAGGATTAACCGGACCAAACTGGGGTTGTTGAGGCTGTTGATAAGTATAGCCAGGATACGGTTGATACTGATAAGCTACGTTTTTTGCAACGGGACCGAATTGATATTGTCCCTGGTACAGTTGATATGTGAATTGCAATTGATTTGTGGCAATCGTATTTTTACCAGCTTGTCTTGCAGGCATCTGGACTGAAGTCTGAATTGTGGGTCCTGACTAAGGTACAGAGACTTGAGGAATTTGCACGGATGCAGGGATAGAGGAAACCGGAGCTACAGATACTCCTAAAACAGGTGTTGTAGATTGAACAGATGTTGTAGTAGTTGCAGCATTTTGAGGCAGAGTCTGAGGTGTACTAGGCCTAGGCTGCTGAATAGAACTAGGTGCAGGGACTTGAATAGTAGGCTGGACAGGTTGTTGGGTTGGACCAGAAACCAAAGGTTGTTCAGGTTGATTAGGTAACCATACATTAGGTTGCATAGTCTGTTGAATTTGAGATGGATTCCACACCACGTTCATTCTGGGGTATTGTATCCTAGAAGGCTGTACATATGAAGGAACATAGCCTGGTTGAATTTAGGGTTGATAATTAAATGGTAAATTTCCAGCTCCTTGTACAAAGGATTGACCAGAATGTGGTTGGAAACCTTGAGTTGGGTACTGACCTTGAGGTTGATAACCCTAAGGCACGTACTGAATCTAGGGTTGATAAGGACCCTGAGGAATATACTGAGTTTGGGGTTGACCTTGGGGTATGTACAATCCTGAAGGTTGATAACCTTGAGGTATGTACTATCCTTGAGGTTGTTCTCCAGTTAAATAATATTGTCCTACAGTTTGTCCTGGTAGAAAATTACCTTGAAGTTGCCCCCCAGGCAGTGACTGACTTCCTTGAGGTTTCCCCCCAGGCGGTAAGTAACTACCTTGAGGTTGCCCTCCAGGCGGAAACTGACTACTTTGAGGTTTCCCCCTAAGCAGTAACTGACTACCTTGAGGTTGCCCCCCAAGCAGTAACTGACTGCCTTGAGGTTGAGGATTTGGGATATTACCAGACATCATAAGGATTTGTTCTTCGTTCAACATTTCAGTTTTAGCTCCATTAATACCAGATGATAACACTTGTTCAATCGGTCGAGGATTCACTCTTGAGAAAGTACGAGAGAGTGCCTGGTACCCCAAAGGAATAGAAGTACCACTGTATAAAAATGTTTCCGGTGATTGGGAAAACATAGATGACTCTCCTGACATGATCGATGAAGGATAATAACCTCTTGGTGTAGGATGAAAAGGAATTCGAGGTGGTGAAAAACTAAGACCCATGTTTTCTAAAAAATCTTTCGATGATAAATACCAAGCGTCACTTCTAAAAGGACTGTAGAATATTGATTCACGCTCCCTAAGATTCAAATTCTGTTGGTTTTTGGGAAGAGTTACGTCTTTTTCTGGATCGACAAGTTCTTCAATAGATATGAGGTCAGAAGGAAGATTTTTAGTAATGATATTTCTTACCCTAGGTGAACCAGGATCACTAGAAGTTGGAGTAAAAAATCCTGACGATGGTTCCAAAACAACAGGTTCAGTGTCAGGCTCAGAAATTTTAGGTTCTTCAGCTAATTCACTGGAAGGAGAAATACTACCAGTAACTTCGGAAACTAAAATTGGCTCTTGAATATGCTCTGTTGTTGGTATTTTATAATCAAGTTGAACAATTATAGATGAAGCTCTGACTTCTGTTGATCTAATTCTACTGTCACTAGGTGATACTAGAGCTTGCAGCCCTTCAAGTTGGATTGGTGTATACTCAGGGGGCTTCCCCTGAAGTCTACAGGACTGTCTCGGTAATTCTGCCATGATTGAATATTAATTAATCACATGAAAACAAAGAAAATTTCAATAAAACACCTAAAGTCTCTAAAGGAACAAACAACTAATTCACATTCCTAAAAAAAATCTAAGAGTTCAAACCACGCACAAACAGTAACTTCCCATACTAAAAACACTAGTTGGTGATGAAATCCAACTTAGTAGAAGTTTAATACAGAAAGAGCGGTTGTAACAGTTACCCCGAAAACCTGCTTAATGAAACAAACTGGCACAAGTTTCTTCAAAAAACCATCTCGAGTGAAGAGAACCCCCTAGAGAGTCGAAGTGAGTCTATTCAACGTCTGCTCCAGGTACAGTGAGATGTTTCCTTCACCGTCACCTTAGGAAATAATATTGAGTTTATGGACACTAAGGTTACCAACAACAACAAATACAACTGGGGGAATAGTCTACGATCTGATTCTATGTGCAATGGCAGAGTAACAAAGTTCAATCCCCTTGAAGGCTCCTCGACATGGTCAATCCGAGGTTTACCAACAAGTGACCCCAGGCTCCTCGACAATGGTTAATCCGAGGTTTATCTATTGTAATGCGTGCAGATCTTCTATCTTTCCCAATGAAATAGAATTGATTGTCTCAAAGGTTCGGACATGATCTCGTGATTAACTCCTTTAAGAGAAGCTTCCTAGAATGTACCAATTACAATTGGATTTATTTCCTACCGCTAGATTTATCTACTTGTTTGTTTTACTTGTTAGTCATCAGTATTTTTCACCTGTTGTTGATGACTAGATTCCTAGCTAAGTTTTCTAGAAGCTAATATCCATATGTCAATTTGTCATCTAGAAAACACCCCATATAAATTTTTTATCCTCCTACCTCTCCTTGTCAACCTATGATTAGAGCAAGCTTCAGTTTTCAAGTCATGTCTTGCTTCAGCAAAATATCACTGTCTATAGTTGTCTTAGCCTTGCTTATCTGCTATCATTTTCCCCTTGTTTCTCATAAAATTCCCTGTCCAATATTTAACAAAGTTTCTCCCTTCCTATCCCTGATTTTCTTGTCAAAAAACAATCAGAATCAATGAAAGTTTCCCCTAAGTTAGATAGTGCTGTTTAGGAAGTCTTTTCCTTGGAAGTTTCCTTAGGAAGTTTCCTAGTACCAATCAGTCAGAGATTGTCTTCCTTTTTTGCAAAAATAATTCTTGACACATCCATAGGTCGAACACCACTAAGAGGTCATTCTGTCTCGATTCAAGAAGAATTTCAGTAAAGATCCAAATCAGAAAAAGATAAGCATGTTCACTGTCTAAAAGAATGTTCTTAGATTGGGAAAAATCTCCATAAGACACCAAAGGAGATCTCCAAGATTCAAAGTCATATGTTTTTCATCTCTGCAGATGTGTAATTGAATGAAAAATAGTATCCAAACAAGAGCAAAGAGACAAGTCCAAATAAGTCTCTCATGTTGAAGAAATTTTCCATCATGAAGCAAATGGAGAGCTGAAATGAAAAGAGAGCAGGAGTGCATGTTTCAAAGTGTTTCAATGTTCCTTTAGACGTGATGCTGCATAGTTTTTCCCAAGGACACCATCATAATACATAAGAAGACAATTGCTTCTTATGTTGCCTTGAGCCCGAGATAAGAACACTAGTCAAAGAGAAAATCCAATGTATCTCTGCAAACACAGTCAAGAAATGTTAGTAAATAATGACTAACAAGAAAATACTCTACAAATACATGTCATGTGGTTTCTAGTTTACAAGGTTCACAAAAACATTTTGAAAAAGGATACATATCTCAGAACATGCCTCCTATAGCATATTGTCAAGTGTCACCTTTGTTACATATTTTGATATACTAAGCAGAAATATGTATTGCAAAGAAAGATGACATAGTGTTGAAAATGGATGAAATTTCATAACTGTGTTAAGCTCCTCCAAGCAAGAGCAGATGGTTGGGTGACATGCTGAAAGCCTCCTCCGAGAAAGAGAAAATGGTCTGGAAACATTATGTTAACCTCCTTCAAAAGAGAAGATGGTTAAGTAACATGATAAGAACCTCCTTCATTTAAAAGAAGATGATTGGAAAACATATTGATTACCTCCTCCAATGAAGAGCAGATGGTTGAGAACAGAGATATAACCTCATCCAAAAAGCAGAGTGTTAAGGTGTTTTAAGTAACTTCAGAAATGGTGAGCCACCTCTTTCCAAAAGGATGAATAACAGATGCATGGAAAAGATATAAAATTGTGTTTGAAAGGGTTTTTATTGGTAAGACTAGTTGAGAAACAATGGCTAATACAAATGAACATTCATTATGTTGAAGGCCTCTTCCACATAAAAACCACACAGTGGCATAAGGGTGCTAAAAGTCTCTATTTCTTATAAAAGATTTCTTTCAAAGGATACAAGGTCACTACCTCGAAAATGAATAGAGTTGTATTCATGCAACACTTAGAAGGGTAATATGATGAATACCTCCTTAAACTCATAAATGAGAGGATTTGCATAAATAGGCTATCATAGGCTTCATTGTGGCTCATATCTCATATTATTTCAGATAATGGAGACAAGATATAAGGGAGCCTCCTTACTTCAAAAAACAATAGATACTTAAGGGTTTAGAAGGTTACAGTAAGACTGTTTTCATTTAACCTCTTCAGAAAATGTTGTAGGTCATAGCTTTGGAGAGAGCATTGCTATCTATCCAAGTACCTTTCCCAATAGATAGACAAGGAGCGCTTTTGTGATAAAAAACTATGTTTCTTGTCTAAAATTTCAAAGGATACACAGTGATTAAAGAGACAGATGTCACCAGCAAATTCACAGAGGAAAAAATAAGTTGGTTTGTCAAACTTAAGAATAACCTCCTTCACAAAGAAACAGAGGGTTAGCTCCCCAAATATTTACATAGTGATGCAGCTGATTCAAAAGGTTAAAAGGTATGATAAAGCCATATTTTACTCACAGCTAAAGAACTCCTCCATTAAATGATGAAAGACAGAGTTTGAAAGAACATATGGATGTTTTTTGTTATTATTCTGTTGGTAATACTTTGTGAATTTCTGTCAAATTATTATAACCTAGGTGAATTCTAAGAGGTCCCACAGGGCTAAATTTTAGATTACAAGGGCTTCCGAAAATTATTATGGAGAAATGCAACTTAAGAGAAATAAAATAGAGGTTACAAAGCGCCCATGAAGTTGTCAAACATAGGCCTCCTTCAAAAAGGCAGAGGATTAGACCTCCCAATATTTACACTATGAATTAGCTCATTAAAATGATTAAAGGGTGATTAAACATGTTTCACTTTCAGTCAAAGAAACATCTCTTTCACTTCACAAAAACAAAGGTTAAGGAGCGCCCAGGCAGTTTGTTTCAAAATGATTTTCTGACCCAACAAAGATGCAATTGACAAAAGTGAGAGAGTTTTTTTTCCATAATAGGTGCAAGAAGAAACATCTCCTTCCGTTTCTACACAGGTATCATGGTTTGAGAGAAATGTAAAAAAAACAGATGTCACAGGAGAATTTCTGCACCAGGATTCACCATTTTGACCAGTGTTGGGACAATCAATTTTTAAAAAACCAAATGAATAAAAAATTAAATACCTCAAGCTTATTTGGATAATATACTTCTATAGCTTTCCATCAAGCCATCTCAGGCCACATTCTGACAATAGGAAGGCATCCAAAAGTAGCCTGCAAATTGAACTATGTATTTTTGCACCAGCATTCACCATTTTTGACCAGTGTTGGGATAGTCAATTTTTAAACAACCAAATGGACACAAAATGAAACAAATCAAGGATATTTGGAAATTATACTTCCATATCATTCCAACGAGCCATCTTGGGCCCAATTCCGACACCGGGAAGGCATCCAAACATGGCCTTCAAACAACACTATGCATTTCTGCACCAGGATTCACCATTTTTTACCAGTATTGGAAAATTCAATTTTTGAACAACCAAATGGACACAAAATGAAAAAAATCAAGCATAATTGGAAATTAGACTTCAATATATTTCCAACGAGCCATATCAGGCCCAGTTTAGACACCAGGAAGGCCTCCAAAACTGGCTGCAAAAGTGTCGGACGCGCCTGGAAAAATGCGCGGCGTGCCTGTAGGTTTTTTCAGTGCATTTTGACACACAGCGCGGTGCGCCTGCGCAACACCCGGGCTACTGTCCACCAGGTTTGTGGAAAAATTTCCAAAGTCTCCAAAAATTCCAAAATCATTTTTCACACAACAATTTCATCTCCAAATGCAGCAAAAAGACATGTTTTGAAGGTATTCATATCTCTGGTCATATGTTTGATTTAAGAGAAGGTTAAACATCAGATTTTAAAGGAAAACAATGATGAGTGAAAAGGATTCATTGATAGTTTTTAAAGTGAGTTTTAGTAGCCTCATTTCCATCAAGAAATACTTGTTTGCCAGCTATAGATAACATAGTTTCATGGAAAGAAAACAAAGTTGTTCTAATCACTAATAAAAGAAGATATTACTATGGACAAGCTAACTAACCTGCTTCGAAGAGAACTTGATTGCTAAGGTCATCAAAAGGGAACAATTTTTAAGTTAAGGGCTTGTTATCAGTTTGAAAGAGGACTTGTTGTAAATAGCTAAAGACACATACAGTGCTCCAAAGGAAAAGCAGAGCTTGTTTGTAGAGGTCTCAAATCAGTTTAAAGAAACATTTTAACAATGATTTCAAAGGAGCACCAAGTTTTCCAAATCAGGGAGAAAAGTGATGAAATGGATAAGGACTTTTTCAAATTAAAAGAGGTCTCTTTTATTATGAATAGTAAAAGAGAGAAACAGTGAAATAAAGGATGATTTATGTAACAATTTGAAAATCTTGTTTGTGCTATGAATTGGCCATGATTATACACAGTCTCTAGGAGAAAAACAGACTTAGATTGAAGGGTCCCAAATCAGTTTAAAAAGATGTCTTAACAATGTTTGCAAAGGCCAGATTGTTTGCTAAATCAAAGATCAACATAGTGAAATGGATAAAGTATTGATCAGTTTAAAAGAGGTTTCTTTTGTGTTATGATACATTGAAGAATGTGTGCAACCTCCATAATCAAGGACACAAAGTTTTTTGAAAATCTTTTAAATCAGTTTGAAGAGAAATGTCAATAGCAGATTCCCAAAACACACTTTGTTTGCCAAATCAAAAATTGTTCCTGCTATGAGTTTCAAGGATTAACACAGTGATTTTACAAGAGGTTGTATCAGTTTGAAAATATTCTTGTTAACCTTTCAAAAATAGTGATAGATGATGAGGGCTTTGCAAGTCTGAAGGAAGTAATTTTTCTTTGAATAGTGAAGGATAAAACAGTGAAAGGGCAGATATTTGATATGTTAATTTAAAAGTCTTTCCTATGTTATAAATGTCTTAGAACACACCTAGTCTCTAAGAGAAAATCAGACTTAGGTTGAGGTCTTTAAATCAGTTTACAAGGGTGTTAAAGCATTGATTTCAAAGGTGCCATGACCATCTGAAAAAGAGAGAGACAGTGATTAGAGGATAGAGCTTTTGTCAAAATTGAAGGAGGTTTTCTTATGTTGTGAAGAAGAAAAGAATTTGTGCAAACTCCAAAATCAAGAGAGCAGAGTTGTGAAGAGGTATCCAATTTGTTTGAAGAGGTGTCTTAACCATGTTAACGAAAAACATACCTTGTTTTCTAAACTAAAAGAAATCAAGCACAGTGATAAATAAGTAATTTTGTTTTCATTTTGACAAATACTTGTTTGCTAGCATCAAAGAAACAAATTGATTTACAAAGAGTAAAGGGTGTCATGGTTGAATATTTTCTCCAATGATTATTTCAAAGGTTGGTCTTGGTAAGTCAGTGAAGAGTATCAGAAGCAATGGGCGCTACAAAAAGCTAAATCAATTTTCCCAAAGGAAATGAAAGGATGCACAAGAAAAACTCAAAATCGCCCAAAGAGGGCGCCCGGTGAGAAAAAAGGAGAAAAACACCTCTAGGCTTGGAATTTTGGTCCAAGTTTTTTGGCATGTTTCTATGAAGCCTTGAGGTACTTTCTTACCAAAATTGAGCGAATTTTGACATGTTCTTGTTTTTTGACATTTTTGGGCCTAATTGCATAAAATCATGGGCGTCGCCATTTTTGCTCAGAGCCACCTCAGCGATTGAGAGTGGTACCATTCAATGTATTAAATTTAACAGCATCTACCCAGAAATTTTCAGAGCAATTGAAGTTTTTTTGGTCCCCCAAAGAGGCGAAGAACACTCACTTTTTCAACACTCTACCCACATATCAGCAAGGCCTAATTTTTGGGTTTTTTCACTCAGTTTAGTATTTGACAGATTTTAAGGCATCAGTTTGGGAAAATTCAAGTTGTTCCAGAAAGTAGACATCAATATATCTCCAATGAGCCATCACAGGCCTCGTTTCAACATCAGGAAGACCCTCAAAATTCATCCGAAAGACATGCAATTTTCTGTTGGTGCGCCCTTAGTGCTTTTTGGCCAAAAAAGGCAGTTTTCTGAAGTGGCCTCTCCAAATGTGCGTTAAGCTATTTTAGGACATTATCAGTCATAAAAAGTCAAATTTATTCCATTTTTTAGTGTTTTGAGATATTTTATTGGATATTATGTGCCTTGGGCTTTGCAAAGCCTCAAGGACAAGATAAGATATTTGTTTTTGAGCCAATGGCTAGCTAGTTGCCTTGGTTGGGTTTCCTTCATCTTGGCTTATATATTCCAAGAGACTTCATTGTAAAAAAGGCTGAAATTGATGATATAGAGCAATATATGGTTATACAAGCTTGGAATAAATACTTGGCTCATGCATTGGATAGTTTCTTGAATTTTTTTGGATGATGAAAGAGGACTGTTGTTGGATTCCTTGACTTGGTAAAATGGTATAGTGTCCTTCGCTATTATGTTTCTTAGTTTTCATACATATTTCATGTGCTTTCTTGTTGTAAGACAGTAGAGAATAGATTTGAGACATGCCCTTGGAGGCACCTCAGATTTCCTATTTCATTACAGCTTCTATGTTTTCTTCCTTCTTAGTCATATCAAAGAATCCTTGATTGCTCTTTGATCACTGAAGAAATTGTTTTCCTGTTTCATTTATGGTTTTATGAATGCTAAGTATCATTCATGGTATGCCCTACTTACTCATGGCTAGTCATAGCTCCACCTTTTAAACTTTTCTTTGAATTAGATTAAAAATCTTTCGGGAAATCACATGAGAATTTTGGAACCGACGCGTTTCGTTTTGATTGTCCTAGTTGAAACAAAGAGGTCTTGTATTGATCTTTCCCTTTGCCTAAAACTCTGCAATCTTACTTCGAAGTCCTCGATAGCTTAAAATACTATGTCTAGGCATTTCCTCATAGTGGTTTGGGTTATTTGTTTGTCTTAATTGTCTTTCCCCAAATTCTGATAGCAATTTCCTAAAGTTAGAGAGTCATATATCTCTATGTATTGCTTGAATGTTTATTTCTATGGATTTATCAGTTTGTAGTTACATTCATCATGATTAATGGTTAGCCCTACCATGTTTATGTGAGCTATTGAACTATTTATGTTTGAAAGGCTTTGTCCTTCACAAATTTAGTGTCCATCTCACTTCATTTTACCTTAATATCCATTTTACCTTGATCAAATCAGCCCTTCAACATACCTTGTATCACCATCTGAAGATTTCTCTACTTTTTCAACCCCATAGCCTAATTGATCTGACAATATTTTTATATATATTAGTCTTTGATCAGTTCCTCCCTCAAAAACCTAAAAGCAAAACCAAAAACCTACTTCAAAACTAACCTAAAATCAGAAACATAAGAAGCAAAACACATAGATACCCCTTACACAAATAGAGAGAGCCCTCTCTAAGTCCAGGAAGGCTAGGTCATTGGGCTCCAAAGTTGGTTTGATGTAACCCTATCACTTGGCTTTCCAATCAGCCAAATCATGGGACCCTAACATTACTATATTGGAGATTTAATTACTCCCTACTCCAAGATACTAGCCTAAGCTATATTGGTGATAAGAGCCCTAGAAATAGAAAAAAATACTAGATCAATTTTAATTAAGCGTTGTTTTTATGGGTTTTTCTTTAAGTAAATAGGTATGGAAATGAAACTTTGATGGTGTGCAGACTCGACTCCAAACACACTAAAAAATGCACCTAAAATGATAAGCAATTGGTTTTTCTTTCAATGAAGTCTAGCTGAAGAAAGAGTTCGATAAATGCAATTTCTTAAGAGACAATCATTTCTTTCAACATGAAGAATAAATGAAAAGAAATTCTTTTTGTTTTCCAATAAGAACTCAAAACGAGACAAACAATCAATGCTCACAATAAATCCTTTTCACTTTCAAAACTCGAAACTACAAAAAACAATTTTTCTTTCAAAAGAGAGCTACAAGTTCTAGAAAAGCACTCAAAACCATGAAAAACTAATTTTTGAGATCTAAAAAATTCGAAAATCTAATTGAATAAAAGCTTCAATTTTTTTTTGAGAATGTTTTGCTTAGTTGTTCAGTAAACTAAGGATTCATTTGCATAGAATAACAAACAAATAAAAAAAAATCCAGATATGTTTTCGTTTGTAAAAATGAAATTCAGAACTTATAACAAATTTTGTTCAAAGATTTGGAAAGAGAAAACTAGATCTATTCCTCAAAAAGGATGGATTTTGCAACCAAGTCAGACTCATCAAGAAGACAAAAAGAAACTAGTGTGATCTAAGGTATTTCAAGCTTCCAATCTTTGAGTCACTACAAAGAAAAACTGAAAACCACTCCAAGTATGCAAAACTTCTAGAAAATCACTCAAAACAAAAGTACTATTGGAACTTACTCACAAGAGGTTTTTGACAGGAAAAATGCAGATCTGGGTAGACACTAAGAGTCCTAAATCAAATCTAAATTTAAACTGGAAGAAGAAAAAGTGAGATTTCAAAAATTTGAACTGGGTCCGTAGGCCCCAGAGGCAACAGGTGTGGTCCCGCACTGGTTACTTAAGGAAAATATGAAGATTCCCACACTGTGTGTGAAAATAAAGTGCAGTCCCCAGAAAAATTCAAGAAAAACACAAAAGACTTCAAAAATTTTCAAAGCAAAGTAAACCTAAGCTAACCAAGCAAGTATACATCAATCAAAAACCAGAAAAAATCATTTTATCAAGTCAAAACAAAGGAAAACCAATAATAAAAAATTATTCCCCAGCGGAGTCGCTAATTTATTGGCCGGATAAATCGATCTTGTAGACAAGATCGATCTCCCTAGTATCAAAAGATATTCTAGCAACAAATAGATAATTAAATCTATCTTTCTCTAGATATATCACGATTTATAAGTAAATGCTACAAAGGTGTTACGATCCTACCTTGATCCAACGCTTGTTTGTAGTAGTCGTCCTTCAGTCGCCCGAAAGAGTTATCTTTGGAGATCCGCAATCACAAACAAAAAAACATCAAATAGCACCTGCATAGCATATATTCATAAATCGTATCTATTATGGTGATCAAGGAATCCATAAAATAAACAATCAAATGACAGCTTATTGAGAAAAACAAACTTATTTGTATTAACTTTGAAATAGTAGAAGAACCTTACAACCTTTTCAGCCTTGATGTTGAACAGGTCCTCCCAAGGTCCGAAGCATGAATTTCCTCTACTCTGACAGATCTTGCACTCTTCCAACCGAGATACATACAGGTATGTAATCTTTCCTCATAAAATCTCAGCTAAAGGAGTCTATGTTCCAACAACACTTTACCTCAAATAACACTAAAGCTTGAACTCCATTTGAGGCTGCCCAAGGCCTCTTTTTATAGTGAAAAAGAGGAGGTTAGAGTTCCACCTATGAATGGATAGAGTCCTCCTTCAAAGGGATAAGCTCCTCACATCAAGGGGTTAGCTTCTTAAGGCATGAGATACATGAACCTGAAAAGAGTGGATTTGCCACCGCAATATTCCTTCCAGAGGCTTCTAGAAATGACTCAAAGTGAGTTTTTTGAGTTTACTTGGGCCCTTTTAATATTTTACGGGGTTCCGCACCCTTAACATAAATAAAGTGCAGTCAGGTATGCAGGAGACATGACCATTAGGTGCAAGACTACAGGTAAGACAAAGAGAAAGTGTGATACCAGAGTTTTAGAGATTTTTTAGAGCTTTTCTATTATTTTTAAGGCTTGACATGAGGAACTGATGTTTTAGACTTGAAAAGGAGGAAAGTATGAGTGATAATGAGCTCATACAGATAGCAGAATGTCAAGGTGACAATTTTCAATGCAACAATTCATTGGAAATTAATACATTGATATTATATTATCATTTCTTCATATATGGTGGGGGGGGGAATATAATGCCACTGCACAAAATAAATGCACACAATCCTCTCTAAATAATAGGAGAAACTAATTTGTAGGAGAAAAATACTTGTGATGATCAAAGAAAAATTATCCGAACAAGGAAAAACTACCAATAGAATGTCAAGTTGGACAACAACAAAAAATGGATGGATGTGATTAAATATGTGTAGAGATGAAAAAAAGACAAGAAATTTTTAGACCCAACATCATCAATTAAAAGAGGGAAATTGTTGGAACAAGATCTCCCACAAATCTGCGAATCTGGTCCATTTTTGTATAATTTTGATTGTATTTAGTCTAATGCAAGGCTTTTGGGGTGGGTCAAAGCCCCTAATGCATTGTACGTGGGTCAAGGGTAGACCAAGAGTCCACAAACCACAATTTGTGGACCATTGGATGCATAAGCTAAAATAGTATAAGTAGTAGAACCTTTTTGAGTTGATAGACAAAAAAGAATAGAGATCAAAGAAGAATATGAATTGTTAGATCTAGGTTGGGTCGTTTTGGGTAAGGACTCCTACTGGCTGTGTGCACGGAGATCCTCTTTCCTATTGTGTGTAGACCCTGCTAGTTGTGCGTGCTGGTGGTATTCAGGGAATGTAAGAAGATTTTGATAAATAGTATATGCGAATTGTTGTTAAACCATATAATGTTGTCTAAATCTGTTATGTTATGATTGCTGCAAACTAAGATTGTCTGATTAAGATGCGAACTTATCTGAGTATCTCTATAGCATGGAAATAGTTGCATTTACTATATTACTATGATCCGACTATTGATGCACTTACTGGTTATATCTCTATTAATGAACATGAACCATCTATGTTGACAATATTGGCTAAAATTGTGATATTTTAATATTGTAATTGATGATGTGCATGTGGGTGCGAACCTGCTAGAACAAATTTGATGAAACTATAAGTCTGGTTAAATTCTGGAACCCTGCGAACCACCCTTCTGTGCAAATCTGATAATTACGAGCCTGCGTTATTACCTTCTCTCTCTCTAGGTGCAGAAACCTGGTTCCAACACCCTCCCATACTGCTTCGAGTGAGACTTTCACCTGCACAAGTAGTTCACTGCTGAAAGGGCCAGTAGTATAGGGGTTTGTTGGCAAACCTTAACCTCCGAACCTGGGTCAGGACCCCTCGAGCCAAAAAATGGTTCCATTTCAGATACTAGGTGCATTTTGAGTGAGGGATCAGGTAATGCCAAGGCCATATTGGAAACCTGATGGAAATTGGGTTGAAAAACAAGTAATTGAATTTTCAATCAATCAATTTGTGACATACTCAGAAGTGGAGCGAAGGTGACTCAGGGGATTTTGGGGTAGATTTCTAAGAATTTTTCCATTACTGATTAAGATCTTATTGCATGAAAAGAGTTTCCTGTGTAGCCTTACTGAATGAATGAGCTCCGATCAAAGCGAGGGCACAACGTGCAGTGGCAAGTACTACAACACTAATCAAGAGGGAGATCGATCTATCTATAGTCCGAGGACTAATTTTGCTGCATATAACACCCAGAAAACACCACCTTTGAGGCTGTGTAGGGGAAAGAACTCACCTCCATCACCGCCAGAAGACAATATGACTTCACAGATGAAGCTACCCTCCTTTAAGGGTGTGGGGGACAAAGATATGGATCGATTCTGGTTTGTCGCAGGATCTGTATGGACTGTGCAAAATGTAGTAACCGATGCTATAAAAAGAGTACAGTTGTCTCTTGCTTTTCAAGGAAGGTCCCTAGATTGGTACATGGGATACCTAGACCAACATGCTAACACAAGCATTGAATACATTAAGGATGCCTTGAAGCAGTAGTTCAAAAAGCCTAAGGCCTACTCCCGGACAGTGAACGACCTAAAATATTTCAAGCAAGGTCCATCTGAGTCGGTATGGGAAGATGATCAATGATTAAAAAAAGTAATCAGAGACGGAAGATTCCAATATGATGACATACAACACACGGAATGGTTCATTTCTATGCTGTTGCGTCACGTGCGTGTACCTATGGGTCATCAAAGTTTTGAATCACGGGAAAAATATTTGGAGGTCTCTATGAAATTAGAAGTTGCGCCTAGAGATGATGCCCAGCTGGGTGTCCAACAGATCCAAGGACAATTGGAGGCAATGCACATAAATATCGAAAACATGCAAAAGGAATGAGGAGAAAAATTTAGTCCCGAAAGATGGTGCATACGATGCAGGATGAATGGTCACACCAAGGATAACTGCACTCTATTAGAATACTATATGCAAGCCGGGGGACCTATTCCATTGTGCCTTAGGAAATTTATAGGATCAAGTGGGCCAGGTTATGGTGTGAATATTGTCGCGTTGCGGGGCTGCATGATACAAACCACTGTCCCTGCCTTGCTGCATATGTCCCAGAGGTAAAGTAGCAATGGTGCAGGTTCTGTTGGTCGGTGGGACACGATGAAAAAAAAAGTTGGACGTATGATTTGATGATCGACCGAGGGAACCTCTATAGGGTATAGTCAAATCCATCCTCGCCAATATCCCTCTCGAGCGCAGGTAGCTCCCCATCCAGGGGCAGGGGAGGCAGGGGAGGTGGAAGCACAGGTCAGGGACGAGGGAAACTAATCTATTATAATTTTGGGGAAGTCAGACACTTTGCCAGGGATTGCCCCAATCCTACAAGGCAGTCCTGCCATTATTTCAGAGAACAGGAACATGCAATCGAAGACTATCTGATTTTGATAACTAAGGTGTAGGAGAAATAGCAGAAACCTACGTAAAACGTGCAAAGGGTGACAACGAAGCCCTGGAATGAGGGACCAAGTATTAATATCCTAACCCGCAATGGCCTAGCCACCAGGGGGGTAGAAGAAAAAGCTACAGCTGAGCCTCTGATCAAGAAAATGGTATGTTGGAACAGGGTCTCCTACGAGCTACGAAACTAGTCCGATTTTTAATATTTTTTATTATATTTAGTATAGCGCAGGGGTTTTGGGGTGGGTCAAAGCCTCGAAAGCATTGTAATGGGTCAAAGGGTAGACCTAGAATCTGCAATACATGGTTTTCGGACCATAGAAAAGATTAGGCTAAATTGTTATAAATAGAGGAGAATTTTGAATTGTAAGGCAAAGAAAGAAGGAGCTATTGATGTGAATTGTGGTTTAGTAGATCTGTTTGGATTTTTGGGGAAAAGACTCCTACTGCCTCTGTGCGCAAAGATGCAAAGTCTTGTTGTGTGTGGACCCTACTACTGTGTGTGCAGGCTGGGACGGGTATTGTAAGAGGGAATTGATGAATTGATGAATAAGAAAGGTTGTTTGAGAACTGAATCTGTGTATTGTTTATGAGAATCATTGGTAATTGTTGTATAATGCGTATCATGTATTTAGCTCCGAAAGTTCTGTGTAGGTGTGCTTACTGCATCTGGATCTATTCTATTCTGTTTTATGCAATATTGTTCTACTGCCATAGAAGTATATAGTTATCATACACTGTAGTATAGTTGAACTTGCGCACGTGGATGCGAAAAGAAACTTATAGATCCTGCTCAGAAAGGGAATATATGTATCACAGAGCCAGACATAGCTCTGCTTGCCTTACCTACCCTTTCTCAGGGTGCGGAAACCTGGTTCTAGCACCCATCCATACTACTTCAAGTGATACTTTGACCTATGCAAGTGTGTCACTACCAAAAGGGCCAATAGTATAGGGGTTTGTTGGCAAACCTTGAACTTCGAACCTAGGTCAGGACCCCTCGAACCAACAAATGGTTTTGTTTCTGGGACCTGGAGAATTTTGAGGAAGGGATCGGGTAATGACAAGAGAGTATTAGAAGCCTAAAACGAAGGAAATTGAGGAGTGGTTTGAAAAGAAGATTCGAGAATTTGCAATAAAAGATAATTACAACACGAAGATAACGGCAAAGAAGTGGAAAATAGGTACATTCTTACAGAAAGCTATGAAATTTTCTTTGTGACGTTTGCAATCGAGCTTCAGGAGTGGTTGGCTAGGCTTGTAGAATTCCAGAAGTGTTGGAAGGATGAACGAGTCACTCAGTGGACTCCAGAGCTGATCCAGCAGCTGGAGAGGACTCATAATACCATCACTCGCACAATGGATCACTGGGTGGATAGTGTGCTAGGAGGATTTGTGATAGAATTTTCCATTGATCAGTTTTTCTCCTACTCTGAGGCCTAGTGGAGATTCTTTAAAGGGTTCCGGGGCAAGTTTCTGAAGACATTACCCTTGCTGATTAAGAATTACTATGCGAAAAGAGTATTATGTGTTGTCATACTGACTGAATGACCTCAGATCCAGATGAGAGCGTGACGTGTAGTGGTAGATACTATCGGACCAACCTTGATGGGGAAATATCTACCTATAACCCACTGCAAGAGACAGCTGTGCAAAGCCCTCTGGCTACACCACCGTCCAAGCCACACAAAGGTCAGAACTCGCCCATACCACCACCTCCACTGGAAAAAAATATGGCTGCACACCTGAAACTACCTACCTTCAAGGGGGTAGGGGATGAGGATATGGACCGATTTTGGTTTTTTGCAGATTCCATATGGACTGTGTAAAATGTGACAAACGATATAGTGAAGAGGGCACAATTGTCCCTGACATTCGAAGAAAGGGCGTTGGACTGGTATATGCGATACATATCTCAGAACAGGGGTGCATCTATTCAATATATTAAGGACGCTCTAAGGCAACAATTCTGAAAGCCAAAATCGTACTCTCAGTTGGTAGCAGAAGTGAAGGACTTCAAGCAAGGTGCGTCTGAGTCTGTATGGGAGGTTGATCAACGACTGAAGAAAGCAATCAGGGAAGGAGTATTTAAGTATGACGATCGACAACATATGGAATGGTTCATCCCTATGTTTTTTCCCCACCTGCATACGCCAATGAGTCACCAAACCTTTGAGTTGCAGGAAAAAGTTGTGGAAGTAGCTATGAAACTAGAAGTTGTGCCCATAGAGATACTTCGTTAGGAGTGTTAACCACCAATAATTTTATCATATCAAATGGTGGCTAAATAATTTTTTGAAGCCTTCAAGAAACAAGTTTTATTGCTAAATTGTTTTTATCTCTTGAAGCCTTATGAAGACATCATGCCCTTTCTCTAACCTTCACTACTGTTTCCCTTTCGAAATGTTGAAAATCTTCTATTTTCATAAAGAAAATACTGCTGCAAAACTCCATTTTTTCCCTTCCCTCTACTCAAAACTAACCTTCATTTTATTCCCTTTTCCCCCCATAAAATTCCTCTATTTTTCATTTATTCCCCTTTCCCCTTCATGAAAATCCCTTTTATAAGGCTTAAAACTCACTTTTGAACCTTACCGAAACCCTCAAATCCACCAAAAACATTGAAAATTTTCATAAAAAATAATTTTTTTTGGCAATCGACTTGAGCCCCTTTGGGCCAATTCCTAACCACTTCCCCACCACATGCCCCCGCCCTATAACTAGGCGCTATACCCATCGGCACTTATCGCATAGGAACAAATCAGAGCGCGCAAGTCCTTTTGTTTTATACAACTCCGATGCCGATTGGCCCCTCTTATGTATGAGCCCCGATCCTTTGTTTCATTTACAAAACCAAAGGCCCACAATTAGGTGCTTAACACTTCATATAAACCCATCCCGATCGATTTTTCCCTTTGTAAATTCATAAAACCCATTTTTCTAAAGTTTTTGTCTAAACCCGCCGGTGCAATGTTTCTTCATGAAAAGGACCGTTGATCTTAAAAAGTTGATCGACGGTCAAAAGAATCTGGCATCGGATATTTACAAATGGGTAGATTGAAATACCATCACCTTGCTTCCGATGCTGATTGGCCCTTATATATATAAACCCCGGTCCCTTTGATTTTCCATATATCCAAAGGCCCCGCAATCGGGCACCAAGCCTCATCGTATAACCTGCCTCGACACCATAAAACCTTTGTATTTCATAAATTTTTGGTTTTCATATGTTATAAAGGGTCCCACTCATTCATTGGTCGGAGCCTTTCTCCGTCGTTGATCTTGGACCAATCAAATGCCCAATGCTATATCGCATCAGAGATTTCCATTGGTGCAAAGTATTATTTTATTCACCGCATCCAATTGGCAGTCTTCCGATTCATCCTCCACCGTCGATCTAATTTGCATATCGATGACCCTTACTCAATCGCTTTAGTGCTCCCATGTCTGTTTCCACTGCCGGTCGCAAGGCTCTGATTACATCTGGGCCATCCACGTGTCAAGATCGGACGGTCCAAATCAATCCTCCCACCTTTGGTTAAATTCATACACTCTGCTTTATAATATTCTTCGGCCAAATCTCAGTCGTTGATCCCTGTGGATCAATGGCCCATATTAACCCTTTCTCCACCTCGTTTATTTTTCCATTTATCCCCATATTCAATCTCCACTGTTGATCCTATACATCTAACGGTTCGTAATAATCTTGACAGGCCCAACCCCTGTGGGTCCTGCTTTCCTTCGGATTTGATCTTAGCTGTCCATTATTTGATCCAATGACTCAGATTAAAACCATCCAACTTGCTTTCACCTGTGCATCTTGTTGATATTGCACTCACTCCCTACCCTCCGATATAAGACCCAAGATCTAACGGTTGACGTGCATTTTCTTGTAATTTCAAGCGCGAAGGTTAATTCCCCATGAGCTACACAATATGGGCGGTATTCAAATTCCACGTGTTAGGCGAGAACACATATCATGTTCGAAAAGGTGAAACCGCCTTTTTCCCTTTTGGTCACGTGAAACCAGTTGTTTTTCCCTTCGAAACTGTTTCCCCCATTTCTATTACATTACATTGCGTGCAACCTCTGCCATTGATCTTTGTACATCAATGGATTACATCTAATCTCTCATTACACTATCGCCCTCTGCCATTTCGAAAGGGCCTTCATATATCAATCCTAAACATTGATCTCTGTGGGACATGTTCATCCAATGGCTTACGATCATTTGGAAACCCCAATTTCCATTCCAATGCTTTTTCCTCCGCAAAGCATTTTTAACCTATTTTCTTCGCATTTTCCACTTATCCTATTGTAAAGTGACCCTTTCGCTTTATAATATTACTATTTCTCTCGGTCGTTGATCCCTGCAAGATCAACGGACCTAAATTAATCTCTGCACCTTTCACTCCACCGCTTTCTTGTTTGACCTCTCGTGGCCGATCTCCACCGTTGGATGCATTCATCTAACGACCATGCTCCTAACCAAATCCTCCAAATCAGTTAAACCAAAAATACGCAGGATTTATTAATATTTCTTTGTCTATGCAGGTTTCAAAGGTTTTTCAAATATTTTAAAAAGAAAATAAAATTCGAGGATGAAAATCCTCCTAGCTTTTGTTTATCAAAAAATATTGTTACAGAGGGTTGCAACACCACATTTCTTGATGTCTCATGAACGCTGGCAGCTCTAATAAAGCCCCTGTCGCACCTGCACATCAAAAAGACACAACAATGCATAATTGAAACAGAGAGTATCAGTGTTGAAGACCAAATTCAAACCAGAGATGAATAATTGAAGATATTTTACCCAGTTTTGACGGATTATGGCTAAGATCGATAATCAAAAGCCTAATCCATCAAATTAAATAGTGTTTAAAGAGATATCAAAAATATCTATCAGACAGAGAATGCCTCCTCTGCCACATCAGAGGCTAATTGATTCCTCTCAGCTACCAAATTTCCACCTGTAGCCTCACATCATTCAACAGAGGCCGAGTAATAACCAGAACAGAGGATATTTTCCTCACGACAACCGAACAGTTAATTTAGCCAAAGAAATTATTGTAAAATATCAGCAGAGTTATTAAAAAATTACACATAGCCTTAAAAGTCAACAAAATCATCCCATCGAGCTTAAATTCTTAATGTAAAATGTTTAATACAGGGGAAATATCTATAAAATTCTCCATTGAGCCCCTTAAAGGCCGAGAAGCATTAATCTTTCTTAAATGAACCTTGAAGATCTTTTATCCCATCCCACCTCCTCATTTCTTCTATAAATACTTTTGTAGAAGATGAAACAATGTTGGTTGCAGAACTTTGAAATATACTTTTGCTCGAAACTTCTACATGTAAATAGTGTTCAATAGCTCTTGAAGCTCTGTTTGTGATCTATAAGTTAGGCTGAGAAGTGAAGATGATTGTTGAACAGAAACATTGGACCTGAAGACTATAACTGGTTTGACATCAATAACAAGCTGTTTCTTGGGATCCTGGTCTATATCACTAGTGAAGTGATCCTTTATATGTAATTGTTTTACTTTTGTGTATGCCATATTGTCCATTATTCTCTAATAAAGAATAGCAAGCATAGAGTTAGGATTTACTATTTACAGTACCCTTCTCTGACTGATAATCTTTATCTCAATGATTTATTCCAACTTGTTTATTTAAGAATGATTCAATACATTTTAAGCAGTTAGGAATGTTGGTGTTCCCTCGTCCTACTTTTTTCTTTAAACGTTATTCTTGAATGTTATTTTCATTGTTTCTTATTAAAGTTAGACTAGAAAAGTGATGGTGTGTCTTGTTTTCTAGTTTCTTTCTCCAAAGGTAAATTCTAAAATTTTCCCTAAGTGTATGCTGAAAGCAAACTAGATTTAAAAGTATCTTATCTAATCTTAAGTTGCATTTTGTTTCTCTTATTTATTTTCATCATTTCTGAAAGTAATTATGCAGATTACTGGATTGTTTGTCTCTTAAGTTATCTTCAATATGAGCTTGTCCAAAGAGGTTTACGGTGAGCCCTGCCCTTTGGTTGGTTTTAAACAGTTGCTTAAAAGGCTTTTCTTGTTTGGACAGACTATAAATCCTTCTTGAAATTATTATCTGTTTCCAACCCTCCAACACTTTTATTGTTCCATTCCATCATTTTGTCTCAAAATATCTTGTGATATAGATGACTTGACCCTTGGATCACTCTTGAAATTGTTACACAATTAAAACCCTTTTATGACTCCATAGCCCAATGGACTAAAAACCAGCGTTATATCTATCTTGTTAGCCAAATATTGTTCTGATTTCTTGCAACTTCACACCTTTGAAACTCTTCCATTTAGGACTTTCCACTCAACTAATAATCATGCTCAACCATCCAAAAACAAAACAAATCCCTCGGTCTTCATAACTAGCCTAATATCATACCCAAAAATTTAAAGATAAATCAATCTTTCCATTTATTGGAGAGATCCCTCTCTGGATTCAGGAGGGCTAGATCCTAGAATCCCAAAGTGGTTCAAGTGTTCTCTCCGCAGTTCTGGTCTCACAAATCTACTGGAATTAGGGGGAACTAACATTTCTGGCGACTCTGCTGGGGATTTTATGAGTTAATAACAGTCTGAGAACACCTTAAAAATTCCAGAAATTTGTTTCAAAGAACATTTGCTATATTAGCCGGTTGAGCCACCAGCAACTAACATTTCTGGCAACTCCACTGGGGATTTTCTAACTTAATAACAGTCTGAGAACACCTTAAAAATTCCAGAAAATGTTTTCAAAGAACATTTTCTATATTAGCCAGTTGAGCCACCAACAACTAACATTTTTGGCGACTCCATTGGGGAACTGAGTCAAATTTCATCTTAGGTTCCATTAATACTTCATACAAACCCTTTGAGTACAAGTAGCCTCTTCAAGCACTACCAAGCAATGGTAATCATAGTAAAACTTGTTTGAATCAGTGACAAACTAAGGACACCATAGGATTCTCATAAGATCTTATCAAACCTTGAAGGATCAGCTAGCTTAGCCATAAGAGTAGACTATCTTTGTCTCATAACTGTAGCTAAGTTTTGAAAAGGATTTAGGACACTATTAGAACCCAAATACTGAAAAATAACTCAGAAAAACCCAAAAACATTTCAAATTGGTATTCAATAAACATGGTGGTGGACCATAAAACCTTTTACCTCCAAAAGAGCTAAAACATTCCACTTGGCGACTCCAAAATCCTAAAATAGACCTTAAGACTCCACTGGGAAGACCCATAATCATTGTAATATCATATAAACTCAGTTAGAAGGCTTTAGGATTAAATTTTGTGTAAAAAATATCATTTAACCTCTTAAATATTGTCATATATGGTTGAACTTTTCTTGTTTATTAGGGTTTGAAAAACACATCATAGTGGCTCCTAGAAAGATTCATACTAGAGCTTTCCCTTACCCTAACCCACCTGAGATAGTTGATAACCCAGAAAGTATCCTTGGATAATATCTTCAACTGTTTTCAGATCACCCTTGAGAGCTAATTCAGTTCCTGAAAATCTTGCAACTCTACAAAAATCACAAGTAGACTTAAGAAATCAATTTAGAACCAGGTCGCTTGATGATTTAGATCAGCTAGATTCATAGTCTTCACTTTCATCTCCAGAAAAAAGTGAACATCTTGGTAGTAGAGAAACAACACCACCTGATTTACATTTCCTTTACAATTTAGGTGTCTCTCATCCAAGATCAGCTCAGCAATCTATTCCTGGTCCATCCACATCTTTTCATCCTACATCCACTCTTCAAAACACTCCATTCCAACCCACCTTCCCTCTTGTTAATCCACCTCTTGTAAATCCACCCCCACCTCCTACCATGGCAGCATGGTATGCCCCGTTGGTCCTTCCTTTGCCCTTAGTCAATCTTCCACAGGAATATCAGTCCAAAATACCATTATATGATGCCAGCAATGCTACAACTGCATCACAACATGTGGATAAGATGAATGACTACTTTGACATAAATGAAATTGATGACGAATCTGTCAAACTAAAACTATTTGCTCAGATTTTGGTCAGAGAAGTAAGAAAATGGTTCAAAGGCTTAGCCCCCCACAGTATCAATGATCTCAAAGACTTCCATTAGACATTCTTAAACAAATGGGAAGTAGGGAAAAACCCTCTTCAAATACTCTCTGATTACAAAAATCTCCAGAGAAACATAGGGGAAAGTGTACAAGCCTATTGCACTATATTTAATAGTGTGTACAATGTCCTTCCCCCAGAACTAAAACCTCCACAAGGCTCAGCTTCAAACAAGTTTCCTGAATGGTTTGACCCTAAAATGGCTTATCAACTGAGAGAAAGAGATCCCTTAACCCTTGAAGATATGCAAAAATGGGCTCTTGTTGTGGAAGTTAACTTAATGGAGAAAAGAGCGAGAACGAAGAATGAGAAGAGAGTGTCTTTTAGAGAGGAATCTACACCTTCCACATCTAGCTCAAATATGGAGAGAATGATGGAGGATATGATGAATAAAATGAGCATTCTTGAGAGAGCTAGAGAAAATCAAAACCAAACAGCTCCTCAGAATAGAAATCAGAACCAGAATCAGAATTTTAGGAGAAATTAGCCTCAAAATAGACCAAGGGAAGATGATCAACATATCAGTCCTCCCTTTCATCAAAACTCTGTAAGTGAGGTTGAAGACACAATAGAACAAATAGAGGATGATGAGATAAATATGTTGGGAGTAGATAATGATGACTTTGAAGTCCATTACCATAGAAACGAAGGTCTGTATACACCTTATGATGACAAGAGACCAGAAGATGAATATTACTACCAGGACATGGAAAATGTTATCATAGATCCTCAAAAGGAATACGACCTCAGGAGTGAAAGAAGTCAAAAAACTCCCAAGACCAAAACCTCTGACAATTCTTCACAAAATAGCATTGCAAGTAAACCAAAAGTTACAAAAAAGAAAGACAAAACAGTAGCTGGAAATTTTGATAAAGGTAAAGAAAAAGGCACTCAAAATACTGAGAAGTAGAGTGCAGGTCTTATTAGTGTTATCACCTTAGCTAATACTCTTGTTAAAGCAATTCTAACAATTGTAAATAGGGGAAATTAGCAAACAGATTTTTCTGATAGAGTGGTAGTTAATAAGGCTGAGACAAGCAGTTCAAAGAATCAGATCCCTTTCATTTTGGAACAAGAAATTTCAAGAATTAAAATCTTTGTTCCCCTTACTGAGTTAGCTACCCAAAATTTATATAGAACTCAAATTTCGAGGGCTTTAAACATAGAACATAATAATGACACTGTCAATCTTAACGATGACCAACCAGAGCTCATTTTTGGTCCTAAGATTGAAGGTAGATATCAAGAGGGACTTGTTCCTCCTTTTTATGTAAGTTTAAACATTCATGACAAGATTTTTCACAATGCTATGCATGATTCCCGAGCCTCTAACAATTTAATACCCAAAGCTGTAATGGAGAGCCTAGGCCTTGAAATTACCAGACCTTATAAAGATATTTACTCCTTTGACTCAAGCAGAGTAAAATGTTTAGGATTAATCAAAGACCTCTGCGTTAACTTAGCTCAGATCCCAACCAAATGTTTAGTCATGCATATTGTTGTGGCTGATGTGCCCCCAAAGTATGGTATGTTGTTATCAAGGTCTTGGGGAGATAAGATACAAGGAACTATGCAGATGGACATGACCTATGTGACCATCCATGTTTTCAATCAAACGAGAAGACTTTATAGGGAATCTCATATGCAATATATGGTTACTTGCCAAGATAGACCCCAAATATCTCCTCTGTATTCCGTAAATATAGGCCTCGATTCTTTAAACCACAACAAACCAAAAGACAGACCATTGTTTAGACCAATGATGATCAAACTGTCTAGGACTTTACCAGCTCACATTAAACTCAAATACATAGAGTTGTTTAAAGAATTTTCTGATGTTTTTTCCTGAAGTTATGAGGATCAAAAATCCTATGACACTGAAATAATTTAGTGTAAGATACCTCTCAAGGAAAACCAAAAGCCATTTAAACAAAAGCTACGCAGAATTAACCCTATTCAATTACCTTTGGTTGAGAAGGAGATCAAGAAAATGTATGAAGCTGGTATTATTATCCCTATTAGATATTCCGAGTGGGTGTCTAATTTGGTGTCATTTAGGAAGACAATAGGAGAGATTAGGCTTTGTATAGACTTTAGAGGCTTAAAAAAAGCTTCATTAAAGGACAACTACCCTTTACCCAATATGAACCATATTTTACAAAGGGTAGTTGGGTCAAAAAGAATTTGTTTGCTTGATGGCTACTCAGGATACAATCAGATTTTAGTTCATCCTAATGATCAATTAAAGATAGCTTTTACTACACCTTGGGGCACTTTCATGTATGTGAAAATTCCCTTTGCTCTAATGAATGCTGGTGCAACATTCTAAAGAGCCATGGACATAGAATTCTCAGAAGAATTGGGCTACTTCATCATTATTTACCTTGATGATGTTACTGTGTTTTCAAAAACTGATGAAGAGCACTTAGAACATTTGAGAAAAGTATTCGAGAAATACAAAAAGTTTGGGATATCTTTAAACCCTAAGAAAACACTATTCGGTCTCCAAGAAGGTAAACTTCTTGGACACATTATTTTAGAAGAGGGTATAAAGATAGACCCCAAAGAGGATTGAGGCCATATTGTAGATTTCTCATCCTCGAAACATCAAGGAACTCCAATCTATCATTGGAAAGATTAATTTCTTGAGAAGGTTCATACCCAACTTGTTTGAGCTCCTTAGAAACATTACAAACATGTTGAAAAAGGAGCAAGGGGTTAAATGGACCTTGGAAGCAAATAATTCCTTTGAGCTGGTGAAACAAGTGCTAACCAAAACACCAGTTCTAATCAGTCCTGATTTTTCAAAAGATTTTTATATTTTTTCATTTGCATCAGAACATACAATAACTGTTGTCCTTTTACAGAAAATCCCACAAGGACAAGAGTAGCCTATTGCATTCTTTAGCAAGGCATTGAGAGATGCTCCTTTGAAATACAACATCATGGAAAAGAAAGCTTTTTCTTTGATTAAAGCTTTAAAAGACTTCAGAGTATACATCTTGCACTCACACATCATTGCCTTTGTCCCAAATTCAGTTGTGAAAGACATTCTAACGTAGGACCCAGATGGTAAGAGAGGTAAGTGGATTGTGGTTATACTTGAATATGATTTAGAGATAAATCCCACTAAACTCATCAAAGGCCAAGGTCTAGCTAGATTAATGGCTGAATCAAATTTTTAAGTTCTTGATATTAATATGATAAACGTGTTAGATGAACAAGAGGAACTCTCAACTCCCATTGTTGAAGATAATTTTATGAATTCCTCTTGGTATGCTGATATTATTTATTTTTTGCTTAATTTGAACACACCTCCAAGTTTATCAAAAACAAAGGCAAGGTTCTTAAAGTTAAAGCTGTAAACTATTGCATTATAAATAAATGTATTTATTGGAAAAATGCAAGTGGGATATTGCTTAAATGTTTGCCTGAGTTTGATGCAGAGAAGGTTAAGCATGAATTCTATGAAGGAGAATGTGGAGGCCACCTCTACTGGAAGAAAACAGCCAACAAAATCCTAAGGGCTGGTTACTATTGGCCCACTCTCTTTCTTGATGTACACAAGATGATCATTGCCTATCATAAATGAAAAATTTTTGAAGGCAAAAGGAAGCTGCTACCCTTACATATGCATCCAATCACTGTTGAAGCCCCTTTTCAATAGTGGGGACTTGACTTCATAGGAGAAATCCATCCATCATCATCTGCCCAACATAGATGGATTCACTGCAACAGACTACTTCACTAAGTGGATAGAAGCCATCCTTTCTAGGCAAGCCAATGACTTAGTCATCATAAAATTCATGGAGACTAATATTCTCTCTAGATTTGGCTGTCCTAGGAAGATCATCACTAATAATGCAGCAGCATTTGGATCCAAGAATATGGTTGAATTTTGTCAGAAATATCAGATTACATTGGGCCATTATACTGCTTATTACCCTCAAGGTAATGGTTTAGAAGAATCCTCAAACAAGAGTTTGGTGAACATAATCAAGAAGTTGCTGGAGGACAACAAGAAGTCTTAGCACACAAAGCTAGTGCATTCCCTTTGGGTTGACAAATTGACATTGAAGAAATCTATTGGCATGTCACCCTACCATCTTTTGTATGGTACAGATGCAATGTTTCCAACCAACGTTGGTGTACCAGTTATGAAGTTCATGTTGAGCCCTAAAAATGTCTTTTATTTTCACCAAACTCCACTTCATTCCATTTATCCTTTATCATTTATAGGCCTAAAATATCAATAAGAAAGATAAAAATCACTTTAAGAATATATGCAATGACTGACTTATTATACTTCTGTGGTTTTGTTGTCGTACTGATTTCTGAGTAGACTTAGCTACAGAATGCAGTAATTCTGTAGCTAGTCGTATGTTCCGTAGCCATATTTGTGTTTAAATAGGTTACAGGTTTCATTTGAGGGAAAGAAGTATATGTTTAGACTCCAAAACTCTCCTGCATCATTCCTTTCCCTCCACGAGGGCTGAGCAAAAATCTGGAAGTGGTTATGCACATGGACAAATCCAAAACCAAGAAGAAGAATTCTATAAGGATAAGGACTCTTGAGGTGTCTTCAGCAAAATACGAGTCTTCAACAGTATTTTTAGTTTGATTTTGATTATAAAATACACCTATGCCTATTTCTACTCAATTTCAGTTATGTAGTTGCTTATAAAAATAACTCGGTGAACCGAGAAACAGTTAGTTGATGTTTTGTTTTAGTTATCAAAGACTGTGATACTCTGTTTCTGAGCGTTTTCTTCTAATGAAAGAAGTATAACTTTGATGCATGATCTGAAGCAACTTTAAGGAGTTAAGGATTCGTGTGCCAATCTGATGGTAGAGGGCCCCTACTATCTGAAAAGGCCTTTGCATATTTTCTAGATAAGTAATCTTTAACTCTGTTTTGTTCTTAACTTAGGCAGTTTTCTGAGTTTATTCTCTTGCATCATGTTTTATGTCATTTACTCACAACGAATATTACAGTCAATCTTGTTCTCATAAGCTATTCCAATACATCACTAATACATGAATGAGATCTAACTGTAGTACTTTGAGTTAATTGCATTTTTGTTCTGTTAATTGCATTTTAGTCCTGTTAGTTAGATTTAGAAGATCCTCATTATTTTATAAGCTACTCTTGTTCTCAAACTCTTCTAACACATCACTATTATATGAATGAGAATTATTTATATTATTTTGAGTTATTGACTGTTCTGCAATTATGTAAGAGATTCTCATGATTTTACAAACAGTATTTTTCCCAAGTTGTTCCAAGAAATATCTAATCCTTGAACGAGACTTAATAGTAACATTGTGAGTTGCAGAATGAGTTAATTCTAGTGTCATAAGTTATTTTAGCATAGGGTTCCTTACTATGTTACAAATGATCTTTTTCTCAAAATGTTCCAACAAATTTCTAGCAGCGAATAAATTTCTCTGTGATGTTTTAAGTTGTTGTTTACTAAGAGAACCTCATTACATCAAAACTAATCCTTTTCTTAGTTTGTTCCAACATACCTCTAATGAAATGAATTGGACTAATTTTAATGTTATGAGTTACTTTTCTTAGCAGTTTTACAATATGTGGGTTAACATTCTCTGTTCTTGGTACCATTCATAGTTTAGAGTAGAATTTATTCTGTTTTAGTGTGATCAGGAACTTATCTTTGCTATTAATTTAGTTTTTCCCCTTAGCATAAAAACACAAAACCAAAAACACTAGAAAAACACTAAGCACAACAAAGTAGGAAGAAGATACCTAGTCACATATGGTGCACTTCATTCCAACAGTTTACTAGCCCTGGTTGACAATTTATGATATCAATTTAGGAACACTAAGTTGACTAGACATTTTGGCGCCGTTTCCGGGGAAGTGTAACTATGTAGCCTTATTTCTTACCTCCCAAAAACAATGATATGCGTAGAGAAAGAGACTCAAGGGGTATATTTATAAGAAGCAGAGGCTTGATTCCTAGAACACCACTTGTTCCACCAAGACCAAGAGGAAGCACACCTCCAACTCAAACCTACATTCCATACTATACTGATCATAGACTTCCAGAAGACTTAAGATTGGATATTCCATCAGAGATACCTTCCACTTCATCCACTGAACCTATCTTAGAAGAAGATTCAGGGACCCTTGCTGGAGACATAAACTTTTTCACTTCCACAGAAGAATCAACCATGGCAGAAGAAGGGGGAGAAGGAGTCTTTAATGGAGAACATACACTATTTGAAGGAGGTAGAGGTAGAGGTAGAGGAGAAGGAGGTAGAGGTGTAGAAGGATAAGGAGTTAGAGGTGAAGAAGGAGGCAGAGGAAGAGGTAGAAGGGAAATGGGAAGCTCTTTTGGGTTTCCTATAGTAGATGAAGAAACCAATGCAACTATGAAAAATATTTCACCCTCTATCCTTCCAAACTTTTATAGACTCAAAAGTGAAGATCCTGAAACCTTCCTATTTGAATTTTAAGTCCTATGTAGAACCTATGATTACTTACAAGATGCCCAAAAACTTAAACTATTCCCTTCAACATTGAAAGGAGCATCATTAAAATGGTTTATGAGTTTAATCAATAGTTCTATTAGGACATGGGAAGACATGAAATAGGAATTTCTAGAGAGGTATTTGGATTACTGTATGCCAATCAACCATAAGGAGGAAGTGTTTAAAATGGTACAAAAAGAGGATGAAAATTTGGAAGATTTGTTGGAAAGATTTAACTATAACATCAAGAGGGAAAAAATGGAAAACTTAGACCAAGATACTTTGAAAGCTCTCTTGTTTAAAACAATTAGGGATGAATGGCTATATATCCTTAATATGATGGGAAAATGAGATATATCTCAGCTCACATTACCTGAAATAGCTGAATTATGTATCAACCTTTCAATAGGGAAATCTAAAACTTTAAAAGGACCAAGAGACCCTGCTCTTGCAAGGGCAAGTAAGTCTGCTTCTAGGACAGTAAGTAGGGAAGAAATAGGACATATGCTTGATGAATTCAAATCTGACATTTTAGGGAGTCTTAGTGAACAAATAGACACCCTTAAGTTAAAAAACAAGCAAAAAGCTGAATCTGATGCCTTAGCAATCTTTTGTCCCAAATGTAGAAAGAAGAATGCCTTGAGAGAGTGCCCTTTGGATGCAAAAATAGTAGAGACTTTTGTAATTTGTTCAGAAAAACATGAGACCAAGAGTTGTCCTTCACTTCCTGGTCTTAAAGTTGTCTTTCAAGAAGAAACCTCTACAAATTCCACTGAATCTCTCAATTTTGTCTCTAGGAGGCCTTGGAAAGGACCTCAAACACAAGGATTCAATGATCAGATATATAATCAAACCCCACCAAATTGGAATTCCTAGTAGTAACCTTGGCCCCAATTCCAAAATCAATCTCGAACTTGGGCACAAGGAGCACAAAATCCCTATGGAAGATACTCCCAGTATTATCAGTATCCACCATCTTATCCACCATATCCAAATTTCCCTCCTCAGTAAAATCCTCAACAAAATCCTCAACAAAATCCACAACATCAAAATCCACCACTTCCATTACCATTTCCTCTGAAATAAAATCAGTTACCTGCCCAACCTATACCAAACCCCAACAATAAAAATCCTCAGAACACATACATGATAGAAGGCCAACAGTTCCCAAACTATTTGATTACTCCTTTAGACCTTAATGATGTTCAACTTAGGTCTGGAAGAATACTTGAAAAGAAGAAACCTTTTGTAATCATACAAGAGAAAAATAACTCTGAGGAAGATTCTCTACGGGTAAATAAAAGTCTTGAAGAGAGCACATCTTTTCAAGACCCAAATATTGAAAAATAAAAACAAAAAGAACCAATAATTTCAACTCCTATATTGGAGCAGCCATCAACATTCACCTCTACACCTCCCTTTCCAGAAAGACTAAAAATTGATAAGGGTGTAGAGAAACAAATTATGGTGCCCAATTATGATTTCCTAGATGAGATAAGAAATGTTTGTATTAATATTCCATTATTACAAGCTATCAAGGAAATTCCAATCTTAGCAAAGACAATAAAGGAGTTGAGCATGAAAAAAATAGGAAAAATAATAAAAGAGACAAAGAAAATTCAATTGGCAGGAAAAATAGCAGATATCATGATGGGTAAGATTGCTATTCCAAAGTATCTAGACCCAGGAAATCCAGTTGTTAAAATACACATCAATGGAACTGAGATCCAAAACACACTTACTGAATTAGGAGCAGCAATTAATATCATGAGTAGACAAATCATGGATAAACTAAAACTTGCTAATCTTCTTTTTACACCTGCATTATTACAATTAGCAGATAGATCTGTGATTAAACCTGACAGGGTAATAGAAGACATTCCAGTGTCCTTAGATTCTTGGGAGTACCCTGTGGATTTTATGATCCTAACTCCTAAAAATAATCTAGGAGGACATCCTATTATATTAGGAAGACCTTGGTTAGCTATAGCTGATGCTTTCATTAGTTGTAGATCCGGTGATATGTACATATTTGATGTTATTTCAACCAATAAAGTTACCTTGTATCCTCTAGCAAGAACAATTACAGAGTTAGATGATACTCAATGGATTGAGGATGAAGAAGATATACAACATATCTTCACAATTTCAGAAATTAGTGAAGATAGCTAGATTCTAAATACCTTAGAAAATTTTGAATCCTCTTCAGAATACAAACATGAACAATTTCAAGAAGAATCCAAAATTGAGTTTTTATCATCAAGATAGATGTCTCTTTACTCCATGGATAAATTTGGCAGCTCTATAGTTGAGATATTTTCAGGTAAAACTTTAAACATAAACAAGAACCTAGAGAAATTTCAACAAGAACAGCTAGTCAAAATATTACAGAGACATTCTTCTGCATATGCATGGGAGGACACTGATATGAAAGGGATAAGCCCTAATACTTGCACTCATCACATCTACATAGAGGAAAATTGTAAACCAATTAGACAACCTCAGAGAAGGATGAACCCAAACCTTAGGGAGATTGTTAAAGAAGAATTGCAGAAATTGTTAAATGTCAACTTTATTTATCCCATTTCAGATAGTCAGTGGGTTTCTCCTTTGGTAATTGTGCCAAATAAAAATGGTAAATGGAGGGTATGTATTTACTACCGGGAATTAAACAAAGCTACTCTTAAAAATCATTTTCCCCTACCTTTCATAGATCAGGTGTTAGATACATTAGCTGGAAAAAATTACTTCTCATTTTTAGATGGGTTTAGTGGTTATAATGAAATTCAAGTAGCACTTGAAGATCAAGACAAAGCCACATTTACCTATCCTTGGGGTACCTATGCTTACCGAGTGTTGCCATTTGGACTATATAATGCACCTGCAACATTTCAAAGGGTAGTACTAGGGATTTTTTAGATCTAATACATGACTGTGTAGAGGTATATATGGATGATTTCACAGTCTATGGAAACACATTTGAAGAAGCCTTATCAAACTTGGAAAAAGTTTTAAAGAGATGTAAAGAAGAAAATATTTCACTAATTCATGAGAAGTGTTTCATGATGTTTACTGAAGGGATTGTTTTGGGGCATCACATTTCAGGAGATGGGATTAAAGTTGATGAGTCAAAATTTGAAGTCATCTCTAACTTATCTGGTCCAAGTTGTCAAAACAATGTTAGGATTTTTCTAGGATTTACAGGGTATTACAGAAGATTTATAGAAAACTTCACCAAGATAGCATCTCCACTTTTCAAATTACTTACCAAGGACTGTGAATTCAAGTGGAATCCTGATTGCCAATTAGCCTTTGAGACCCTGAAAACAAAAATCTCTGAAGCACCTATTTTAAGGGGACCTAACTGGAAATTACCTTTTCATGTTTCAACAGATGCCTCAGATATAGCTTTAGGAGTTGTATTGGGACAAAAAGACCTGATTCCTTATGCCATCTACTATACAAGTAAAAATTTGACCCCTTCAGAGTTAAATTATACTGTAACTGAAAAATATTTATTAGCTGTTGTTCATGCCATAAATAAATTCAGACACTATATAACAGGCTATGAAACTTTTGTTCACACAAATCACTCTGCAATTAAATATCTAATGAACAAATCAATTACTAATGGCAGAGTCATAAGATGGTTATTGCTTTTACATGAATTTAACATCACCATTCTAGATAGGCCTAGAAAACAAAATACAATAGATTATCTCCTATCTAGACTCCAAAAAAATAAAGACAATACTCCAGTGGAAGATCAATTCCCTGATGAATATATTTTTGAAATTTCTACTCAAACTCCTTAGTTTGCTGACATTGCCAATTATCTAGTTTTAGGGAAATTTGATTCAATTATGAATGCAAGAGATAAAAGAAAGATCATTTATTACAGTGAAAAATATTCATGGGTTGCTAATGAGTTATACAAAATAGGTCCAGACTCTATTATTAGGATATGTGTTCGAGAAGACAATATGCTTGAGATCCTCAAGGCATGTCATGATGAACCTTGTGGTGGACACTTTTCTGATAAAAGGATAGCTTATAAGTGTTTCGGGGAAAATCACCCTAGAGGTTTGTTGGGTCTAAACCTCCACAGAGCAGGGCATGCTATTCAGAAGGACTCACACACAACCATACTTGAATGAAAAAAAATAGTTAACAACGATAGCAGAACTCACCCAAAGTCCTACGTTCGATGTAGATCCCGCAGGGTCCAAACCCCTAGCAACTCTCCTTCCTCCTTCAACCTGGAAAACAAGAAAGAACATGCACGGAAACCTAGTTGTAAAACATATACTTCTCCTAAACGTTAGTGCAATCCATGTGAAACATTATATAAACCATAATAAATGCTTAAATGATAATCTTTTCACATATATAAATAAACATTAACACAAGAGTTCAGGAACAAGATGGTTCTTCATTATCACGAACAGCATGTACAGTAGTAAAAGTGGAGAGATCACCTGAATCCTTCCACGATCTTCGAGCAGACCGTCGTCCGGATTCGTCCCGCCCTTGCCTCGCTAAGATTCTTCCAAGACTTGTGCACTCGAGATGGCATATAAATGGATGAACATCTCCAGGAAACAAGGGTTTCCTGATATAAATCTGGGAAAGTGCAGGAGGCACGAGGAATCAGACTTGAACTGGGATTCCAATAGAGTATAATGTCTATAAAATTTCTCTCTCCCTTAGTCCATACACATGAGGGGCTTTTATACTCCCTCAAAGTAGTTTCAATTAGTTGGAAACAGTTGGCCACGTGCTGGCGTGGTTGAACTACCAGAGTAACCATCAACCCAGCCCAAAAATAGGGATTTTTTATATATTTTTTAATGATTTTAATGGCATACGTGGAAAAGTACATGTGGACTCATGTATACACGCGGAAAATTCTGGGCATATCTACGTATGGGGATTTTAACACTGTTTTTTAGTGAATTTTGTTCAAGTCTGTAGGAATGGGTGCCCAAAGCCATAAAAGAAATCATGAATCATATGAAGGTGAAAAATGATGCTATAACAATAAGATCCTTCATTTAGGATACTATTGGCCATCCCTCTTTAAAGATGCTAAGGAGTATGTCAAAAGGTGTGACATCTGCCAAAGGGTAGGGAAACCTTCTCCTTTAGGTGAGATACCATTGCAGCCTCAGGTACATATTGAACCTTTTGAGAAATGGGCTTTAGATTTTGTAGGACCTATTAGTCCTCCATCAATACAAAAGAAATATATATTAGTTTGCACTGATTATGTTACCAAATGGGTAGAGGCCAAGCCATTACTTTCTGCTACTGAAGAATCTGTAGTTAATTTTCTTTTTGAGGATATTTTTACTCGTTTTGGTGTCCCAAGAGAAATTTTTACAGATCAAGGAGCTCAATTCACATCAAAGTTGGTGGAAAAAATGGTAGAGATGCACAAAATCAGACACAGAAAATCTACTCCCTATCATCCACAAGCAAATGGCCAAGTGGAATCTACCAATAAGGTCATTGAAGGGATCCTAACAAAGATTGTTCATTTACATAGAAGAGATTGAGCAGACAGGCTTCCTGAAGCCTTGTGGGCCTATAGGACTACATGGAGAAGCACAATAGGTCATACCCCTTATGAACTTGTTTATGGAAAACAAGTCTTGTTTCCCATAGAGTTTTAGATTCAAACTTTTAAAATGGCAGTCTAGCTAGGACTTGATCTAACAGAGGCACAAAAGCACAGATTGGAGCAGATTAATGAATTGGATGAGGTCAGATAGGATGAAGTCCAGAGAACAAATATAGTCCAAAAACAAAGGACTAGATGGCATTATAAGTACATAAAGGGAAAGAAATTCAAAGAAGGTGACTGGGCCCTCTTTTTTGATTCAAAGTTCAAATATTTTCAAGGTAAATTCCAAACACATTGGCTTGGGCCATATGAAATTGTGAATTTTTTTGACAATGGAGCAATAAAAATCAGGACAATAGATGAAGATAAGGTGAATTTTCTTGTAAATGGTCATAGATTAAAACTGTATCATAAGCCACTTTCAAGAGAAGAATTTGTCAAGAGATTCCAAGAGAACAGTGATGTGAAGTTAATGAAGAAGAATCCTTCTTCTTCATCAACTTAATTGTATTTTCTGTAATCAGATGCTAAAAAAAAAAAGGTATAAACATGAAAACTAATCATTGATTAGCATTTTTATATAGAAAAGATAAAGTGAAAATCATAATCATTCTAACACTTTAGCTTTTCAAAATTGTTCTTTTCTGCAATCAAGTATCATAAAATCATAAGTTGCAGACTCACTTTTCATATTTCATTCCATTCCAAATTTATGATTCATCTCATTCCATCACATCTCACTTCATTCCACTCCATTTCATGATTCATCTCATTTCATTTCAGATTTTCAGAATTGTTTTTTTTCTCTGCAATCAAGTATTACAAGATCATAAGTTGCAGGCTCACTTTACATATTTCATCCCACTTCACATTTATGATCCATTTCATTCCATCATATTTCACTTCATTCATGCTTCATTCCACTATATTTCATGATCCATTCCATTTCATTTCATACTTCATTCCATCCATATTTCAAATCATTTCATTCCATGTCTCAAAGCTTTTACAGGTACATTCTATAGCCAAATATCCTGCAGCCAGATATTCTACAGCCATCTTTTCTGCAGCCAACTATTCTGCAACCATATTTTCTGTAGCCAACCATTCAGCAGCCACTTGTTCATCAGCCAATTGATCCTGCAAACCTACTTCAGCAAGAAAAATCAAAATGATTATGGAGTCTAAAAGATCAATAATTTTCAAAGGAAAGTCAAAGCATATTAAAGCAACAAAAATCAAAAGAAGGGCTAAGGTAAAATTGTGTGTGAAATTATTATGATATAAAATTATGAAAGATGTAATATGGTTGAGTCATATGTATGTTTCATAAAGTTATTTTGATTATTCGAATTGATCAAGCCTATCATAAAATCCTTGAAATAATCCCTTCCATTCCGCTCTATATCAAATTATCATTAATTAGAAGTTAACGGTCAATACTTGAAGTGACCTATTAGGTCACGTCCTTAACCCGAAACATTCATTGATGATTTTGAAAATCTTCATGAGATTTCTCCGCAGTCTTTTACTCCATGAAAAACTCTCAAACACAATTGTTTTTATGATTTACCCTTACTGTATTTCACTCATTTCATATCCACTCAATGCATTATATTTCGTAGCCAATTCCTGTATGCAGAAACTGAGAAGGAATTTTTAGGGTAAGACAACCCTCTACAGCCATTTTTACCTCAAACAAGAGAGCAGAAATAGAGAAGTAAATTGAAGTTGAGGAAAAGAAGCAATGGGACTTATTGTAAGGTCTGCGCCAGTCGGAACTAAATATCTAGAAGGTTACCCTCAAATTAAAGAGATGTTACAGCAGGTTGGATGGCTAATTTTTTTGGAAAAGTTAAACGGATTTCACAAGGAGGTCACGAAGTCATTTGCCCGGTCATTCAACAGGTCAGAGGTCGAAATTGGTAATATCAAGTTCATCATCACGGAATCCTTCATAGCAGAAGCAACAGAGTTGCCGAGGCAAGGTGAACGATGGTTTATAAATAAGTAATTTCACAATGAAGCCTATAGACATATGCTAAAGACACCAGGTATGGACATTTTAGTATTCAAGAAAGGCATTCCTAGTTCAGCCTTGAAAAATAAATGGAGAAACATGTTGCTAATACTACAAAATTTAATAACCTGTGAAGGGAGATTTGGCACTTTATATTTTTATCACATTACGCTTATGATGAATTTTCTAGACGAAGAGATAAATCTACCCTTTTTCTTGCTCAATAGTTTAAAAAGGATGGCTTCTAATGTCCAGAAAAGGATTCAGTTCTTAGAAACCACCTTATATCATCATGGTTTAGTTAAAATTTTAATTGAGCATCATTTGAAAAGGGTAGGAGATAGTTGAGATGAATTCCTCTTAATAAATCATTTTGAAGAACCTAAAGAAACTCTATCTGAAGAAAAACCTGTAAGGAGAAGAAGGAGGGGAAAAGTTGTTGAAATCAAAATTTACATACCAACGCAAGAATAAAGTGAGGAAATTATCTCTGAAAAATTGGCCAAAATCAAGAAACAGCTCAAAAAGGAAAAGGTAACAAGAAAGGATGCTAAAGAGAAAGGTGAGGGACCATCTAAACTAAGAAGAAGTCATAGGCTTAAAGACATATTGAAGAAGACAGGAATTAAGCAAACAGGAATCATAGATATTGAAGATGAAGAGACACCAATTGACAGATCTCCTGAGTATCAGTATGAAGAAGATCCTAATAGAGGAACCCCAGATGTAGATCCAGCCCAACAACAGATCTATAATTATGTTGAATCATTAGAAAAAAGAGCCTCAAAAAACAGAGAAAGAACTCCTAGTCCACAAGAAACTCCAATTGAAGTGCTGAAAAGAGAAAAATATGAATTGGAAGTACTAAATAGGAATATAAAAAATGAAAATTAAATTTTAAAGGAACAAGTCAAACTAAAAAGTGACAGGAACACAACTCTATCTCTGCAAATGAAAAAATTGTATAAGGCTAGTGAGAAGTTGAAGAAGAAAAACAAGAAATTGAATAGGGAACTTATAAATCTAAGGTTCAAATTGTTCATAAGGAAGCCTAATATTCCATTGAACACCAAGCAAAGCAGAAAAAGGAAGCTAGATGTCCTGGCTGAAGTTTCAGAATACACGGATTGATTTCATGAGGACATGCAAAATTTTTGCAGTGGGGGTATGTTGAGCCCTAAAAATGTCTTTTCTTTAAACCAAACTCCACTTCATTCCATTTATATTTTATCATTTATAGGCCTAAAAGATCAATAAGAATGATTAAAATCACTTTAAGAATATATGCAATGACTGACCTATTATACTTTTATGGTTTTGTTGTCGTAGTGATTTCTTAGCAGACTTAGCTACAGAATGCAGTCATTTTGTAGCTAGTCGTATGTTCCATAGCCATCTTTGTGTTTAAATAGGTTACATGTGTCATTTGAGGGAAAGACGTATACTTTTAGACTCCAAAAATCTCCTGCATCATTCCTTGCCCTCCATGAGGGTTGAGAAAAAATCTGGAAGTGGTTATGCATGTGGACAAAGCCAAAACCAAGAAGCAAACTTCTATAAGGATAAGGACTCTTGAGGTGTATTCAGCAAAATACGAGTCTTCAACAGGATTTTTAGTCCGATTTTGATTATAAAAGACACCTATGCCTATTTCTACTCAATGTCATTTATGTAGTTTCTTATAAAAATAACTCGGTGAATCGAGAAACAGTTAGTTGATGTTTTGTTTTAGTTATCAAAGACTGTGATACTCTGTTTCTGAGTGTTTCCTTCTAATGAAAGAAGTATAAATTTGATGCATGATCTGAAGCAACTTTAAGGAGTTAAGGATTCGTGTGCCAATCTGATGGTAGAGGGCCCCTACTATCTGAAAAGGCCTTTGCATATTTTCTAGATAAGTAACCTTTAACTCCGTTTTGTTCTTATCTTAGGCAGTTTTCTGAGTTTATTCTCTTGCATCATGTTTTATGTCATTTACTCACAACGAATATTACATTCAATCTTGTTCTCATAATCTGTTCCAATACATCACTAATACATGAATGAGATCTAACTGTAGTACTTTGAGCTAGTTTCATTTTAGTTCTGTTAATTGCATTTCAGTCCTGTTAGTTAGATTTAGAAGATCCTCATTATTTTATAAGCTACTCTTGTTCTCAAACTCTTCTAACACATCACTATTATATGAACGAGAATTAGTTATATTGTTTTGAGTTATTGACTGTTCTGCAATTATGTAAGAGATTCTCATGATTTTACAAGCAATCTTTTTCCCAATTTGTTCCAAGAAATCTCTAATCCTTGAACGAGACTTAATAGTAACATTGTGAGTTTCAGAATGAGTTAATTCTAGTGTCATAAGTTATTTTAGCATAGGGTTCCTTACTATGTTACAGATGATCTTTTTCTCAAAATGTTCCAACAAATTTCTAACAACGAATAAGATTTCTCTGTGATGTTTTAAGTTGTTGTTTACTAAGAGAACCTTATTGCATCAAAACTAATCCTTTTCTCAGTTTGTTCCAAAATAACTCTAATGAAATGAATTGTACTAAGTTTAATGTTATGATTTACTTTTCTTAGTAGCTTTACAATCTGTGGGTTAGCATTATCTATTCTTGGTACCATTCAGAGTTTAGAGTAAAATTTATTATGTTTTAGTGTGATCAGGAACTTCTCTTTGCTAGTAATTTATTTTTTCCCCTTAGCATAAAAACACAAAACCAAAAACACTAGAAAAACACTAAGCACAACGAAGTAGGAAGAAGATACCTAGGCACATATGGTGCACTTCACTTCAACAGTTTACTAGCCCTAGTTGACAATTTATGATATCAATTTAGGAACACTAAGTTGACTAGACAGTTCATTCAAGAGGTTTAGTCTGAAGATAATGACATGATTAGAAGAATAAATCAGACCATTCACCTTCAAAAAACCAGAGAGGAGGTTTATAAAAAATAATTACAAAATAAGGACAACATCAAAAAGCTTTTTGACAGAAGAACAAAGGCCAACAATTTTAATGTTGGGCACAAAGTTTTAAAGCGGGACTCAAGGAGAGAATACAAGGGCAAGCATGGAAAATTTGATAACTTATGGCTTGGCCCTTACCTCATTCATTCTGCTTCTGGTAATAATGCCTTTTTCTTTCAGGAGTTGAATGGAGCTGAACTGTTTGGGGGTCTTGTTAATGGCAGGATGCTCAAACATTACTTCTCTTGATCCTAACAGATTAGTAGACTAGGTAGAGAAGCATATGAACTCAACTGTTTAATCTGTGTTCGTGGAGAAATAAGAAGTAGACTTAGATTAGTTTTTTGCTTTCAAAAGAATAAATGTTGTAAAAATATTTTTCCAATCCAAGTGCACTCTAAATAAGAAACAATGTTAGATCAGTAGGATTGGGTAGGTAGAAAGCTTGTATTGATGAAGATCCATTATTTTTCATGGCTGCTAACATTTTCAGAGCAAAGAAAATCATCCAAGTGAAGGAAAAAGCAGCCTAATGGATGAGGCACTGATCAGCCCCTAGAGAAGGCAAATCTAAAGTTCTTGATGCCTTCAAGAAGGTATCATCCCCAAGTGGAGCCACTGTTAGCCACCAATAATTTTGTCATATCAAATGGTGGCTAAATCATTTTTTGAAGCCTTCAAGAAACAATTTTTATTGCTAAAATTTTTTATCTCTTGAAGCCTTATGAAGACATCATGCCCTTTGTTTAACCTTCACTACTGTTTCCCTTTTGAAACGTTGAAAATCTGCTATTTTCATAAAGAAAAGACTACTGCAAAACTCCATTTTTTCCCTTCCCTCTACTCAAAACTAACATTCATTTTATTCCCTTTTTCCCCCATAAAATTCCTCTATTTTTCATTTATTCCCCTTTCCCCATCATGAGAATCCCTTTTATGAGGTTTAAAACTCACTTTTGAACCTTACCGAAACCCCCAAATCCATCAAAAACCTTGCAAAATTTCATAAAAAATAAGCTTTTTTTACTATGGACTTGAGCCCCTTTGGGCCAAGTCATAACCACTTCCCCACCACATGCCCCCACCCTATAACCAGGCGTTATACCCATCAGTCTCTTATCGAATTAGAACAAATCAGAGCGCGCAAGTCCTTTTGTTTTATACAACTCCGATGCCGATTGGCCCCTCTTATGTATGAGCCCCGATCCTTTGTTTCATTTACAAAACCAAAGGCCCGCAATCGGGCGCTTAACACTTCAAATAAACCCGCCCGATCGATTTTTCCCTTTGTAAATTCATAAAACCCATTTTCCTAAAGTTTTTGTCTAAACCCGTCAGTGCAATGTTTCTTCATGAAAAGGACCGTTGATCTTAAAAAGCCAATCGACGGTCAAAATAATCTCACATCGGAGATTTAAAAATGGGTAGATTGAAAGACCATCACCTTTCTTCCGATGCTGATTAGCCCTTATATATATAAACCCCGGTCCCTTTGATTTTCCATATATCTAAAGGCCCTGCAATCGGGTGCCAAGCCTCATTGTATAACCTGCCCCGACACCATAAAACCTTTGTATTTCGTAAATTTTTGGTTTTCATATGTTATAAAGGGTCCCTCCCATTCATTGGTTGAGGCCTTTCTCCGCTGTTGATCTTGGACCAATCAAACGGCTAGCACTATATTGCATCGGATATTTCCATTGGTGCAATGTATTATTTTATTCGTTGCCTCTGATTGGCGGTCTTCTTATTCGTCCTCCACTATCGATTTGATATGCAGATCGACGGCCCATAGAAAATCGCTTTGACACTCCCATGTCCATTGCCCCCTCCGGTCGCAAGGCTCCATTTCCCCCTCCGGTCGCAAGGCTCCGATTACATCTGGGCCGTCCACGTGTCAAGATTGAACAGTCCAAATTGATCCTCCCACCTTTGGTTAAATTCATACACTCCACTTTATAATGTTCTTTGGCCAGATCTCAGTCGTTGATCCTTACGGATCAACGGCCCATATGGTTCTCTGCCTCGTTCTTTTTTCCATTTATCCCCAGATTCAATCTCCACTGTTGATCCTGTACATCTAACGGTTCATAATAATCCTGACAGGCCCAACCCCTATGTGCCCTACCTTCCTTCGAATTTGATCTTAGCCGTCCAATATTTGATCCAATGGCTCAGATTTAAACCATCCAAATTGCTTCTGCCCGTGCATCTTGTTGATATCGCACTCACTCCCTACCGTCCGATCTGAGACCCGATATCTAACGGTTGATGTGAAATTTCACATAATTTCAAGCGCGAAAGTTAATTCCCCATGAGCTACGCGATATGGGCTGTATTCAAATTCCACGTGTCAGGTAGGAATTCATATTGCATTTGGAAAGGTGAAACTGCCTTTTTCCCTTTTGGTCACGCGAAACCAGTTGTTTTTCCCTCTGAAACTGTTTCCCCCATTTCTATTACATTACATCGCGTGCAACCTCCGTCGTTGATCTTTGTAGATCAACGGCTTACATCTAATCTCTCATTACACTATCACCCTTCGCCTTTTCCAAAGGAACTTCATAGATCAGTCCTGACCGTTGATCTCCGTGGGCCAAATTCATCCAACAGCCTACGATCATTTGCAAACCCCAATTTCCATTCCAATTCTTTTTCATCCGCAAAGGATTTTTAACCTATTTTCTTCGCATTTTCTGCTTATCCTATTGTAAAGAAACCCTTTCTCTTTATAATATTACTATTTCTCCTGACCATTTATCTCTACAAGATCAATGGCCCTAACTTAATCTCTGTACCTTTCACTCCACCGCTTTCTTCTTTGACCTCCCGTTCCGTTGGATGCATTCATCCAATAGCCATGCTCCTAACCACATCCTCCAAACTAGTTAAAACAAAAATACACAAGATTTATTAATATTTCTTTGTTTGTGCAGGTTTCAAAGGTTTTTCAAATATTTTAAAAAGAAAATAAAAGCCGACGATGACGATCCTTCTGGATTTTGTTTATCAAAAATATTGTTACACAAGGTTGCAACACCACATTTTCCAGTGTCTCATGAATGCTGGCATCTCTAATAAAGCCCCTATCACACTTTCACATCAACAATACACAACAATGCATAATTGAAACAGAGATTATCAGTGTTGAAGACCAAATTCAAACCATAGATGAAGAATTGAAGATATTTTACCTAGTTTTGACGGATTACGGCTAAGATTGATAATCAAAAGCCTAATCCATTAAATTAAACAGTATTTAAAGAGAAATAAAAAATATCTATCAGACAGAGAATGCCTCCTCTGCCACATCAGAGGCTAAATGATTGCTCTCAGCTACCATATTGCCACCTGTAGCCTCACAGCATTCAACAGAGCCTGAGTAATTAATAGAACAGAGGATTTTTGCCTCACGACAACCGAACAGTTAATTCAGCCAAAGAACTTATTGTAAAATATCAGCATAGTTATTACAAAATGACACAGAGCCTTAAAAGTCAACAAAATCATCCCACCGAGCTTAAATTGTTAATGTAAAACGTTTAATACAGAGGAAATATCTATAAACTTCTCCATTGAGCCCCTCAAAGGCTGAGAAGCATTAATCTTTATTAAATGAACCTTGAATATCTTTTATCCCATCCCACCTCCTCATTTCTTCTATAAATACTTTTGTAGAAGATGAAACAATGTTGGTTGCAGAACTTTGAAATATACTTGTGCTCGAAACTTCTACATTTAAATAGTGTTCACTGGCTCTTGAAGCTCTGTTTGTGATCTATAATTTAAGCTGAAAAATAAAGATGATTGCTGAACTGAAACATTGGACCTAAAGACTATAACTTGTTTGACATCAATAACAAGCTGTTTCTTGGGACCCTAGTCTATATCACTGGTGAAGTGCTCCTTTCTGTGTAATTGTTTTCCTTTTTTGTATGCCATATTGTCCATTATTCTCTGATAAAGAACATCAAGCATAGAGTTAGGATTTACTGTTTACAGTACCCTTCTCTGACTGATAAGCTTTATCTCAATGTTTTCTTCAAACTTGTTTATTTAAGAATGATTCAATACAGTTTAAGCAGTTACGAATGTTGGTGTTCCCTCGTCCTACTGTTTTCTTTAAACGTTATTCTTGAATGTTATTTTCATTGTTTTCTTATTAATGTTAGACTAGAAAAGTGATGGTGTGTCCTGTTTTCTAGTTTCTTTCTCCAAAGGTAAATTCTGAAAGTTTCCCTAAGTGTATGCTGAAAGAAGACTAGATTTAAAAGTATCTTATCTGATCTTAAGTTGCATTTTGTTTTTCCTATTTTTTTTCATCCTTTCTGAAATTAATTATGCGGATTATTGGATTGTTTGTCTCTTGATTTATCTTCAATACGAGCTTTTCCAAAGAGGTTTACGGTGAGCCCTGCCCTTTGGTTGGTTTTAAACAGTTTCTTAAAAGGATTTTTCTTATTTGGACAGACTATAAATCCTTGTTGAAATTATTATCTGCTCCCACCCCTCCAACACTTTTATTGTTCCATTCCATCATTTTATCTCAAAAGATCTTGTGATATAGATGACTTGCCCCTTGGATCACTCTTGAAATTGTTGCACAATTAAAACCCTTTTATGACTCCATATCCCAATGGACTAAAAACCAGCGTTATATCTATATTTTTAGCCAGAGCTTGTTATGATTGCTTGCAACTTCACACCTTTGAAACTCTTCCATGTAGGACTTTCCACTCATCTAATAATCATGCTCAACCATTCAAAAAAAAAACAAAACCCTCAGTCTTCATAACTAGCCTAATATAATACGCAAAACTTTAAACATAAATCAATATTTGCACTTATTGGAGAGATCCCTCTCTGGATTATGGAGGGCTAGATCCTAGAATCCCAAGTGGTTCAAGTGTTCTCTGTGTAGTGCTGGTCTCACCAATCTACTGGAATTACGGGGAACTAACATTTCTTGCGACTCTGCTGGGGATTTTCTGAGTTAATAACAGTCTGAGAACGCCTTAAAAATTCCAGAAATTTGTTTCAAAGAACATTTTCTATAGTAGTTGGTTTAGCCACTAGCAACTAACATTTCTGGAAACTCCACTGGGGATTTTCCGAGTTAATAACAGTCTAAGAACACCTTAAAGTTCCAGAAATTTGTTTCAAAGAACATTTGCTATATTACCCAGTTGAGCCACCAGCAACTAACATTTCTGGCGAATCCACTGGGGAACTGAGTCAAATTTCATCTTAGGTTCCCTTAAGACTTTATACAAACCCCTTGAGTACAAGTAGCCTCTTCAAGCACTACCAAGCAATGGTAATCATATTAAAACTTGTTTGAATCAGTGACAAACTAAGGACACCTTAGGATTCTCATAAGATCTTATCAAACCTTGAAAGATCAGCTAGCTTAGACATAAGAGTAGATTGTCTTTGTCTCATAACTGTAGCTAAGTTTTGAAATGGATTTAGGACACTCTTAGAACCCAAAGACTGAAAAATAACTCAGAAAAACCTAAAAACATTTCATATTGGTATTCAATAAACATGGTGGTAGACCATAAAACCTTTTACCTCGAAAAGAGCTAAAAAATTCCACTCGGCGACTCCACAGTCCTAAAACAGACCTTAAGACTCCACTAGGAAGACCCATAATCATTGTAATATCATATAAACTCATTTAGAAGGCTTTAGGATTAAATTTTGTGTAAAAAATATCAATTAACCTCTTAAATATTGTCATATATGGTTGAACTTTGCTTGTTTAGTAGGGTTTTAAAAACACATCATAGTGGCTCCTAGAAAGATTCATACTACAGCTTTACCTGACCTTGACCCACCTGAGATGGTTGATAACCCTGAAAGTATCCTTAGGAAGTCTCCTAGGATAAAATATTCAATTGTTTTCATATCACCCTTGAGAGCTAATTCAGTTCCTTAAAATCTTACAGCTCTATAAAAATCACAAGTAGACTTAAGAAATCCATTTAGAACTAGGTTGCTTGATGATTTACATCATCTAGATTTAGAGTCTTCACTTTCATCTCCAGAAACAAGTGAAAATTCTGGTAGTTGAGAAACAACACCACCTAATTTACATTTCCTTTACAATTTAGGTGTCTCTCATCCAATATCAGCTCAGCAATCTATTCCTGGTCCATCCACGTCTGTTCATCCTACATCCACTGCTCAAGACACTCCATTCCATCCCACCTTCCCTCTTGTTAATCCACCTCTTGTAAATCTACCCCCGCCTCCTACCATGGTAGCATGGTATGCCCCATTGGTCCTTCCTTTGCCCTTAGTCAATCTTCCACAGGACTATCAGTCCAAAATACCATTGTATGATGCCAGTAATTATACAAGTGCATCAGAACATGTGGATAATTATTGTAATCAGAAATTGGATTATCCATGGTATCATAGAAGACTTGTCAGAAATGAAATATGAATGACTACTTTGACAGGAATGAAATTGATGACAAATCTGTCAAACTAAGACTATTTGCTCAGATTTTGGGGGGAGAAGTAAGAAAATGGTTCAAAGGCTTAGCCCCCCACAGTATCAATGATCTCCAAGACTTCCATCAAACATTCTTAAACAAATGGGAAGTAAGGAAAAACCCTCTTCAAATACTCTCTGATTACAAAAATCTCTAGAGAAACACAAGGGAAAGTGTACAAGCCTATTGCACTAGATTTAATAGTGTGTGCAATGCCCTTCCCCCAAACCTAAAACCTCCACAAGGCTCATCTTTAAACAAGTTTCCTGAAGGGTTTGACCATGAAATGGCTTATCAGCTGAGAGAAAGAGATCCCTTAAACCTTGAAGATATGCAAAAAGGGGCTCTTGCTGTGGACGTTAACTTAATGGAGAAAAGAGCGAGAACAAAGAATGAGAAGAGAGTTTCTTTTAGAGAGGACTCTACACCTTACACATCTAGCTCAAAGATGGAGAGAATGATGGAGGAGATGATGAAGAAAATGAGCATTCTTGAGAGAGCTCAAGCAAATCAAAACCAAACATCTCCTCAGAATAGAAATCAGAACCAGAATAAGAATTTTAGGAGAAATCAACCTCCAAATAGACCAAGGGAATATGATCAACAGATCACTCCTCCCTTTCATCAAAACTATGTAAGTGAGGTTGAAGACACAATAGAGAAAATAGAGGATGATGAGATAAATATGTTGGGAGTAGATAATGATGACTTTGAAGTCCATTACCATAGAAAACAAGGTCTGTATGCACCTTATGATGACAAGAGACCAGAAGATGAATATTACTACCAGGACATGGAAAATGTTATCATAGAGCCTCAAAAGGAATATGACCTCAGGAGTAAAATTAGTCAAAAAACTCCCAAGACCAAAACCTCTGACAATTCCTCACAAAATAGCATTGCAAGTAAACCAAAAGTTACAAAATAGAAAGACAAAATAGTAGTTGGAAATTTTGATAAAGGTAAAGAAAAAGGCACTCAAAATACTGAGAAACAGAGTGCAGGTCTTAGTAGTGTTAGAACCTCAGCTAATACTCCTGTTAAAGAAATTCTAACAAATGTAAATAGAGGAAATCAGCAAACATTTTTTGTTGATATAGTTGTAGTTAATAAGGCTGATACAAGCACTTCAAAGAATCAGATCCCTTTCAGTTTGGAGCAGGAAATTTCAAGAATTAAAATCTTTGTTCCCCTTACTAAGTTAGCTGCCCAAAATGTATATAGAACTCAAATTTTGAAGGCTTTAAACATAGAAGATAATAATGACACTTCAATCTTAATGATGACCAACCAAAGCTCATTTTTGGTCCTAAGATTGAAGGTAGATATCAAGAGGGACCTGTTCCTCCTTTTTATGCAAGTTTAAACGTTCATGACAAGATTTTGCACAATGCTATGCATGATTCCGGGGCCTCTCACAATTTAATACCCAATTCTATAATGGAGAGCCTAGGCCTTGAAATTACCAGACCTTATAAAGATCTTTACTCCTTTGAATCAAGCAGAGTAAAATGTTTAGGATTAATCAAAGACCTCTGCGTTAACTTAGCTCAGATCCCAGCGAAATGTTTAGTCATGGATATTCTTGTGGCTGATGTGCCCCCAAAGTATGGTATTTTTTTAGCAAGGTCTTGGGGAGCTAAGATACAAGTAACTATGCAGATGGACATGCCCTATGCGACCATCCCTGTTTTCAATCAGAAGAGAAGACTTTAGAGAGAGTCTCATATGCAGTATATGGTTACTATCCAAGACAGACCCCAAAACTATCCTCTATATTCTGTAAATACAGGCCTCAATTATTTTATCCTATTTAACGATGAAACATTCACTTAACTGGTGACTTTAACCGAATTAATGGCTGATAGAGAGGAGGATAAGGACAACACAGAACTGTCGAAACAATTTGTTGAGCCTTTAAACCACACCAAACCAAACATGGGACTTGAGCTAGAAATCATGCATCCATTGCTTTTAAACCTTGACAGTCAACAAAACGGTCCTCAGCGCAGTGGAAAATCTAAGGAATTAAAACAGATTCAACAGAGTGTTGATTTTCAAGAACAATCTGAAAGCACACTTGTTGAAGAGGACAATATCCAAATTGAAGAACCTAAAACTAGTCCTCTGTGGAGTATGTACTTTGATGGGTCCTGTACTAGGATCAATGTTGGTACAGGTGTCTGGATACGAAACACTGAGAACAACCACACAGAAATCCTTTCCTGTAGATTAAACTTCCAGTGTTCAAATAGAATTGCAGAATACGAATCCCTTCTTTTGGGCTTGCATTTGTTGAAAAAGTTAGGAGCCAGAAGAATTAAAATGCATGGGGATTCAGAATTAATCATTAGGTAAGTAAATGGGGAATACAGCGCTAATCACCCCAGACTTAGAGCCTATCGAAATGATGTTGTGGATTTATTGAAAACTTTTGAGGAATCCCAGTTGATTTTTGTCCCAAGAAGAAAGAATAACATGGCCCACAGTTTGTATTTTGCTGCTAGAACATGTTTAACGCCATATGAAACCAAAGAATGCACAACTCAGATTATATTTAGACCAGTCATTCCTGATAACGAGAAATATTGGAAAGTGTCTGACAGAGACAAACAAATATAATACTTCATGAAGTTTAGAAATGAATTCGAACTACCAAGTTCGGATTCAGACTATGAAAGATACTGCCACAGTGAAGAAAATTTTCTTGATGAAGAAGAAAAATCTCCTGAGCTTGCTGATGTAAATATTTTGTTTGGAAAATTTGAAAACACAACTGAGATGATTGCAGAGTTAGAAACAGAGGATTTAGAAACCCTGCAGTCCAAGGATCATAGTTTTCCAAAGGGTCTGGCCCCTTTAGAAGAGTTGTTTGATTTCAATGATGTGGCCAAGAAGCCAAAACTGGAGCCTGTCGAGACTGAAGTTGAAGAGTGTAATATAGGCAGTGAACTAAAACCAATGATGATCAAACTTTCTAAGACTTTACCAGCTCACATTAAACTCAAATACATAGATCTGTTTAAATAATTTTCTGATGTTTTTCCTAAAGTTATGAGGATCTGAAATCCTATGACACTGAAATAATTCAGCACAAGATACCTCTCAAGGAAAACCAAAAGCCATTTAAACAAAAGCTATGCAGAATTAAGCCTGTTCAGTTACCTTTGGTTGAGAAGGAGATCAAGAAAATGTATGAAGCTGGTATTATTTTCCCTATTAGATATTCCAAGTGGGTGTCTAATCTGGTGTCAGTTAGGAAGAAAACAGGAGATATTTGGCTTTGTATAGACTTTAGAGACTTAAACAAAGCTTCATTAAAGGACAACTACCCTTTACCCAAGATGGACCATATTTTACAAAGGGTAGTTGGGTCAAAAAGAATTTCTTTACTTGATGGCTACTCAGGATACAATCAGATTTCAGTTCATGCTGATGAGCAATTAAAGACAACTTTTACTACACCTTGGGGCACTTTCATGTCTGTGAAAATGCCCTTTGGTCTAATGAATGTTGGTGCAACATTCCAAAGAGCCATGGACATAGCATTCTCGGAAGAATTGGGCTACTTCATCATTATTTACCTTGATGATGTTACTGTTTTTTCAAAAACTGATGAAGAGCACTTAAAACATTTGAGAAAAGTATTCGAGAAATGAAGAAAGTTTGGGAAATCTTTAAACCCTAAGAAAACACTATTCGGTCTCCAAAAGGTAAACTTCTTGGACACATTATTTCATAAGAGGGTATAAAGATAGGCCCAAAGAGGATTTAGGCCATATTGCAGATCTCTCATCCTCGAAACATCAAGGAACTCCAATCTTTCATTGGAAAGATTAATTTCTTGAGAAGGTTCATACCCAACTTGGCTGAGCTCCTTAGAAACATTACAAACATGCTGAAAAAGGAGCAAGGGGTTAAATGGACCTTGGAAGCAAAGAAGTCCTTTGAGCTGGTGAAAAAAGCGTTAACCAAAACACTGGTTCTAATCAGTCCTGATTCTTCAAAAGATTTTTATATTTTTTCATTTGCATCAGAACATACAATAGTTGTTGTCCTTTAACAGAAAAACCCACAAGGACTACAAAAACCTATTGCATTCTTTAGCAAGGCATTGAGAGATGCTCCTTTTAAGTACAACATCATGGAAAAGCAAGATTTTTCTTTGGTTAAAGCTTTAAAAGACTTCAGAGTATAAATCTTGCACTCACACATCATTGCCTTTGTCCCAAATTTAGTTGTGAAAGACATTCTAACGCAGGACCCAGATGGTAAGAGAGGTACGTGGATTGTGGTTATACTTGAATATGATTTAGAGATAAAGCCCACTAAACTCATCAAAGGCCAAGGTCTAGCTAGATTAACGGCTGAATCAAATTTTGAAGTTCTTGATATTAATATGATAAATGCTTTAGATGAACAAGAGGAACTCTCAACTCCCATTGCTCAAGATCATTTTATGAATTCCTCTTGGTATGCTGATATTATTTATGTTTTGCTTAATTTGAACACACCTCTTGTTCTATCAAAAACAAAGGCAAGGTTTTTAAAGTTAAAAGCTATAAACTACTGCATTATAGATAAATGTCTTTATTGGAAAACTGCAAGTGGGATATTGCTTAAATTTTTGCCTGAGTTTGATGTAGAGAAGGTTAAGCATGAATTCCATGAAGGAGAATGTGGAGGCCACCTCTACTAGAAGACAACAGCCAAAAAAATCCTAAGGTCTGGTCACTATTGGCCCACTCTCTTTCTTGATGTACACAACATGATCATTGTCTATCATAAATGCCAAATTTTTGAAGGCAAAAGGAAGTTGCTACCCTTATCTCTACATCCAATCACTGTTGAAGCCCCTTTTCAACAGTGGGGACTTGACTTCATAGGAGAAATATATCCACCATCATCTTCCAAAAATAGATGGATTCTCACTGCAACAGAATACTTCACAAAGTGGATAGAAGCCATCCCTTCTAGGAAAGCTAATGAGTTAGTCATCATAAAATTCATGGAGACTAATATTCTGTCTATATTTGGCTCGATAATGCAGCAGCATTTGGATCCAAGAATATGGTTGAATTCTGTCACAAATATCAGATTACATTCGGCCATTCTACTACTTATTACCCTCAAGGTAATGAGCTAGAAGAATCCTCAAAAAAGAGTTTGGTGAACATAATCAAGAATTTGTTGGAGGAAAAAAAGAAGTCTTGGAACACAAAGCTAGTTCATGCCATTTGGGCTGACAGATTTACATTGAAGAAATCTATTGGCATGTCACCCTACCAGCTTGTGTATGGTACAGATGAAATTTTTCCAACCAGCCTTGGTGTACCAATTATGAATTTTATTCAATAGGTTCAGTCTGAAGATAATGACATGATCAGAAGAATAAATCATACCATTCACCTTCATTAAACCAGAGAGGAGGTTTATAACAAAGCATTACAAAAGCAAGACAGCATTAAAAAGCTTTTTGACAGAAGAACAAAGGCCAGCAATTTCAATGTTGGGGACTAAGTTTTAAAGTGGGGCTCAAGGAGAGAAGACAAGGGCAAGCATGGAAAATTTGATAACTTATGGCTTGGCCCTTACCTTATTCATTTTGTTGCTGGTAATAATGCATTTTTCTTTCAGGAGTTGAATGGAGCTGAACTGTTTGGGGGTCCTGTCAATGGTAGGATGCTCAAACATTACTTCTCTTGATCCTATCATGTTTTGAAAGCCTTTTTATCTTTTTTCTCATTATAAATATTTCACCCATCATTGCATTCAAATTTAGAAAAATCAAAGATACAAAAACAATAGAAGAAGGAAAAGAGGGCAGATTGTAAAAGCAATAAAGGTACAACCCCATACCAAAAAAGAGAAAAAAAAAGTCTGAAAGTGTGCAAGCTTAAATGCCACTCCTGAAAATGCACTTCTAGATAGTCATACAGCCTAATCATAACTAATTAGTTTTAAATTAACTGCTGATAGGTTAGTGAAATCGATTTTCCAAACAGCTTAATCTTGGCTTATCAGCTATGTAGATTAGGCTAGAAAATAAAGGTTTGAATAAGCTCAAAATTTGAACCAAATTTTTCAAAATAAGAATGAATCCAATATATTTTAATTCTGAGTCAAAAACAAAGGTAAAACTGGTTCTAATCAGCTCAAAATATAAACTGGATAACAAGAAAAAATAGTTCAAACAGAAGTAAAAAACAGAGCTGAAGAAAAGAGAAGGTTGTGCTTAGAACTTTCAGATCTTAAGCCTTCCATTTTGATTTAATTTCCTGTAAAATAATATCTATGTGTAACTTGTTTTTTATTCCATATATCAGCAACAAGTTAGATTGTTCAGTCCTAACTTGTATGCTTTTAAATTTCTGCCTTAGAAATTACTGAATAAAAATCTGTTAGATTGTTTAATCCTAACAGATTAGTAGACTAGGTAGAGAAGCATATGAACTCAATTGTTTAATCTGTGTTCATGGAGAAGTAAGAAGTAGACTTAGATTACTTTTTTTCTTTCAAAAGAATAAAATGTTGTAAAAAGAGTTTTCCAATCCAAGTGCACCCTAAAGAAGAAACAATGTAAGATCAGTAGGATTAGGTAGGTAGAAAGCTTGTATTGATGAAGATCCATTATTTTTCATGGCTGCGAACATTTTCAGATCAAAGAAGATCATCCAAGTGAAGGAAAAAGCAGCCCAATGGATGAGGCACTAATCAGCCCCCCAGAGAATGCAAGTTTGAAGTTCTTGATGCCTTCAAGAAGGTATCATCCCCAAGTGGAGCCATTGTTAGCCACCAATAATTTTGTCATATCAAATGGTGGCTAAATCATTTTTTGAAGCCCTCAAGAAACAAGTTTTATTGCTAAAAATTTTTATCTCTTGAAGCGTTACAAAGACATCATGCCCTTTGTTTAACCTTCACTACTATTTCCCTTTTGAAATGTTAAAAATCTGTTATTTTCATAAAGAAAAGACTGTTGCAAGAGTCCATTTTTTCCCTTCCCTTTACTCAAAATTAACCTTCATTTTATTCCCTTTTTCCCCCAAAAAATTCCTCTATTTTTCATTTATTCCCCTTTCCCCTTCATGAAAATCCCTTTTATAAGGTTTAAAACTCACTTTTGAACCTTACCGAAACCCCCAAATCCATAAAAGACCTTGAAAAATTTCATTAAAAAAATCTTTTTTTACTATCGACTTGAGCCCCTTTGGGCCAAGTCCTAACCACTTCCCCACCACATTCCCCTGCCCTATAACCAGGTGCTATACCCATCGGGCGCTTATCGCATCGGAACAAATCAGAGTGCGTAAGTCCTTTTGTTTTATACAACTTCGATGCCGATTGGCCCCTCTTATGTATGAGCCCCAATCCTTTGTTTCATTTACAAAACCAAAGGCCCACAATCGGGCACTTAACACTTTATATAAACCCATCCCGATCGATTTTTCCCTTTGTAAATTCATAAAACCCATTTTCCTAAAGTTTTTGTCTAAACCCGCTAGTGCAATGTTTCTTCATGAAAAGGACCGTCGATCTTAAAAAGCCGATCGACAGTCAAAAGAATCTCGCATCGGAGATTTACAATTGGGTAGATTGAAATACCATCACCTTACTTCCAATGCCGATTGGCTCTTATATATATAAACCCCGGTCCCTTTGATTTTCCATATATCCAAAGGCCCTGCAATTGGGTGCCAAGCCTCATTGTATAACCCGCCCCGACACCATAAAACCTTTGTATTTCATAATTTTTTGGTTTTGATATGTTATAAAGGGTGCCACCCGTTCATTGGTCAGAGCCTTTCTCTGTCGTTGATCTTGGACCAATCAAACGGCCAGCGCTATATCACATCGGAGATTTCCATTGGCGCAATGTATTATTTTATTCACCACCTCCGATTGGTGGTATTTTGATTCATCCTCCACTGTTGATCTAATTTGCAGATCGATGACCCCCAGTCAATCGCTTCGGTGCTCCCATGTCCATTGCCCCCGCCGGTCGCAAGGCTCCGATTACATCCGGGTCGTCTACATGTCAAGATCAGATGATCCAAATCGATCCTCCCACCTTTGGTTAAATTCATACACTCCACTTTATAATGTTCTTTGGCCAGATCTTAGCCGTTGATCCGTGCGGATCAACAGTCCATATTAGCCCTTTCTCCACCTCGTTTATTTTTCCATTTATCCCCAAATTCAATATCCACCATTGATCCTGTACATCTAATGGTTCATAATAATCCAGACGGGCATGACCCCTGTGGGTCCTGCCTTTCTTTAGATTTGATCTTAGCCGTCCAATCTTTGATCTAATGGCTCAGATTAAAACCATCCAACTTGCTTCCGCCTGTGCATATTGTTGATATCGCGCTCACTCCTTACTGTCCGATCTGAGACCCAAGATCTAATGGTTGACATGCATTTTCGCGTAATTTCAAGCGCGAAGGTTAATTCCCCATGAGCTACACGATATGGGTGGTATTAAAATTCCACGTGTCAGGCGGGAACGCATATCACGTTCGAAAAGGGCCTTTTTCCCTTTTGGTCACGCGAAACCAGCTGTTTTTCCCTCCGAAACCGTTTCCTCCATTTCTATTACATTACATCGTGTGCAACCTCCGTTGTTGATCTTTGTAGATCAACGGCTTACATCTAATCTCTCATTACACTATCTCCCTCTGCCTTTTCCAAAGGGCATTCATAGATCAATCCTGACCATTGATCTCTGTGGGCCAAATTCATCTAACGGCTTACGATCATTTGGAAACCCCAATTTCCATTCCAATGCTTTTTCCTTTGCAAAGGATTTTTAGCCTATTTTCTTCGCATTTTCTGCTTATCCTATTGTAAAGTGACCCTTTCACTTTATAATATTACTACTGCTCTCGGTCGTTGATCTCTACAAGATCAATGGCCCTAACTTAATCTCTGCACCTTTCACTCCACCACTTTCTTCTTTGACCTCTCGTGATTGATCTCCATCGTTGGATGCATTCATCCAATGGCCATGCTCCTAACCACAACCTCCAAAGAAGTTAAACCAAAAATACACAGGATTTATTAATATTTATTTGTTTGTGCAGGTTTCAGAGGTTTTTCAAATATTTTAAAAAGAAAATAAAAGCTGAGGATGGCGATCCTCCTAGCTTTTGTTTATCAAAAAGATTGTTACACATGGTTGCAACACCACATTTTCCGATGTCTCATGAATGCTGGCAGCTCTAATAAAGCCCCTGTCACACTTGCACATCAACAAGACACAACAATGAATAATTGAAACAGAGAGTATCAGTCTTGAAGACCAAATTCAAACCAGAGATGAAGAATTGAATATCTTTTACCCAGTTTTGACGTATTATGGCTAAGATCGATAATCAAAAGCCTAATCCATTAAATTAAATAGTGTTTAAAGAGAAATAAAAAATATCTATCAGACATAGAATGCCTCCTCTGCCACATCAGAGGCTAAATGATTCCCCTCAGCTACCAGATTTCCACCTGTAGCCTCACATCATTCAACAGAGCCCAAGTAATTACCAGAACAGAGGATGTTTGCCTCACGAGAACCGAACAGTTAATTCAGCCAAAGAACTTATTGTAAAATATCAACAGAGTTATTACAAAATGACACAGAGCCTTAAAAGTCAACAAAATCATCCCACCGAGTTTAAATTCTTAATGTAAAACATTTAATACAGAGGAAATATCTGTAAACTTCTCCATTGAGCCCCTCAAAGGCTGAGAAGCATTAATCTATATTAAATGAACCTTGAAGATCTTTTATCCCATCCCACCTCCTCATTTTTTCTATAAATACTTTTGTAGAAGATGAAACAATGTTGGTTGCATAAATTTGAAATATACTTTTGCTCGAAACTTCTACATGTAAATAGTTTTCACTGGCTCTTGAAGCTCTGTTTGTGATCTATAAGTTACGCTGATAAGTGAAGATGATTTTTGAACTGAAACATTGGACCTGAATACTGTAACTAGTTTGAAATCAATAACAAGTTTTTTCTTGGGATCCTGGTCTATATCACTGGTGAAGTGCTCCATTCTGTGTAATTTTTTTCCTTTTGTGTATGCCATATTGTCCATTACTCTCTAATAAAGAGCAACAAGAATAGAGTTAGGATTTAATGTTTACAGTTCCCTTCTCTGACTGATAAGCTTTATCTCAATGTTTTCTTCCAACTTGTTTATTTAAGAATGATTCAATACAGTTTAAGCAATTAGGTATGATGACGTTCCCTCGTCCTAATATTTGCTATAAACGTTATTCTTAAATGTTATTTTCATTATTTTCTTATTAATGTTAGACTAGAAAAGTGATGGTGTGTCCTGTTTTCTAGTTCCTTTCTCCAAAAATAAATTCTGAAAGTTTCCCTAAGTGTATGCTGAAATCAGACTAGATTTAAAAGTATCTTATCTGATCTTAAGTTGCATTTTGTTTCTCTTATTTGTTTTCATCATGTCTAAAAGTAATTATGCGGATTAATGGATTATTTGTCTCTTGATTTATCTTCAATACGAGCTTGTCCAAAGAGGTTTACGGTGAGCCCTACCCTTTGGTTGGTTTTAAACAGTTGCTTAAAAGGATTTTTCTTGTTTGGACAAACTATAAATCCTTGTTGAAATTATTATCTGTTTCCACCCCTCCAACACTTTTATTGTTCCATTCCATCATTTTATCTCAAAATATCTTGTGATATAGATGACTTGCCCCTTGGATCACTCTTGAAATTTTTGCACAATTAAAACCCTTTTATGACTCCATAGCCCAATGGACTAAAAACCATCGTTATATATATCTTTTTAGCCAAAGCTTGTTATGATTGCTTGCAAATTCACACCTTTGAAACTCTTCCATTTATGAATTTGAACTCAACTAAAAATCATGCTCAACCATCCAAAAACAGAACAAAACCCTCAATCTTCATAACTAGCCTAATATCATACCCAAAACTTTAAAGATAAATCAATCTTTGCACTTATTGGAGAGATCCCTCTCCAGATTCAGGAGGGCTAGATCCTAGAATCCCAAAGTGGTTCAAGTGTTCTCTCCGTAGTTGGTCTCACCAATCTGCTAGAATTACGAGAAGCTAACAATGAGTACAACAAATTTAGGAGAAACTCGAAGCTATGCACATGGAAATTCAGAACCTGCAAAAGGAACGAGGAAAAGGAGCTAGCACAGATTTATTGTGCATACGATGTCGATTATCTGGCCATATGAAGGATCAGTGCCCTCTATTGGTAGATTACATGCAGGCAGGAGGACCTAGCCTGGTTTGCCCAGGAATGAATTGGGAACCCATCCTATCATGACCAGGCTCAAGCGGACCTGCACTATGGTGCAATGAATGTCGTGTAGTGGGGCTACATGATACGAACCATTGCCCTCAGCTAGGTGCATATGTCCCAGAATTGAAACAATAGTGGTGTAGTTTCTACCGATCGTAGGACATGATGAGCATAAATTTTGAATGTACGAGCTGGTAGTAGATCAAGGAAACTTGTATAGGGTGCAGTCAGACCCTGCATCGCCTATATCTCCTACAAGCTTTGGTGGCTCTCTAGTAAGGGGCAAGGGAGGTCGTGGAGGAAGTGCGGGATGAGGACGGGAGCAGTTAATCTGTTATAACTGTGGAGAAGTAGGACACTTTGCAAGGGACTACCTAAATCTTTCCAGGAAATCCTGGAAATATTGCTAGCAGTTGTACCATGAGATTGAAGAATGCCCAATATTGATAGAAAAAATGCAAGAAAAACAACCAACACTAACCCAGAATGTAAAAAGAGTTAAGGCCAAACTATGGGACAGAAATCCCAATGCAAATGTTGCAACACGCAGTGGGATGGCCACCAGGGAGCCTATGAAGGGGGTTGCTAGGGGTCCTCCAGTCCAACAAGTGCCTATCAACCAAGAAGGGTTGGACCATGAACCAGGACAAGAAACAATTACCACAGTCCACCAAGACAGTACCAGGACAAGAGACTCTACTATGTAGACTATGCAGACACCTACGCACCTCAAAGTGGATGACGAAGTGAGACCATTATTGCAGGCGTGTATAAAGCTATTATGCCACCCATGGACCGAAGAAAACCTTCAGGCAGTGATAGATAGATGCGTAGGGAAGTCCCACCTATCTCCATAAGTTCAAGATGTGCACAAGTTAGGCAGATATAGGAAAATCACCGGTAGAGAGATGAGATTAACTGCCCAAAAAGGTAATCATGAGATGGAGTAGGTTGTGTTAGACTTGGGGTCAAACGCAAACATACTACCTAAGAAAACTTGGCAGCAACTGGGAGAACCCAGATTGGAGTGGTCCAATATCCAACTGCATATGGCCAACCAGCAGAAGATTATACCTCTGGGGAGACTATCAAAGATCATGGTAGATATTGCTGGGGTGAGAGCCCAGGCTGATTTCGAAGTAATTCAGATTGTAGAAGATGCAAACCCATACCCTGCGTTCTTAGGACTGGATTGGGCCAAAGATATGGTTAGTATCTTCAACCTCAAGAAAAGAAGCATGGTATTTGAAAATAACAAAATGAGGGTGATATTACAATTAGATCCTACAGAAGGTGAACGCTACACAGAGCTAGTACGCGGTGAAGGAGGGGTAGATCACATTTACAAGTTGACCGCACGGAATGAAGATTGGATCAATCCCACGGTGGATAGGGTACTCTGCTGGGAGGCAGACAATGAATACTTCTCTAACTCTAATGAGGAGATGGATAATTGGCAAAACCAGTTGCATGATGTCTCGGTGCTACGATGTCGTCGAGTCATGAGGGACCTCTGCTGCATTTATTCGGAGGTAAGAAATCTACCCCATTTTGATGAGTCTGGTAGCATCCAAGAATTCTTGAGAACACTGGAAGCTATGGTTCCAAGAGAACGACGACTCTAGGCCCTTAATCTAGCTATTTTCGGAACACCTGCACGATGGTGGGACACCCACAAGGAAGCATTCTAGGACTGGGAGACATGTTAGGATATGATGATCCTGCGGTTCACACCTCCAGCTAACATACATACTGAGATGTTCCTTAGACCTAGAGACCCCTGCACACATCTACTCACCTGGATGGACAAATGATCTGATCAGACTACAGAAGAGTGGGTTCATATATTTATTCATGCCTTGGGGCCTATCCCTGTTGCATAGTATTTAGATGCAGAGCTACATCAACACACCCGCCACTGGGAAATACTAAAAGATGACTTTTTAGGAACATTCGGGCTGATTGGGAGGATGAAGGTGCTCGAAAAAGCTCTATATAACATCGATGCTTTTGCATTTAATGACTCACACCATCACACAGCACCACAGGTCCTAACATGTGAAGCACAGATGCAAGACATAGTCAACTTTTGGAGCTTGGCGATAGAAGAAGGGGGAGATAATCCTCGGAACGTATCTGTCCCAGAATCTGAGGGGGAACGCACAATCATTGGACCTCCGCCGTAGAATATTGATGTGACTCAACCTCTCAAGCTACGTGAAATTAATATTGGGTTGGAAGAACATCCTAAATTGGCCAAAATTGGGGACTATTGGGACGAAAGAACCGTAGGCAAAATTGCGGAGCTACTTACGGAATATCAGGACTTATTCCTGACAAAGTTTCCTGAGCTCAAAGGAATCATATGGGAAATAGGCGTTATGCACATCACTCTAAAACCAAAGGCACACCCCATAAAGCAGCGTCCTTACTGACTGAACCCTAAATATAATCAAAAGGTCAAAGAAGGACTAGACAAAATGCTTGCCGCAGGTATCATTGAACCAGTCAAACAGTCGGATTGGGTAAGTCTGATGGTCATCCAGGAGAAGAAGACAAAGGGAGAGATAAGAATTTGCGTAGACCTACACAAGTTAAATGATGCCTGTGTACATGACCCCTTCCCTACGCCTTTCTCAGAGGAAATCCTTGATAGTGTGGGCGGACAGGAAGCCTATTCCTTCACCAATGGGTTCTTAGGGTACCACCAAATCCGAATTGCACCTGAATACCGTAGTAATACCACATTCGCAACAGAATGGGGGTCCTTTCAGTATACATTCATTCCCTTTGGTCTCAAGAATGTACCCGTTATCTTCTCAAGAGTAGTAGTTGTTGTATTCAAGGAGTTCATCCATAAGTTCCTGGAAGTTTATTTCGATGACTGGACGATATTCGGTTTGGTAAAGGAGCATGTCTCCAACCTGCGCTTGATGTTGGATGCCTGCAGAAAGCACCAGATTTCCTTGAATATCAAGAAGTGTATCTTCTGCGTGCCTTTTGGAATATTGCTCAGGCACATAGTATGCTGGCAGGGGTTGATGGTTGATCCTGTGATGGTAGCCATAATTATAAATCTGGCAGTCCCATCAACAAAGAAATAGCTACGTTCGGTTCTCGGACACACGGGCTATTACAGAAAATGCATTCAGGGGTATGCGCTGATCACAGTATCCTTGGAAAAATTCTTAAAAAGGATGTTTCCTCTTTTTGGAGTGATGAATGTCAGAAAAGGTTTGAGCTACTCAAAGAGAAGATGGTATTTGCACCCATACTAATATTTCCATATTGGTCCAAGGAATTTCATGTACATGTGGATGCATCCCGCTTCGCCTTGGGTGTTGTCCTAACTCAACCTGGGGAGGGATATATCGATCACCTGGTTGCCTTTTGATGGCGGTGATGGTGCAGGCGTTAAGGAGAGCCTTTAAAATTTATCAACAATGATTTCTAACTCCGGAGGAGTTGGATTCAATTCTTCACTTTCATTTTCATTCATCAAATTTGGAAAATTTGATTAATGAAATCTACCAAAAATTCCACAATATGATCTTTGGCTTTAAATAAAGTGCTTCTAAATCATCTTAAAAGCTCTTTAAATTAATCTCTTACAACCCAATTTTCATTTCAAACAATGCTGGCTCATACCTGAAGTTTCCAATGCGTTAAAATTCCAACACTATCTCATACCTATCACAACACTGAACTAATAGAACTGCAATTTCTGAAACGCTGAACTTTAATATGCCAGAGCTCTGCGTTGTTGGCTGTAAAACTACTCTTTCAAGGCTTAAATTTCTGATTGCTTTGAAGTCGAATTACATAGAATTTAATTCGATTCACCCAAAAATTCATCGCTCTGCATCAAAGCTTGAAATCGGCTTCCACACATCGATTTATCAAAACTATACATAAACAAAAATTGATTCTAGCCATCAAAACGAATTGCTTCCTTTCAAACATACTTCTCTCTGTGCTGAAGATTGTGTTTCAGCAACATTATAAACAAAACGAATTACTCTCTATGCTGAAGATTGTGTTTCAGCAACATTAACAAACAAAACAAATTACTCTCTATGCTGAAGATCGTGTTTCAGCAACATCATAGATTCTTCATTGGTAACTTTTAAAGCCATAATCACATTGATTCTTGCCGATCGAACCAGAATGCTTATACAAATTCTTATTGATATCAGAATTGATCTCTGATATTAACGAATTACTTCACACTAAAAATAATGTGTTTTATCTTAACAAAGAGGATGCAGGAATATAAGCATCTGCAAACATAAAGAAGTATTCATAGGATCTGCGTTGCACTCAAATTGATATCGAACTATATAATTCAAGAATTTAAAAAGAATCAAGTCTTCTTCTAACAGAGACCACAGAAGCTCGATTTCCCTCAACTCGTACAAAAATATCACACCAATAAAATTTCGAAGATAAAATATCTCCGGGGATTGCCAGTATTAACCAATAATTCAGAACTTTGCAATCTTTATTAACTCCAATCCTTACAATAATTCCTCACGACCAACTCCCAATTTCTCCATTACAAAGATTCTAATTTATAGTTTTATTACAAAACAGAGACCTCCTCAATTTAGGATCAGATTTCCTAAATTGAGACAAAATCCTACTTGCCCAATATCCTCCTAAAATCTATCAACTACAGCTAGATATGCTCAACAAGCTCACACCTATTCAAACTACTTATCTATAAATACTCTCCTAATTTATTACAAAAATAATAATATTAAATTGTTTAAGGAATTCACTTCTCTCATTAACATTGACTTTCACCCATCAGTGAATGAATTTTAACTCAGCTAGCCACAACATGTGAACAAGCTTTCACATTGCTGGCTAGAATCTAATGCCCCTGCATCAGACTCCCAAGGACAAAATTCTTCATGGGCTCCTGTCCATGAGCTCCTTCACAGAACTGCCCAGTTTTTGCAACATAGCTTTTGTCATCCATGTAGCATCTTCAATTGGCTGATCTTTCCACTTGATCAAATACTGGAAATACTCTCATCCTCTGGTTCTCTTAAACACCTTCTTGTCTAAGATCATCTCTGGTTGTAATGGCTGCGCTGTAGGTAACTGTTTTACCCAATCAATCTGCTCTTTGTCTTCTGGTCTTTCCTCTGTGCCACAATCTTCATACCTGTACAAATCTGCAACATTAAATATTGGAGATATTCCAATATCAGATGGTAATTCAATTTCATAGGCATTAGCAGAAAATTTTCTCAGGATTCTGTATGGTCCTATACTTTTAAACTTCAACTTTTTATACTCTGTTTTTGGAAATCTGTCTTTCCTCAAATTAGCCAAAACTAAATCATCAACTTCAAATTGAACTTCTATTCTGTTCAAATCTACTCTGCTTTTGTACTTGATATTGCTATCTTGTAGCTGTTGCTTTACCTGCTCGTGAATTGCTTGAATCTCTGAAGCAAATTCTTCACCTTCAGCGCTTCTCAATTCTGCTTTTCCCAAATTTCTCCATTCAGAAACTCCTCTTGGGTGCATCCCATAAACAATATGGAATGGACTCTATCCTGTACTTATGTTTGGTGAATCATTGTATGCATATTCTGCCTATGGTAAGATATGATCCCACTGCTTAGGATGTTCTCCTGCAAGACTTCTCAAAAGATTACCTAAACTTCTATTTACTACCTCAGTCTACCCATCAATCTGAGGATGATAAGTGAGCTGAAACTCAGATTAGTACCGAGCTTCTTCCATAATGTCCTCCAAAAATGACCAACAAACCTGGTATCTCTATCAGAAACAATGCTTTTAGGCAACCCATGTAATCTAACAATTTCTTTAAAAAATAAATTAGCAACATGAGTAGCATCACTGGTTTTATAGCATGGAATAAAATGTGCCATCTTTGAAAATATGTCAACAACAACAAAAATTGTATCATTCCCTCTTTGTGTCTTAGGCATTCCTAAAACAAAATCCATACTTACCATATCCCAAGGTTTGTCTGGAATAGGCAATGGAATGTACACACCTTCATTCTGGCTTCTACCTTTGGCATACTGACAAATTTTACAATTCTTCACATACTTTTCCACTTCAGATCTCATTTTTGGCCAATAATAAAAAATAATTAACTACTCGTAAGTTTTATCAGTACCAAAATGTCCAGGAAGTCCACCACTATGCTTCTCTCTAATGAGATTTTCTCTCATGGAACAATTCGATATACATAATTGATTTTTCTTGAACAACAAACATTCTTGTAAGAAATAATCCAACCACTAACTTCTATCAATCAGAATAGGATTCAAACATGCTTCAAATGCTTCCTTGAAATCCAAATTTGTTTTATACAAATTCTTAAGAAAATCAAAACCTACCACTTCAATTTGACTTTCTTGGACAATAATGTTCTTCCTACTCAAGGCATCAGCAACCTTGTTTGCCTGGCCACTTATGTGTTTTAAAAAAAAGTTGAAACTTTGAAGATATTCAACCCATTTAGCATGTTTTTTATTTAACTTAGGCTGCTGCATAATGTATTGCAAAGCATGATTATCTGAATATAGTACAAATTATTTAGACATTAAATAATGTCTCCACTTTTTCAATGACGGTACTATTGCATAAAACTCTTTATCATAAGAAGATTATTTTCTCCTTGTGTCATTCAGCTTCTCACTGAAATATGCTACAGTACTATCTTCTTGACTTAAGACAACTCCAATAGCTTCTCCACTGGCATCACACTTTACTTGAAATGTTTTAGTAAAATCAGGCAACACTAATACAGGTTTCTCTGTTATTTTCTGTTTTAAAAACTAAAAATTCTTTTCAGCTTCAACAGTCCGCTTGAATGGTTGTTTGTCCTTCTTTATGGTTTCAATGATTGGTGCATTAATCTTGCTAAAACTATTTATGAATTTTCTGTAAAAACTAGCAAGTCCATGGAAACTTCTTACCTCAAAGACACTTTTTGGTGAAGGCCACTCCACAATTGCTCTGACCTTTTCTGGATCCATCTTTAATCCTTCAGCAGAAACAACAAAACCCAGATACACCAGCTCTTCCTTCATTAATGAACACTTCTTCAGATTTATCTGCAACTTATCTTAATGTAATTTCTTCATGACATAGTTAATATGCCTTAGATGTTCTTCTTTTTTTTTGCTGTAAATTAGTATGTCATCTAGATATACTATTGCAAATTTACCAATAAATTCTCTCAACACTTCATTCATGAGTCTCATAAAAGTACTGGGTGCATTTGATAAGCCAAAAGGCATTACCATCCACTCATACAATCCTTCATTTGTCTTAAAGGTTGTTTTCCATTCATCACCTTCCCTTATCCTAATCTGATGATACCCACTTTTCAAATCAAGTTTTGAAAAATATCTCGCTCCACTCAGACAGTCCATTAAATCCTCAATTCTAGGAAAAGGAAATCTATATCTGATGGTTATTTTGTTGATTTCTCTTGAATCGGTGCACATTCTCCAGCCTGTTAGCCCCCCTATGAAATTCTTGGCAAGAAAGCTGGGGGCTATGTAATTTTGGAGACTTTCAAGGAATGCATCTCCCCTGAAGACACATCATCCTTGAGGTCTCTCTGTGCTTTGCCTTATGCAAGTCCCCTCTGCTGGTTCCTTTCCCTAAGGCCTGCATTTACCCCTTGTACCCCTGCAAAATGTCACTTTTTCCCCTTTTTCCTCCTTCTGTCAAAGTACCTCCGCTCCCCTCTATTTCTCCTGTCAATACTCTAAAATCCCCCAAAAAAAAAAATCCCCTTTAATTTCTTTCCAAATCCTTTATAACCACTTCCCCTTTCCATACCCCGCCATGTTTTACAAATAAACTCTATTGTAAATTTTATGTTATATAATATGTAACCCGCCGCTGTTTTCATCGCATTTTCACTTGTTCATTCGATCGATCCCTCGCAAATATTTGCGATACGATCTGATCGCGCCGTTGCACTTTCCGCCCATCGCAGATCGCACTCATCGCATGATCGCATTTTCAATTGTTCGTTCGATCGATCCATCGAAAATATTTGCGATGCGATCTGATCGCATCGCAAATCCTCCATCGCACTTGCATCCATCGCTTGCCCTCTCTGATTTGGTGTGAGCCGTTGATCTGGTCCCCGGATCCAACGGCCAATTTTCATCGCACCCACTAGCCCACCGTCTGTCATTTTCCGCTGTCGATCTCCGCTGCGATTGGATGGTCCATATTCTGTCTCCCGATGTTGACCATTCCATTGCTCCTGGTCTTGCCACATCGCCTCCACGTGCACCCTCCGTACAATCTTCCATTCTATCGCTTATATTGGTTCTTTTTCGCATTTTTTAACGTTTTCCACGTCTATTTTCTCTACAGACCGTCACCACCCACCATGAACACATTTCTCCATTCTTGCTGCGGTTTGCTCCTCTGCATCGTCATCCGCATGACCTTTCTCCGCCTCCACATCATCCGCCACCCCATACATGATTTCCTAACTTATTTGTGCATTTTGTAGGGTTATAAAGAGCAAATGGACGCCATGGTGTGCGACTCTGCTACAAGGACAGTGAAATCTAAAGAAGATCAGTTGCAGCAACTAATTTATGAAAAACGACCCGGGAAGGTAAAGACTAGACACACATTAAAGAGAATAGGGTTTAAACTCTGTAGGAACATCCCAACACCTTTAAAACCCGAGCTGACCTGTCAGAAGCAAAAATGGAGCAGAAAAGTGTTTCAGTACATAGCAAAGAAGATTAAGGAATGCTAATGAACTTGAAATCAGTGTTTTAAGAGGCAAAGCACTAGTTTGAAGACCTCGAGGATCAATCAAGAGGTCCTGAGAACGAGTATAAGGTAACATCAGGGTTTATTCATTAGAAGAATGTTTTTCTTCAAGTACAGGGCACCCATGTAGCTTTTATTATGCACAATTTCCATGAAGGAATTTCTACCCTAACAGCAGTTCAAAACCGCCAGAGCATTTATATGACAGACTTCTCAGTAGTTTATTTTATTTCTGTTCGAATTACAACAAGTACAGCACTATAGCCAAAGATGTCAAGATCATATCCGGAGAAGATCACTCTTTCACAAGGGAAGTGACAAAAATCAAATACTCAGCAGTCAAACAGAATGGGTTTCGGCCCTGCATTCATTTCTATGTTTAATGTTACATTTAGTGCTCACCTACCCCCCTCAGTCGATCTTCTACTCATAATCTTCTATAAAGCATAGAGGAAATGATTGTAATGGTTGTTGATAAGATATCAGTGAAACACAAGCAGTTTCCTCTTGAGACAAGTTCTCTGTGTAATATTGTAAGATAGGCTGAGATTTGATGTATTCAGACTGAATGTTCAAGCTATGGGCTATGAGGTACCTAATTGGTGTTGTTTTTAATATGACAAGCACGTTTCTTTGGATCCTGATCTAAAGCAACTGGTGATGTTTTCTTATCTCTGTGTTTGATTTCATTTCATTCCATTTCTACTGGCTCGCATCAGAAGTTTGGCATAAGATTTACCCTTGATAGGTACCTTATGTTGCTGCTCTCCCAGCCCTTTATGTTTTCTGCTTATATGTGTATCTGAATATTGATTTCAATTGATTTAACCAGTGTAGTGGATGTTATTGCCTGCTCTCTAATGTATGAATTAATGAGATCTATGTTTAGATGTTCTTGCTAGGATCTAGTTGAATGTGTTGAGAACACTGGGGTTCTAGAACCTTGTTTCTGCCTCTCTAGGATCTTTCCATACCAATTAGGCCTTTCTAAGAACCCTTGTCCTACCCCTGATTTTGTCCAAGCAGGCCTGGAGTTCACTGACCTCTGGCCTGAACTATAGACATGATTGGATGGTTCTCCTCCTTTCATTTTCAGCCCTTGATGTCCCACTCCAAATATCTCCTTTAAGCTCTGAATGCTCTAGATGACTAGCCCAACTGAAAGCTTGCACATTGACTACAAGTAAATCCTTTCTTGACTCCATTGCCCAATGGCCTTGATGTTCTCTGAGTCATCTACCTTTTCCTATTTTTCCTCTTTGCTCATCCTTGTCTTATATTGGACCTTCCTTTCCTGATTCCCAACAACCAAACAAAAACAATCAAACAAACAACCATGAGCCTATAACTAGCCTAAAACCTTAACATTTGAGCTTCAAATATATAAAACCTTTGACAAATATAGAGAGATCCCTCTCTGGGCCTAGGAGGGCTAGATCCTAAGGTACGAAAGTGGTTCTATGTTGTCTCATCTTTTGGTCTTGTCAACCTGGCCAAAACATGGGAACCCCAACATAGCCTCCATATTTCTTCAGGCTCAACACTGTAGGTACTGCACAAGGACTCAAACTTTCTCGAACCAAACCTTTGTCAACCAATTCCTGCACTTGCTTTCTGATTTCTTCATTTTCTGCTGGAGTCATTCTGTAAGCTGCTTTGTTTGGAAGATTTGATCCTGGAATCAAATCTATCTGATGGCTGATTTTTCTTATAGGTGGTAACTCATTAGGAAAATCATCCACAATTATATCACAATAACTGTCCAACATTTCTTTAATTTCAATTGGTAAATCATAAATTTTTGTAGAGGTAAGTACTACCTTAGGCTTGCAAACTAAAGCAAAATTTACCTCTTCTTCTTCAATCTGCTATAAGTATTCTTTCCCACTCAGCAATAAAGCCTTTGGATCAGAATTTTTTCTTGATGCTTCTCCTTCTTCCATTGGCAACAATGATTGATACATACCATCCTTGAAGAACTTGTAAGTATTTCGCTTACAATCATGCACTGCTCCTCTGTCATACTGCCAAGGTCTACCCAGCAGTATGTGACACACATCCATAGGCATCACATCACACATTACCTTATCTTTGTAGCTGCCCATCTGCAACTCTATCTCACACTGTTCTTTCACAATCATCTAATGGCCCTTCTGAAGCCATGACACCTTGTAGGGTGTTGGATGTTCCCTTGTCTTCAACTTCAATTTCTCTATCACCTCTGTAGAGACCAGATTGTCTGTGCTGCCACTATCAATGACTAGCTGATAGCATTTCCCTTGAACTTTTCATACACTTCTGAACAAATTTTTCCTTTGTGCTGGTTCAACAACTTCCTTTGCTTGATTCAGCAAAACTTTGTTAACAACCAAAGATTCTCCCTTCTCTGGCACAATTTCTCTCTCAGCTTCAGGCATCTTTGCTGCTTCTTCAGTCTTAGCAACAATTGCATTTCTTTGACTCGTACCCACATTCTCTTTCTCTGGGCACTCAAAGGCTCTATGTCCCAATTTTTTACATCAGTAACATCTTACCTCTCTTACTCTGCTTCTGCCTCCTCTTCCTCTATGGGAATTTCTTCTGCCACTTGCATCACCATCTGTCTGTGCATGCTGAGGTGAGTTGCTGCCAGCTCCATCCTTTGGTGTTGTATATCTTCCTCTACCACCTTGACTTCCCTTTCCTCAGAAATTACCTCTTCCTTTGGCAGACTGCTTTCTCAGCAGTTTCTCTTCAGCTTTCAAGGCCATTTGATAAGCCTCTTCAACTGACTTAGGAGACAAAATACTTATTTCATCTTGGATCTCCAATCTGAGACCATTTACATACCTGGCAATCTTCTCTGCTGTGTCCTGGATTTGTCCAGCTCTTATGCTCACTTTGTAGAATTCTTCTATGTACTCTTTCACAGTCATTAGTCTTTGTCTAAGATTCTGCATTTGTCTAAACAATGTAAGCTGATAATCACTAGGCAATAATTTACCTTTTAGTTTGGCCACCATTCTGCTCCAACTTTTGATTGGTTGTTTGCCATCTCTCCTTCTCTCTGCTTGCACTCCATCCCACCAAAGTGTTGCATGTCCCTTTAACCTTGTGACTGCAAATTTGACTCTCTTGTCTTCAACCATATCTTCATAATCAAAGCATTTATTCATCTCATTGATCCAGTCTATCAACTCTTCTAGATTCAATCCTCCTGCAAAAGCTGATACTTCAAGTCTAGGCTTGGATTTAGATCCTAAAATTATCTTAAAGAATCTCATCTCAGGAGTAAGCTCAACATCTCCTCCTTCTTCTTTAGCTTCAGGTTCACTAACATCTTCAGGATCCCTTGGTTGTCCTACTTCAATTGCTTCCAATCTGGCTTGGATCTGCTGCATAATCTCCAGTACATCTGCATTAGCAACTGGCCTACCTCTTCTTCTACCAGCAACACCTCTACCAATTCGGACAGCCATGTTGGATTCCTTCTTCTGACTCTGGGAATTCTGCTCAATCTCTGGCAAATGCTTTGAACTTGGCTCTGATACCACTAATGATGGCGGTGATGGTGCAGGCGTTAAGGAGAGCCTTTCAAATTTATCAACAATGATTTCTAACTCCGGAGGAGTTGGATTCAATTCTTCACTTTCATTTTCATTCATCAAATTTGGAAAATTTGATTAATTAAATCTACCAAAAATACCTCAATATGATCTTTGGCTTTAAATAAAGTGCTTCTAAATCATCTTAAAAGCTCTTTAAATTAATCTCTTACAACCCAATTTTAATTTCAAACAATGCTAGCTCATACCTGAAGTTTCCAATGCGTTAAAATTCCAACGCTATCTCATACCTGTCACAACACTGAACTGATAGAACTGCAATTTCTGAAACGCTAAACTTTAATATGCCAGAGCTCTGCGTTGTTGGCTGTAAAAATGCTCTTTCAAGGCTTAAATTTCTGATTGCTTTGAAGTCGAATTACACAGAATTTAATTCGATTCACCCAGAAATTCATCACTCTGCATCAAAGCTTGAAATCAGCTTCTATATATCGATTTATCAAAACTATACATAAACAGAAATTGATTCCAGCCATCAAAATGAATTGCTTCCTTTCAAACATACTTCTCTCTGTGCTGAAGATTGTGTTTCAGCAACATTATAAACAAAACGAATTACTCTCTATGCTGAAGATTGTGTTTCAGCAACATTAACAAACAAAATGAATTACTCTCTATGCTGAAGATCGTGGTTCAGCAACATCATAGATTCTTCATTGGTAACTTTTAAAGCCAGAATCACATTGATTCTTGCCGATCGAACCAGAACGCTTATACAAATTCTTATTGATATTAGAATTGATATTTGATATTAACGAATTACTTCACACTAAAAAAAATGTGTTTTATCTTAACAGAGAGGACGCAGGAATATAAGCATCTGCAAACATAAAGAAGTATTCATAGGATCTGCGTTGCACTCAAATTGATATCGAACTATATAATTCAAGAATTTAAAAAGAATCAAGTCTTCTTCTAACAGAGACCACAGAAGTTCGATTGCCCTCAACTCATACAAAAATATCACACCAACAAAATTTTGAAGATAAAAGATCTCCGGGGATTGCCAGTATGAACCAATAATTCAAAATTTTGCAATCTTTATTAACTCCAATCCTTACAATAATTCCTCACGGCCAACTCCCAATTTCTCCATTACAAAGATTCTAATTTATAGTTTTATTACAAAACAGAGACCTCCTCAATTTAGGATCAGATTTCCTAAATTGAGACAAAATCCTACTTGCCCAATATCCTCCTAAAATCTATCAACTGCAGCTAGATATGCTCAACAAGATCACACCTATTCAAACTACTTATCTCTAAATACTCTCCTAATTTATTACAAAAATAATAATATTAAATTGTTTAAGGAATTCACTTCTCTCATTAACATTGACTTTCACCCATCAGTGAATGAATTTTAACTCAGCTAGCCACAACATGTGAACAAGCTTTCACATTGCTGGCTAGAATCTAATGCCCCTGCATCACCTTTTCTAGTCGAAAGCTCTCGAGCACAGAGCACAACTACTCTACCACTAAACGAGAGGGACTAGCTATGGTATACACATTACAAAAATATAGACACTATCTATTGGGCAGACACTTTAAGATTTTTACCAATCATTTGGATTTAAAATACCTTGTGAACAAGCCTGTGTTGGGGGGGATATTTTCCAATGGTTTTTGTTATTTTAGGAATATGATTTTCAAATCATCGTCAAGCCCGGAAGGATGAATGCGGGTTTGGATCATCTGTCCCGCATTGAGACGGGTGAAGAACCCACTAACTTGGAGGAAGGATTACCAGATGCGCAACTTCTCTCCATTAAGGTTCTTGATGCACACTTCGCTGATATCATTCAGTTCCTAACTATAGGCATAGCCCCCAGAGAATATTCGGTGCAGAAGAAGAAGGAGTTAGTTACTCGAGTGGTGGAATTTACTATCATCATTGGCTAGTTATACAAACTAGGCACTAATGAAGTACTGCGCATATACATCCTGGAACATGAATGACATGCTGTTTTGGTGGAGGCACATGAAGGTGTTGCAGGAGGCCACTATGCATGAAAATAAATGACACAAAAAATCTTGAGAGTTGGGTTATGGTGGCCTACCCTACATCATGATTCTCACACCTATTGTAAATCGTGTGATACATGCCAGCGGACAGGACGGCCCTCACGCAGAGATGAAAATTCATTGCAACCTCAAATGGCTTTGCAAGCCTTTGACAAATGGGCCATTGATTTTATAGGACCCATCAATTCGCCAAGCAAGAAGACAGGTGCGTGCTACATTATTACTGCTAAAGACTATGTCACTCGGTGGGGTGAAGTGCAAGTGGTGAAGGATTGTACTACAGATACTGTTGCGCATTTCATCTTTGAGAAAATTCTGACTAGGTTTGGCTGCCCAAAGATCCTAATGAGCGACAGAGGCACCCACTTCATTAACAAAATGATACAAGCTCTGAATAAGGAATTATGGATCCATCATGCAAAAATTACACTGTACCATCCACAAGAAAATGGGGCGGTCGAGGCTTTCAACAAACTCTTAGAGAAGGCATTGACCAAGGTCTGCAATGCCGATCGTAGTGACTAGGATATACGCATCCCCTCTATTCTATGGGCCTACTAGACAACCTGCAAGAAGGTAATAGGAAGGACCCCCTTTCGGATGGTATACAGCAAGGAGGCCATTATGCCAATAGAATACATTGTTCCTAGCCTACGTATTGCAGCATTTACAAATATGGTGGAACCTGATATAATGGAGGAATGCCTTGCATCGCTTTTGGCATTAGAGGAATATCGGTTCATTGCTAAATTTCATCAATAGTTTCAGAAGGCTTGCGATAAAGCCTAGCATGATCGACATATTTGCCAAAATACATTCATAGAAGGTGACCTAGTCCTCTTATACGATAGCCAATTTGTGAAACACCCAGGGAAATTCCAACAGCACTCGCTTGGTCCCTACACTGTTAAGGAAATCATGGATGGTGGAGCAGTCCGGTTAGCTACCCTACGCGGTGACATGTTACTAGGATATGTCAATGGTAGTTGGCTCAACCCATATAGGGCTAAATGACTATATAACCGGAATAGTTTTCTCAGGCAGGATTGGCCCAGTTGAGATAGGATGTTGAAGCACAAATAGGATACACATGATATTCATCAGATAGCTCCAGGGGAGATTGGCGGACCTGCGGCCACAGTGACTCGGGACGAGTCACTAGATTGTGTTGGGGAACTGTTGGAATAGGGTCTCCCACGAGCTATGAAACTGATCTGATTTTGAATATTTTTTATTATATTTATTCTAGCGCAGGAGTTTTCGGGTGTGTCAAAGCCCTGAAAGCATTGTAATGGGTCAAAGGGTAGACCTAGAATCCGCAAACCATGTTTTGTGGACGATAGGAAATATTAGGCTAAATTGTTATAAATAGAGGAGCATTTTGAATTGTAAGGCAGAGAAAGAAGGAGCTATTGATGCAAATTGTGGTTTAGTAGATCTTTTTGGGTTTTTGTGGAAAGGACTCCTACTGGTTGTGTACGTGGAGATCCAAAGTCCTATTGTGTGCAGACCCTGTTGCTGTGTGCACAGGCTGGGATGGGTATTGTAAGAGGGAATTGATGAATTGATGAATAAGAAAGGCTATTTGAGAACTGAATCTATGTGTACTATTTATGCGAATCATTGATAATTTTTGTATAATGTGTATCTTTTATTTAGTTGCGAAAGTTCTGTGTAAGTGTTCTTACTGCATCTAGATCTGTTCTGTTCTGTTTTATGCAATACTGTGCTACTACCATAGAAGTTTGTAATTATCATACACTGTAGTATAGTTGACCTTGCGCACGTGGCTGCGAAAAGAGACTTATAGATCCTGCTCAGAAAGGGGTGATCTGTGTATCACATGGCCGGACGCAACTCTACTTGCCTTACATACCCTTTCTCAGGGTGTAGAAACCTAGTTCCAACACCCACCCATACTACTTCAGGTGAGATTTTGACCTGCGCAAGCAGGTCACTACCGAAAGGGCTAGTAGTATAGGGTTTTAATGGAAAACCTTGAACTCTGAACCTGGGTCAGGACCCCTCGAGCCAACATGGTCAGTAAATCAGAAGGCTTGGACCTAAAAAAGGAAAGGGAGACATTTATCGCAGCTCGGCAGGATTTCATGGAAGCTACTACTTCGCAGGTTCTGGCGGCCACCCGAGAAGGAGAAGGGGTCCAAACATTTTACAAGCATGCACAAAACTGCTACACAATCAGTAGGTCGTCGAGAACCTCTAGGCACTATTACATAGCTATGCAGAGAAAACTAACCTTCCATTAGGAGTGAACGATGTAAACACACTATACAAGTACAAGAGATGCACTAGTAGGGAAATGCGGCTCATGGCGTAAATAGGGGATTACGAAATGGAGTAAGTTATTCTGGATCTAGGATCATATGCAAATGTACTGCCTAAGAAAACATGGTAGTGCATGGGAGAACCCAAGTTGGAATGGTCCACTATCTAGCTGCACCTGGCCAATCAATAGAAGATTATACCATTAGGAAGGTTATCACAGATTAAAGTAAATATTGCAAGAGTCAAGGTACGAGCCGAATTTGAAGTCATTCAGATTGTGGAGGATGCAGACCCTTACCCTGCGCTCCTAGGGTTATATTAGGCCATCAACATGGGTGGTATTGTCAACTTAAAGAAGAGGAGCATGGTATTTGAGAATGGATGGGTATGGGTGATAGTCCCCTTAGACCCCGCAGAAGGAGAAAGGTATACGGCGACGGGGTGAGTCAACGAGGAGGTAGATCACATCTACAAGCTAACTACGTGAAATGAAGATTGGGTCAACCCTATGACTGGTATTACGCTCTACTGGGAAAAGGATAATGACTGTTTGTCTGACTATGACGAAGAAGTGGAAAGTGGCAAAACCGGTTGCACAACATACCCACGCTGTGATGTCTCAGGATTACAAGGGATTTCCAATGTATCTCCTTAGAAGTACGAGATCTACCCTACTTTGATGATTCTGGTAGCATTACAAAAATTTTGCAAGCATTGGAAGCCAAAGTTCCAAAGGAATGAAGGATATGGGCCCTCAGTCTCGCCCTACGCGCAACACCTGCGAAGTGGTGGGATAAGTGTAAGATAGCGTTCCATGAGTGGGGAGCATGCTGGGTTATGTTACTCTTGCACTTTGACCCTCTGTTTCACTTACGTAGGAAGCAACCCGGATTGATAATATGAAGCTACGAAGACTCGCACATGATGACTACTGATGACAGGAAAAATCGTGTGAATGATAGGTGCATCCCCTACAGAAATTATTTCAAGATGGTGGATACTATGAGCGTTGTGGGGTTGGTTGCACCTACAGTTATGAAACAACTACATTCGTTCCTTCGCGTCGCATACTACTTCAGAAAAAATAGGCAGGGGTACATTTGGATCACAACACCTCTGAAAGAATTGTTTCGCAGGACCGTGCCAATTCGCAAGGATGCCAAGTGTCAAGGAAGATTTGGATTAATAAGGAAAATAATCGGCCCTCTCAAATCGAAGATGGAACATTATATGGACCACCACGCACACAGGAAGCCTGCTAAATGTACACAGGCACATTAGGAGCACAGATGTACATCGAGGGAAAATGTGCGTTGAGCGTAGATGTGTGTTGAGCACACCAGAGCTATGAAAACTAGCCATTGGAACATTCAAATCCAGTAAAGTACAAAATCTATCGTTGAATAGAGCAGGTGGCAGGCATTTAATGGGGCGATTACAGGATATTTTTTACTATTTTCATGATGGTAAGTTCCAAGTACTAATTTCCCAACCATTAACTGCTCCTACTAGCTATAAAAGGGGTCGACTAGACCAAACAAGGGTTCCGTATCAGTTGTATAGCTTGTACTTGGCATGTATTGCTATGACAATTTCATACTGCAAGATGCTCTGGTTGTATAGTGTCTCCTTCATGTACGAACAACCTACCCCCTTGAACAATAGCAACCCAAAGTTTGTTTTTCGTGCCAGGAGGATAGCTATGAACCCCACTGAGCCTTCTGAGCCAGTAACCTTAGTGGAACAAGGGACTGAGGAGGTAGTGGAAAATGAGTTTGAGGTTGAAGATATTCTCTCCATGCAGAGCCCAACCATGAGAAAAGGGAAATCAAATGCACAAAGCTCCGGAAATCCCCCAAAGACCATGAAGTGGGTTGTGAGAAAGCCGTGAACTTCCCCGCGAGCCGCCAAATCCCTGAAGGCAGCTCAGGAGGAAGCCCAAACCGTCGAGCCAATTCACTGGTTACCTCCCTTTGTTCGACCACATAGAGCATCAATGTGTATGCTGAAGAATCTTGATGGATGGTAACTTACCTACATATACCACTGACCCCAGGCGAGGTTTCCATCATCAACGAACCTGTTGGTAAGATTCATCAGGTCAATTTTGATGATCACAACCTAGCCAACTTTGAAGTGTTCCCTGAGCTAGCACCTGCACTATACCTCAACATAATTCATGATGAAAATGGAGTTATAGTGATCCCCCAATGATGGGTGTGGGGGTTGGTCGGGTCCGAGCTCCTGAACCTACTAAGGATGCCACATTTTGTCCATTACAATGTTACAGATCACTTGGTGAGCCAACTGCTCGCCTTGGCTCTAGGACTGCATCCCTATTGAGGCTGCCCTAATACACCAAACTACTGGCCTCCCCCTAGAGGGTCCTGACCCCATGCTACGAGTGGGCAAGAAGTATGAGTAGAAGATCACTGACGGCATATGCGAGACTTACCATGTGCAACGGAATACACGGGGGTTCATGATCAGTACCATCAGCGACCCCTAAACGCAGATGGGTGATTTGTTGCTAGCATGCAAACTAATGGGCAAGTACCAGACTGCTACCATCCTCGCTGTTGAGGTATAAAAGGTATCTTTTTAACTCCTATTTATCCTACATTAATTATCAATCCGGAATGACTTTTTATTTCAAGAGTGTACTCAGTCTGAGGCGGAAATTTATCCAAGAGCAATGCTGTGTGAGATGTAGTACAGTATTCTAAATACAAATGTAAACAAATTCTTGGAAGAGAAATCTAATTACAATAACATGAATTCAAATGCTCTGAAACTTAACTATTCACTCAATAAACATCAATCGAGGATATAGTAGCCATAACTCATTCTTCTAGAAATTGATGCAATTGAAATCAAACTGGAACAAGACAATCAATCTGAGAACGAGGAAGCAATAACCAATGTTCTCTACAGTTGACAGTCCTGCTTTATAGCAATCAAAGGGAAATAAAAATTGAACTAACTGCTGTTGAAAGTAAAAAAAGAAGAAATCTTATTAAAAGCAAGAATTAGAAATGAAAAGAAATCTGTAATTGATTGACTATGTGCATAAACAACAAACTGTAACAATGTAAATGAACAATATTTCTGCAATCTGAAGCTAATGAATCGGAAGTGATCAGCAACAAATATTAACTTAAAACAAAATTTCTATTAAACACCAAGCCCACAGAAAACGTTGTTAAACAGTAATCGACATGAAAAACAAGAAAATGGAGTTAAATATTGAACAACAAAGCTTTAGTAAACAATAGCAAGATGAATAATAAGGGAATTAAGATCCTTGTTGAAATGGAACAGCAATGCAATTCATTAATGTAACACACCAATATCATAAGAAATTAGACAAAAAACCGATTAACTTGCAAACTGTAATAAAAGCAAATATGAAGTATCTCACAACAATAATGAAAAGATAGAGATACAAACAGTAGATCAATCCACCAGGGCCGGGCCCTCAACCACCGGTGAAACGCCGTTGGGTTTTACTTCAGAGCTTGAGAAATGGAACGAGAATGTGTCTTTGTATTAATCAAACATGAATAGATTTTACATTAGTTTCTATTTGATCACGAGAGTCAAGGAATTACAGTGTTACAAAAGGAATTCAATAATCATCCATTTGTTCTCCATCCTCCCCCAATACATAATACATGCTCTCCTTTTATAATAAGAAAGAGGAGAAATTAAATAGCGAATATGATATCTCATAACAATATTGGATTGTTCCCAACAACTTGATCAACCAGAAAATATATTTCCATCCATCTTTCAACAAAACCAAGTTGAATTTCGATTTTCAACTGAGATAATTTGGAGGACGGCCGCAACAATAAATCTGAGAAAATTGTGTTCAAAGAACCTTGCGTTTCTCTCAATACAAGCCAAATTTTGGAAAACCATTCTTTTCAAAGTTAATTTGGTTCATTCTGGACAAAACCCATGTTTCAGATTTTCTAGATTCTTCTTCATTTGCCCAGAATCTCAACTATAAAATTGTCACTTCTTATTCCAGCGAATTTCTGATTTGGAATATTTGATGATGATTTGGAGATCAAATCTGCAATACGGAAAATATATTGGAGGCTAAAATGGTGAGTGATGTTACAAAATATATTAATAAACCATCATTGATAAAATTATGCATAATAATCATCAATTTATTAAAAATAAAGGAGAAGAAATAATATTAATCCATAAGAGCATAAATTATTATAAAATTGATTTATATAATAAATTATAATAAATGATATGATAAAGAAGAGTAAAAATGGATGAAATAAGTGTTAAAAAGTGGTCGTATTCATAGCCCGACATACCCCCAAACTAAATATATTGCATGTCCTCATGCAACCCAAAACTGAATATATTGCATGTCCTCATGCAACCTAAAGACAAAACCCATGTGTTAACCAATCAAAACAAATTTGTTCACCCCAACTCATGAAATGGATGGAACAAAAGAATTTTCCTCAAATAATGAATATTCAATTTTAGCAATCTTGATGAAGGCGTAACAATTTTTACAGTTGACGTTCAACTATATGTATATGAAGTTGCAGAAAAATGTGACATAAGTAACAACAACCTTCATTAATCATTTTCTCAAAAATCAGATCGTTTTGATGCACAGATCATGAGATATAAAAAAAATGGTTGTAGGTGATAGTGCATAATTTTCGAAATTTTATGAACTAATTTAGCGTGAAATTATCTGGGTTTGTGTATTTTAATGATACTTCTTTGTTATCTAGAAATCACAAGAATTCAGTTCATAGTTTTAAAGATATATGCAAATCAATTTCTGCATTGTATAAAAATGAAATTGTATGCCTTAAATGAGAAAGAGAGTAGAAAAAAACCATCATGTGTAGCAATTCCCCCCCCAAACTGAAGAATTAGCATGTCCTCATGCGATGCTAGAAAACAAAGACAGGTGGTTGCTACAATCTGTTGAAATCTATATTTGGTGTAAAACAACATGGAATAAGGGAGGTGTTGAGAATGAATAAGAATATCAAAGAAGATTACTAACGTGGTCATAAGAAATAAATGAAGGAAATCAACACTCCCCCAAACTGAAAGATGAGACGTGTTTAAAAAAATGGGGAGTGATATATATGTGGAATGAATGATGATAAATAATGCTCATGGATTTTCATGAAATTCTCCTAAATTCATAATAAATCAGAAAATTATGCTATTTTACCTCAAGTGTTACCTCCGAAAAAAATGTGGAAGGACATATAGAGACTGGCCTTTGTTGAAGCTGATGTAGGCTGAGCGGATATTGAAAGTGATGCAAAAGGTGGAAGCCATGCAAGCACATCATGTCTAAATAATTGTGCGCATTCGTGAGCCTTTGTTGTTAGTTGCAATAGTGTGGTCGTGCTGCGAATAGAATTTCCCCCCATATTTGTTGTTCTCTTATAAACAAATCACAATTCTGTATGAAATTTTCTTGAATCCATAGTTTTAGTTTTGAATGGAAATAGATAAGATGCATGCAAAAATTTCAATCAACAAAAATTATGTAGAAATGTAGTATGAATATTGTGGCAAAATGGCAGCGTACTGCACAACAATTATACAGCATGGAAAGACATACATACTTATGATATGATCTACAAATTATCGCATTACTAAAATCAATGCATATTTTGAAATCGTGAGTAGATATGGAAATGTTTATTTAATGATTCGAAAATAAGGGAAAAGGACAACTGATGAAAAAAATACTTATGCAGTAATTATCCACATAAACCATTCTGATCGATTTATAAATAAATTTCATGCATAAGAGGTTCTGAACAAAGGGTTTAGGGGCATACTCTCATTTGATATTAGATAAAGATATAAGAAAAGGGTTAATCATTACAATTGATTTGTGAAAAATATGACTCCAATACCATCAGCAGAGCTCTGTTTCCCATAGGTGTCTATAACCTTGACAAAGTTTCTTTCTCACCCTTGGAACCATTATCCTTTATTTATGCCTAGGGAAGTGTTATGTGATGTCATGATGGAGGCCATTGTGCTGGCTTGAGAACCAGATAAATCACAATGCCATTCACCAGGAAGGGGTGAAAAGTGGGCAAGTCGGCTCGTGATGAGACCTCCTATTCCAAGGACTTTTTATTTTTCTGAGTTTTCCATTGGATCATATCCTTGGTGTGGTGGCCATAATGGGAATTCCACTTCACTGCTCTCTTATGATCATGGTAGGTTGGCTCTTGATGAGACCCCCTATCCTCCATCTGTCATATCATAGAATTGTTAGTAATCATATAGAGATTTTTTCTATTTTATTTTTTACATATAGCACTTCCCTATTTATATATAAAGGGTGGCTCAACACTCTTTAAGAGTAGGGATGGTGGAAGAAGTCTAAACATCTCAATAGAGAAAGTATGCCCTTATTCTTATTTAATAAGTAAAAATCAAAGAGAGTTATGCAGATTTAGGGAAGAACCAACATGATAAAGATAATCGATCATATTAATTTTAGTGAAAGTAAAGATAGCAAATGGATATAGATGGTTGCGTCCTTTCCTTTTTCTTATCATTACAAAAAAAAATCTTAAAAATGACAATTTCTCTTGATTCGTTGATTCCAGTAACCTTTAATTTGTGTATCCTTGCATGAATTGTATGTTTGCCTTTCAAAGAGTCATGAAAAATTCACAAAAAATCCTAGAAATGTTGTTTAAAAAAACAAGAAAAATGCATTCAAAAAGTGTTGTTCCTTTGGAAAGGAACAACAAAAACAATCTGCAAAAATGTTGTTCCTTTGGAAAAGAATAGCAAGAACAGTCGGTGTTGTTCCTTTTGAAAGGAATAGAAAAACTTTTGTTCCTTTTAAAAGGAACATAAAAAACGAGCGGTGTTGTTCCTTTTGAAAGGAACATCAAAAACATGCAACAAAAATGATGTTCTTTTTTAAAGGAAGAGCAAAACTAATCAGTGAAAATGTTGTTCCTTTTGGAAGGAACAACAAAAATAAACACACAAATGCACTGCTTCTTAGGAGGAACGGCTGTTGTTCCTTAAGAGGAACAACAAATAGATATAAACATGCAAAGATGATGTAGGTAACAACAAAGGAAAAAAATAAAAGAAAGAACAAAGCTAATGTGCAATCCATTGTCAAGCAAATCCAATCAGATAGAAAGGAAAATCTATGTACAAGTTTCAAGAAAAACTAATTTTTTTACAGAATTGGTGCTACCGAAGAATTGCCTTCTGCAATTGAAACTTGCATGGTGGGGTCCTTATTGTTCAATTTCCACTGGAGCAGAAATTATAATTTGAAGAGATTAACACCTGAAACAAAAAAACATTAAAGAAATCAAAAAAGAAACAACACTTTATTAAGTTACAACAGCTATGTTGTTATTTCCTAAGGGAATATCAATCTGTTAATGGAAAAAAATGATCTTTTTGAAAAATGTTTTGGCAGTAGTCACATGAATCTTGAAATGGAAACCAACTCTTCATTTCTTCTTGTTATGACTCTGTTACATAATGAACTGGATGAAATGTCATTGTTTTACTAAAATTTCTCTCAAGAATCGCTCGTCCATAAATTGACCTTCTTTGTTCTCCTAAGACCTGCAAAAAAACGAGTGTCTACCTGCAATAGAAAAATAAATCATGGAGAAAGAGAGGTGTACGGGCTCCCTTAATCCAAGAATTATGCAAAAAAACTAACAAATAGTTACTCTGTAGAACAAATACATGGAAAAACAAAACAAATTTTATTTGTCACCTACGGGAGAGGAGTGGTCAACTATACTAACCAACAGTGTTTTAATCATACCTTATTTGTTTTTCATCCAATTTGAGTGATTCTAAAGCCAAATGAGAGATAATTCAATTTTTTATCTCCAATAGAAACAGGTTTTAAAAATTCCATGTATTGGTATGTTAAATTTTCTTAGAACAACCTGCATAATAGAGTCATTTTCAATTTTCCAGCTCAGACCAACAGTTGATATTTCAAACATAAATTATTAGTTTTATGGAGGATTGAACTGATTCCAATTGGAGCTTAAATTATATTCATTTATTTATCTTTAATAGAAACATGTTTTGAGGACAAGAAGAATTGATGGGTAAAATATGTTAATGAATAGCCAAGAAAATAGAGTTTCAAGAGTGTTGATTTATGATAGACAGTCAGTATTTTGGTCATAAATTCCTCATAAAATATCGAAATTGAGTGATTAAAATTGCGTTGTAAACTAGATTCATATAGAAATCCACCATAGAAACAGGTTTTAAAAATATAGTCATTTAGGCCTCCGAAAATTTACTGTCCCAACTCTGTTGTTGAGCTGCCTACTAGACACCATGTCAATGTTTTGGTTCTAACTTTTTCGTTTCAAGTCCAAATGGAGTGATTCAAATTGGATTAGAAAGTATACATCAAGGGCTACTCAGGATAGAAACATGTTTTAAAAATATTCAATTTTGGTCCCCCAAAACATGACTGTCCCAACTGTGTTTTCAGAAATGTTATCAAGCTCGCAAGCCAAAAAATATGATATTCAAGAAAATTTTCCATATGAGTGTTTGTAGAATTTTTATTTTCAATATAATGCATCTACATACAAAAATATATTAAAATATTTATCACCGATGTTGATTTCCACAGCGTGTTGCAACAAAAACAACTATTTTTACAAAAATAAAATAATAAAAAAATGTGTTTATTTCCTTATTTATTTTATTTTCTCCACTAATCTACTCTTCTTTGAAAATCGAATATGCTTATGTATAAGAGTATTCCCAGTGGATCCATTTACAAAATAAGGCCTCTAGTGTGTACATACACAAATTTTAAAAATGCATGTTGATAAATAGTAGGGTATGAGAAGCCAACTTCCCTTCTTGTAAAAAAAAATTAGGCGAGAATTCTCAATTTCTTGGGAATCTTGCTCAGTCTCTTCTGTTTGGCTATGTACCTCAGCAAAGGCTATAGATGGTGATTCTATGGCTTTAAGGGAACTATTAGGTTGTCTAGAAATAATTTCCTAGGTCCTACTAATGGCAGAGATTCAGTTTTCTTAATAATTTTGTCAATAAAGGTCATTCTCCCAAGGGTCACCGATCCCTTAGGTTTTTCAGGTTTGGGAGGAATTTTGTCTTGTTTAGATTTTCTAGTCATTCAAAAAATGCAACAATTCATTCTTACCTAAAATTTTTACCCAATTCTACTATGAAGTGGGCTGTGAACAAGTATGTTCCTTTCTCGGTGTGCAGGTTCTTACCTTCCGTCTTTAATACCCAATTCTTCGCAAGAAGAAAAAAAGGTCAAATGTGCATCACTCCTTCTAAATAGCATACACTCTCCCCAGCAATGGTGCCAAAATGTTGAGGTACAAAATGTATCTTTTTAACACCTATTTATCCTACATTAATTATCAATCCAGGAACGACTTTTTATTTCAAGAGTGTACTCAGTCCGAGGCGGCAATTTATCCAAGAGCAATGTTGTGTGAGATGTAGTATAGTATTCTAAATACAAAAGTGAACAAATGCTTGGAAGAGAAATCTAATTACAATAACATGAATTCAAATGCTCTGAAACTTAACTATTCACTCAGCAAACATCAATCGAGGATACAGTAGCAATAACTCATTCCTCTAGAAATTCATGTAATTGAAATCAAATTGGAACAAGACAAACAATCTGGGAACGAGGAAGCAATAACCAATGTTCTCTATAGTTGACAGTCCTGCTTTAAAGCAATCAAAGGGAAATCGAAATTGAACTAACTACTATTGAAAGTAAACAAAGAATAACTCTTATTAAAATCAAGAATTAGAAATGAAAAGCAATCTGTAATTGAATGGCTATGTGCATAAACAACAAACTGTAACAATGTAAATAAACAATCTTTCTACAATCTAAAGCTAATGAATCGGAAGTGATCAGCAACAAATATTAACTTAAAACATCAATTATATTAAACACCAAGCCCATATCAAACATTTTTGAATAGTAATCGACATGAACAGTAAGCAAATGGAGTTAAATATTGAACAGCAAAGATTTAGTAAACAATAACAAGATGAATAATACAGGAATTAAGATCCTTGTTGAAATGGAACAGCGATGCAATTCATTAATGTAACACACGAAGATCCATAAGCAATTAGACAACAAATTGATTAACTTACAAACTGTAATAAAATAAAACATGAACTATCTCACAACAATAATGAAAAGATAGAGATATAAACAGCGGATCAATCCACCAGGGTCGGGCCCTCAACCACCGGTGAAACGCGCTAGGTTTTACTTCAGAGCTTGAGAAATGGAAGGAGAATGCGTCTTTGTATTAATCAAACATGAATAGCTTTTACATCAGTTGCTCTTTGATCATGAGAGTCAAGGAATTACAGTGTTACAAAAGGAATTCAATAATCATCCATTTGTTCTCCATCCTCCCCCAATACATAATACATGCTCTCCTTTTATAATCAGAAAGAGGAAAAATTAAATAGAAAATATGATCTTTCATAACAATATTGGATTGTTCCCAACAACTTGATCAAACAGAAAATATATTTCCACCCATCTTTCAACAAAACCAAGTCGAATTTGGATTTGCAGCTGAGATAATTTGGAGGACGACCGCAATAGTAAATATGAGAAAATTGTGCTCAAAGAACCTTATGTTTCTATCAATACAAGCCAAATTTTGGAAAACCATTTCTCAACAAAGTTAATTTGGTCCGTTCTAGACAAAACCCATGTTCCGGATTTTCCATATTCTTCTTCATTTGCCCAGAATCTCAACTGCAAAATTGTCACTTCTTATTCCAGCGAATTTCTGAGTTGGAATATTTGATGATGATTTGGAGACAAAATCTACAATCTGGCAAATATCTTGGAGGCTAAAATGGTGAGTGATGTTACAAAATATATTAATAAACCATCATTGATAAAATTATGCATAATAATCATCAATTTATTAAAAATAAATGAGAAGAAATAATATTAATCCATAAGAGCATAAATCATTATAAAATGGATTTATATAATAAATGATATGATAAAGAAGAGTAAAAATGGATGAAATAAGTGTTAAAAAGTGGTCGTATTCATGGCCCAACACTCGCGTATGTCATTTAGTTGGCAGGACAGTGCGAAAAAGGAGTTTGTTTCAATTAGGCTCAACACCTGTGTAACGAGTTTTTAGCCAATGTCCATGAAGCCGAGGAGCAAGGGCGCCCATTCTGTTATTCATGGATGATGTTACTCATTGCATTGGTGGAATGGGAAACACCAGAATAAGAACTCTTCCCCTAGCTCACACCTAACATGTGCGAAGGACCACGCTATGCCAGCTTGTGGGATTCCAAGGACGCACATTGTATTGAGGATAATCAGGTCTCCTGGGTTATTTTTCAGAGCAGTGTGGCCATAGCCATCAATTCTTAACTCTCAGTTCTCCCTAGCAGCATATGATAGATACAAGGGCATTGTGGCCTTCCAGGTTACAATGCATAGCATCTAGATCAGAGCCCACAAGGATAAAGCGTGGACCTTGCTTCCTTATATGGTAGTGGACGAAGAGATTGACAGTATAACTGCACTCTAGCCCCCACCGTGGAAGATTGGTTTCAAGACTGGAGCGCAGGGCCCCAAAGATACTAGCACCACACAGGTACTTCCCCCTATTACTAGTAAGGATATTGGAAGATCCAGCAAAAGTACAAGAAAGGATACAGAGCCGGCTATGAATAATGATGTCCAGCAGAAGCAGACTAATGAAAAGGATGTCGAAGGAGCATCATAGAGAGATTTGTAGCCCCAATTAGGAATAGAAGGAGGAGATGACAGAGGACCTGCATCCCCTCGCGGGACGAAGCACATGGGCGAGCTTGCCAAAGGACCCCGGAAGAAGCAGCACGCTTAACGAACAGAGAATGATGAAAATGTCACCATAACTAATGGTGACCTTGAACAGATTGCTGATGCAGTATCTCTTGCCATGCAGGATCGATGGGAGGTCCTTGAAGAACAACAAAAGGTCACACTCGTCACATTAGAGGTTGAGCTTCGCGAGCTACAACTAAAGACGGACACACTACACACCAGTGTGACTTTGGTACAAACACCACAAGACACCAGTAGTGTTGTGCTCACACTGACCAAAAGCCACCTTTGCCCTTTGCCTGGCACTGCCCTTATGATCAGTCCACCTAACCTCAGCACGCAAGTCCATAATTTCCAAGAGGTACAGCTAGACCTAGCCATACTACCCCAAGATGTTTTGCAAGTGCTCCATACAGGTATATTTCAGGAGATTCATCACTGAGACCTGCAGATTCACCAACATCTAGGTGTGGCTAAGAAAACGATCATCGAAAGAAATGCCTCCGTCACCCTAGCCACCACACAGTAGAAGGAGCTCAAAAGCTTCATTCACTAGCTTTGCGCAGAAGCTCCTGTAGAGATTCTAGCTACTGCTATGCCCCAGGAAAAGGTTGAAGGGTTGGTCACCGCATTGAAGGCATCATGAACAGAAGTTGCAGAGGTTAAGTCATGAATGAAGTAGCAGATTGCTGACATGCAGGAGAAATTGTAGTCTAGAATACCTCCAAAAGTGTGGGCCCAACGATCTGCGCTGGTCACTGCCGCTATGAACATCATCACAGGTCAGATCGCACAGGGTGCTCAACTACTGGATACAGCCATGCAGCTATGGACCAAGGTCCAACATGATTTTCTCCTATGTGAAATAACCTAGACATTGCGGCAGAAAGAGGAAGCATTTGCAACGCTGGAAGCCACCTTGCCCACATTGGTTCCTGCTCAACACTTGGCATGATTGAGGACTAGCCAAGACCTCCAAGCTGAAATAGAAGTACTCCAATAGAAGAAGAAGGCCTTCACTAACCGCTTGAAGCCCTAGACTGTTCACGCCCTTACACTGTTGCAGGATGCTAATGTGGCCATAAAGCAGCTCAACCACACTCTGGAAAGTGTCACTGCTGTGACAGAAGGCCTGATCTCACAGAAACTAGTCGACATCACCCAAAATATTGTTGTCAAAAGTGAAACTGTACTTCCCCCAGTAGCTGAAGCAATCGAGCTGTTACAGGCGCAAGTGGAAACCTCACCACCTCAGTGACTTGGACGAGTCACAAGATTGTGTTGGGGGACTGTTGTAATAGGGGGTCCTACAAAGCTGCGAATTTGGTCCATTTATGTATAATTTTGATTGTATTTAGTCTAACGTAGGGGTTTTGGGGTGGGTCAAAGACCCTAATGCATTGTAAGCGGGTCAAGGGTAGACCAAGAGTCTGCAGACCATGGTTTGTGGACCATTGGATGCGTAGGCTAAAATAGTATAAGTATTAGAACCTTTTTGAGTTAATAGATAGAAAATAATAGAGATCAAAGCAGAATATGAATTGTTAGATCTGGGTTGGGTAGTTTTTGGTAAGGACTCTTGCTGGCTGTGTGTGCAGAGATCCTCTGTCCTGCTATGTGCGGACCCTGCTGGCTGTGTGCACAGGTGGTATTCAGGGAATGTAAGAATATTTTGATAAATAGTATATGCAAAGTGTTGTTAAACTAGATAATATTATTTGAATCTGTTCTGTTAAGATTGTTGCAAACTAAGATTGTCTGATTAAGCTGCAAACTTATCTTAGTATCTCTGTAGCATGGAAATAGTTGCATTTACTATATTACTGTGATCTGACTATTGATGCACTTACTGGTTATATCTCTATTAACGAATGTGAACCATCTCTATTGACAATATTGGCTACAATTGTGCTATTTTATGATTGTAGTTGATGATGCACACGTGGGTGCGAACCTCCTAGAATACCTCTGATAAAACTATAAGTCTGGTTACGTTCTGGAACCCTGTGAACCACCCTTTTGTGCATATCTGATAATTGCAGGCTTGCGTTATTACCTTCTCTCTCTTCGAGTGTGGAAACCTGGTTCCAGCACCCTCCCATACTGCTTCAGGTGAGACTTTGACCTGCACAAGCAGGTCACTGCCGAAAGGGCCAGTAGTATAGGGGTTTGTTGGCAAACCTTAACCTCCAAACCTGGGTTAGGACCTGTCGAGCTAACAGAAATGTAAGTATGGGAAATAACAAAGAAAAATAGGGTAGTTGCAAGCCCAAAAGTGTTAGGATATTCCGACACATAGGAAATAGGTAAGAATAGCTTAGTCTAGTGTAGAGTTAGGTAAAGTGTGTTTCTTTACCATGTACATTTGTAACTTATAATACGACAGTCATGATTTGTAGTGATCCGCACCTCGATATTAACAGCACTTGATTCGTGGCTTAACACCTGATTAGTCCATGATCTCTATTTAAAGAGCATGGAGGGTCATTTTTCTAGTAACCGTTTATGAGAGAAATATATGTAACTTTTCTTTTATATTAATAAATTCCCTGAAGTGGCCACCTTGGCTCAGGGCATGGACTGTTTCCCTCTTTGAGGGTTTTAGCCACGTGGTTATACTGGTGTACTAATTTGTGATCTATTTGTCAGCAGTGAGCTTTGGTTCTTGATCTATGGAACTTACCCTGTAAATTCCTACATGGTATCAGAGCTATTTTGAGGGCCGCATATGTTGTTGATCAAAATCCAAAGCCGGTTTGACTACATGCAAATGTCGTTTTGTAGAGCTACTATTTATGAACATTTTTGGGCTTGAATAACTTCTCGTTTGTGTCCGAAGCGTCTATTATAGTGAGGAACGCCTGGCTGCCCAAGTTATGTTAGTTTAGATCTGGAGGTATAAATCATCTATTTTACAATTATATTTGTTAATAGTTCTACTTATTTCGGTTTTTCTCTGTATTAAGGTTTTATTTATTTGCCGAATCTATACCCTCTTCTCTGTGTATGCTCTTTGTTGTGTGTTTTGTGCGATCTCGACAAATCAGAAACAGGAAAAAGGGAATTTTTTTGCTACGTATGCTCTTTCCCCGCGTATTTGTGCGATCTCGGGAAACCAAAAATAGTAAAAAAAGTGATAGTTTTCGGTAAGGCTAACCAAGAATCTAACATTCTGCCATAAGGCTTTGCATTTCATTTTTTTTGGCTCGTTTTTTTTATTTTTTGTGTAGGAAAAGGCACGCACACCGAATAATAATAATAATAATCCCCCTTCCTCCTTTCTAAAATAACATGATCCTTTTACTATCTCACTTGGTGAGGGGTTAGTTTATGAGAATAGAGGTCTTGGGTTCAAGTCTCCTTCTCAAGCTTCCTTTGTAAAAAAAAAAAATTCAAAGGGGTAGAATTTTTTTTTCAAAAAGCCGCACTTCATCCCGTTCTCGTAACTATTTGGCATCTACAACTCAAATTTTTCAAAAGGCATAACTTCTTCATCCGGAAGCCGTTGTTCGATCCATTTTTTTTGAAACGGCCTAATTTTTTGAGATCTTTCTATTGGAGAATTTAGTTTTAGCTTTTCTTGGCTTCGTTTTTTTTTTTTAAATATGGAAAGTGCATGCTCAGTTATTCTTAACATCACCAATTATTTCCAATGGCTGCCTCACATGGTAGATAGACTTAGAAGTAAAGGGCTTTATATAATAGCCACATGACAAGAAACTAAACCTTTCGATGATGATAAAGCTGCTAAATGGGAAAATAAACAAGATCAAGCACGAGGGTTGATAGGAATGTCCATTGCTCAATATCTTTGATTTCATATCCTTGACATTGTCATGCTTGATGAGGCTCTGGAAAAGCTAAAAATTGTTTTTGGCGTTCAAAATCAAATCCAGGCCCACCAGCTTGAAAATGAGTTGCTTACTTTGGACCCCAATAATTTCTCCTCCATTGAGGATTTTTTGTCCAAATTTAAGACCCTCTGAATTCTTTTATAAGGTTATAAGATCAAAAAGGACGATGATAGCCTTGTATATTGCATCCTTGTTAAGCTTGGTCCTGCATACTCTGTATTTGTTTCCAACTTCCATTCCACTAGAGAAGCCATCATTTCTTCAGGAACCACCTACAAGAATCCCTCTTTTGATGCCTTTTGTGATTTTTTGATAAGAGAACAAGAAAAAATTTTACACCTTGGTATTATCACTACTGGAAACACTTCTAAGAAAGCCTTAGTAGCCCAACAACAACCATATCAAAATAATCCCAAGAAGCAGTATCCTAAAAAATATGGTCCTAAACCAAACAAGGGCCTTATGAAATTTTAGCCGCAAACTGAAAAATCAAATCACCAAAATAATAAGGGAAATCAAAACAAAGGGAAGAAGACAGAGAGACATTGCAACTTTTGCAACCAGGATGGCCATATAGATTCCAAATGTTTTAAGAATATGGAAGCCTTAGAAGCAGCAATGAAGAAGAAAAACATCAATATGGAGCACTCTTCACCTTCATCTTCAGGCATAACACTTTCTTCTTGTGTTTGTCAAGCATCAAGATCTGGTTATGCATTAAATGTATCTTCTTCTTCTCCTTCTCATGAGTGGCTCATTGATTCTAGAGCTTCTTACCACATGGCTAAAAATAAATCCATGTTTTCTTCTTTAAATGATTGTAACACCAAACATATTTATGTTGGTGATGATAGATCTCTTAGTGTTGTAGGATCTAGAACCATTCATCTAGATAATGGTCAGTTTAATGATGTACTATGTGTTCCTATCTTGTCATGCAACCTTCTATCTGTTTATCAGATAGCTCATTAAAGTGAAGGGAAAATAGTAGAATTCTCACCTCATGATGTTGTAATCAAGGACCTCAAAGATCCTAAACATATTTTAGCTACTGGCATTGCTGATGATTCCACAAGGTTGTATGAGTTTGACAACTTTGGGTCATCATCTCTTCCCTCTGTTTTTGTTGCTCATAAGGATGATGTGAGAAAACTTTGGCATGAGTGATTTGGTCACTTAAACTATCTCTCTCTCCAAACTCTATGTAAGGAAAATATGGTGACGAACCTTCCTATAGTATCTTGCCAAGATGGTGTTTGCTCCAGATGTGTACTTGGAAAACATCATCGGGATAGTTTTGACAAATGTGCATCTTGGCATGCTTCAGCCCCTTTGCAACTTGTGCACAGTGATTTATGTGGTCCACTTCCTGTTGTTTCTTTCTCTAGTTGCAACTACTTCTTAACTTTCATTGATGATTTTTCCAGACGCACTTCGGTATATTTCGTAAAACTCAAGAGTGAATTTTTTAACATGTTCTTGGCCTTTAAGGCCTTTGTTGACAAGCAATCTAGACATCAAATTCTTAATTTAAGATCAGAGAATGGCAAATAATATGTTAACAAAAAATTTATCAACTTCTACACTGAGCATGGCATTCAATTGCAACATACTATTCCATATACTCCACAACAAAATGGTGTAGCTGAAAGGAAGAATCTCACCTTAAAAGAAATGGCTAATTGTATGCTTCAATCTAAAGGACTTGGTCTCAATTTTTGGGCAGAAGCCATTAACTGTGTAAACTACATAGCAAATCGCACTCCTACTGAGGTTTTAAAGAATATAACTCCAGAAGAATCTTGGATCTCAATCAAGCCAGATGTAAGTTACTTTCATGTTTTTGGAAGTGATGCTTGGGCCCATATTCCAGATGTGAAACATAAATCCTTAGAACCTAAGAGTGAAAAATGTATTTTTTTCGGATACTTTGAAGATGTCAAAGGATATAGACTCCTTCAACCCAAATCCAAAAATATAATCATTAGAAGGGATGTAAATTTTGATGAAAATATATCGGCCTGCAAGCCTAGTTCGGCGAGTGTGCCACCTTTGGCCTGTGAGCCTGATTCGGCATATGTGCCACCTCTCTCTCTCTCTTCTATTTTAATAGAATTCCTGCTTGTTCAGAGGATGACAACGAGGATGAAAATCCTCCTCCAGCTCGTGAAATTGTTCCTTATACTCCATAGCTTCCAATATGGATCCACTCTACTCGGGATGTAGCAGGTTCTCTTGCAGGTGACCCTGTTGATCGGCGACGTACATGTTCTCAGTTTGAAAGAGCCTCTTCCTTATTGGCTCAAGTTCCAGAAAAAATTGATCCATAAACCTTTGAAGAAGCCTCTGGTCATCCAAATTGGGATGAAGCTATGAATCAAGAGTATCATTCCTTATTGGCAAAAAATTCTTGGGATCTTGTTCCTCTTCCAAAAGGATGAAAACTTATCAGATGTAGATGGGTTTACAAAAAAAAGTTTGAACCAAATGAAAAAGTGGATATACATAAAGCTCGTCTTGTCGCTAAAGGTTTTTCACAAGTTGAAGGCATTGACTATACTAAAACCTTCTCTCTTGTTGCCAAAATGAATTCTATCCGCCTTGTTCTTTCCCTTGTTGCCTCCTTTAAATGAGAAGTCCATCAGATGGATGTTAAATTTGTCTTCTTACATGGAGATTTTCATGAAGAAATCTACATGGAACAATCCTGTGGCTTTATCCAAAAAGACTCCAGCCCTGTTTGTCACCTTATGAAGTCTCTCTATGGTCTCAAACAAGCTCCTTGGGCTTGGTATGCCAAAATGGATAGATTTCTCTTAGATAATGGCTTTTCTAGGTGTCATTCTGACAACACTGTCTACACCAAGAAGGTGGGTAATTCCTTCATGATCCTTGTTATTTATGTTGATGATATTATCCTTACTAGTAGTGATCCAAATCATATAAACCATGTGAAGTCTAGCCTCAAAAATAAGTTTGAAATGACAGACTTGTGACACTTGCATTATTTCCTTGGTCTTCAAGTCTTGCAATCCAAGGAAGGAAATACCCTCTCTCAGTCCAAGTATGCTTGTGATCTTCTACACCACTTTCACATGGAAGACTATAAGCCTTCCCCTTATCCCTTTCAGTCTGGATTCAAGCTTTCAGTCAATTGTACTACCCCTGAAGTTGATGCTACCTTATACCATCAACTTGTTGGTAAACTTTTGTATCTAACCCATACCCGTCCTGACCTTTCCTTTGTCGTAGGTCATGTCACTCGGTTTATGCACCAACCTCATGAAAGTCACTGGAAAGCAGCTAAAATAATACTTCAATATATTCGAGGTACAGTTCATTTTGGGATTCATTACAGTGCAGGAGCATCTCCCTTGTTGATTGGTTTCACTGATTCTAATTAGGCTGGTGACCCTGATGATCGGAATTCCACTGTAGGATATGTATTCACTCTAGGTTCAGGACCTATTACTTGGTCTTGTAAGAAACAAAGTGCCATCTCCCTTTCTTCAGAAGAAGCAGAGTATCGTGGTGCAGTTGAAGCCAGCAAGGAAGCCATGTGGCTTCGTCAAATCCTGTCTGAATTTGGTCTTCATTGGCATCATCCAACTACACTTTGGTGTGATAATCAGAGTGCTATTCAACTATGTAAAGATCCAGTTTAGAATCAGCGTATGAAACACATTGAAATCCACATACACTTCATCAGAAAGCTCATTCATGATCGTGTTCTTGAAGTGTAGTATTGTCCGACCAATGATCAAGTAGCTGATATCTTTAGTTAAGATATTCCGACACATAGGAAATAGTCTATTGTGAAGGGCATGAAATTTTCCCTAGAGGCATTCCTTCTTTTCTAGAATTTATTTTTTATACATGGATAACCAACGTAAGGAAAAAATAAGAGCAGTGTTTAGAAATGAAAATAATAGAAGAGAAATGTATGAAAATGGAAATTATAACAAGACCAGTCTTTGAAAATAAAATTACATGTTTAAGTACATGTATTAGACATGATACACTTTGTTAAAAAAATTGCATTTAGATATTTCGATATTGTAATATAATTTCATAAATAATTAACCCTAGAAGGCAACAACATGTTCACCCCAATGAACCAAATAAAAAGAGGTATCTCATTGATTGGTTTCCCATTATATAAGTCTCTACGAAAGGAGGTGATCAACTATGGGAAATTGTCTTGGTGAATTCTACATTCCCCTTCAATATGAGAGTAATGGAAACCTAATGGATGACCAATATCAGGTTATGGAGAAGTGGTAAATATAGTCGAAGACAAGGTCATATACTCAAGTGGATCTTCTAAAAAACCAACAATAACTACCAACCCCTTTCCTAACTGGCCCATTGGGTGGGATCTGACTTGTATGCGATTTTTGCATCAATATTTTTAGTATTATTTTCAAATGTAGAACTTCAAAATTTTGTATTGAGGTCGAGGTAAAATATAGGTAAAAATAAAATGTGTTATTTCAATTTAAAATAGACTATGGGAGTGACAACATTCAATTACTTTATCATTGATAATAATTAATGTTTATTCCACAATGTTTCAGTTATTTAACATCATCTATTGTGATTCATTTTGCATGAAAAATATATTGTTTCAATATCAATAGTAATATATTTCTTTTATTTTCTCTTTGCACCTTTTTTGGATCCTATTTTCCTACAATTTGAAGGGAATGCCTACTAGAATCAAATTTTGGTTCATCCATGAAGTCATAATTATGATAAAGGAAAGGCAAGGGGAGAAAATAAAGTAATAATAAGTTGCAGAGGATATCCTGCAGGATGAGGATGTATAAAGCATTTATTGACATTCTAAAATAAAATATGTTTCCTCGGGCTATATTTTCAATCTGTGGTATTCCTAAAATTTAGTTTAGCTAAATGAAATATTATAGATCATTTTGTCACTAGGCAGGTGAATAAATGGGTGGGGAGGCCCATAGATCTCCTTAGCAGCAATAAAATCACTTCAAGTGTGAAAGGAGGCCCTCTAAGCAGCTAAATAAAGCACCTTTGAGTATGGACAGGGGTTGGATCATGTTGAAAAAGTCAACTTTGACCAAGTCAACAATGCTGTTCTGGAGAAGTGGACATTAAATGAGGAATAATGCAATTTTGGAGGGAGATGGATTACATGGGGGAAATGACCTAATTGAGTGGGACCAAGGGCAAGGAAGCTCATAATCTATATAAGGAAGAGGATGGCAGCCATATGGGGTTATGTTTTGTATTATTATTTTGTGTGGTCTGTTTAGAATTCTTGCATTCTCCAGCTGCTTAGTTGAGATTTTTATGTTGTTTAGCACTGGGTGTTCCCGAGTGTGAATCCCACCTCTTTCCTTGAGAGGCCTCTTGGAAAAGCATTGTGTTTCATTTCCACATTGATGTTCTTAGGCCAAGCTACAAATTTCTGCAAGATATTGTGCTGTGTTGCAGGGTGCAGCAGTGGAGAATTAGATCGGGTGTCTTCAGAGCTATTTTTTCAGTGGAGAAAGGTTTCCATCCATTGGGAGGCCTGTAAATATGCCCCTTGGGATTTATTGACACATTTGGCACCAGGCCAAGGAGTATTTATCCCCTACAGCGTAGTTTTAGTCCAGATCTGTGTTATTTTAGGGAGGAGTTGCAGGGGTGGTTGTAGTGATTGTTTTGGGAGGTGATTGCTTTAGAGGAGGAGCCATTCTTTCATCTGAAGGATTTGTTGGAGAAGATCTGTAGTGTCTATATCAGCTTCAGCAATATCTTCTCATTTTTTTGTTGCATCTTGTCTTCAGCCCTAGGGCTGCAGCTTACATTGGCACATTGTGTGCATTTACTGGAAACCCTCTTGGGTTTTCTTGGAAACCTGATCTAGTGCCTAGATCTGTATGTTTAGATTCTATTGGGGCCTATATCAGTATTTTTGTATCATTCTATCATCTCCAACTATACCTATGCATAATATGATTGTGCTGTAGCAGGTCTCTGGCATTTTTTATTGTGACAGCAGCTCATTTTTTGGAGTGATTCCTTATGACAGGCTTGTTCCTTCATTGTATATGATTGATGCCTCACTATTTTGTATTTATTTTCTGATCTAATGCATGATTTTATGAACCCATATTGTTCTCCAATGTTAATGAGTTGATTTACACTGCTATTTGCAGTTGTGTTCATATGTTGCTACATTCCCCACTTGGGAATATTACAGTGGTATCAAAGCATAATCTTGGCTCAGCTTATGCATTCAGCCAATATGTCACCATAAGGAGAAGCTTCTCACAAAGAGAGGAGATGTATAGAAAAAATAAATACATGACTCCATTAATTGGAGGAAGACGGGAAGATGACCTCTCAAAGCTTCTTTTCAAACTATGTAGAGCATTAAGGGAGATATCAAGAAGATCATAAGGGAGATGTGTAGAGGATTTCCAAGAGGGTTTGAATCTGAAGTAAAACCTAGATTTTTACATGATGGGTGTGAGCATGTAGCCACCCATTATGATTCAAAGCGTAATATTATGCCCAGTTTTACTGTAAGAGGGATAGAGGAAGAAGATGTGCCAAAGAAGGAGACTCTTGGTGATTATCTACAAGAGTATGAATCTCAATCTAAGAGGTTCAAAGATCACCTAAAATTCCAATGGTTTTGCAATATCAAGGAGGAAAGGAGCAAGCAACATGATGTGGGTAGATTCTTTTTATCTATTTTTGATAGTTCACCTAAATGTTCAGCTAGGGCTTGGGTGGAGGAGCTAGACACCTATTTGTAGCAACACCAAGTTTCATAGAATGAGGTCATCCAAGTAGCAGCACTTCATTTTGAAGGTAAGGCCTATGCTTGGTGGATGTTTGAATATTTTTAATTGAAAAATGAAAATACATATACTTATGCAAAGTTCACTAGAAAAATAGTGGAAAGGTTTGATGAGAAACATTCTGAAACACCTTTGGTGGAGCTAAACAAACCAAAACAAACAAAAGCTTTGCATCGGTTGGAAGAATATATAAACCCAAATCCACTTTTGAAAACTATTGAAGAGGCTAAAATCTTGCATAAAACCTTGCTAGAGGCAAGATCTCTATCTCATACTCCTGGAGAAGAGGGCATGAAGATCCATTTTTCAAAAGAGAATCCTCTTATTGAGAGGTTTCCCATTCATATTGAAGAGGAAAAGAAGGCTAGAGACAACATCGATGTCATATCCAGAGCATATCTAGCACCTCATGAAGAAATATGGAGTCCTTGCTCCAACAAGAGTAACTCTTGTATGTTCACAAGGATTTCTAAAGGATCTCATAATTGGAGATAAAGGCACAATCCATGAAGAACATGTGCCATTATTGATAGACTGTGAAACCTTGCAGATGAAAGGAGAAGATAGGGAGGATGGCCAACATCATATGATTAAGATCACACACCCCTATCTATTTCAGAATGTTGATGCACAAAAGAGGCAGACTGATTTGCGTAGTGAGGGCATGGACAAGGTTGTCCATTCATATGTGCAGTCTACTCTTGATCTTGATGTCTCACTACATGGGGGCATTCCACCTCGGAGGCTACTAGATCTAGAGTTGGTGAGAGACATCTTACCATTTGGTTCACCACTCTTAGATTTCGGAGGGGTGAAGACCTTGGAGGGGTCTAGTACATCACAGATAGTATGGGATAGACTCAAGGAGGAGGGATACACTCTCCCATTTTCAGCATTACCCACTCTCACTACATATTCTGTGCTGACAAAAGTTGCTGCAGTGATGGAGGACGGCACCACCATGGTGCAAGGGAGATGCTCCATGGATTTGGAGAAACATAGGGTACTTCTCGTGAGGGAGGAATACTCCATATATTGGAGTAGATGGAGGCCACTCATGCTTACATTGGCCAAGATCAGGAGGTTCTTTCTGGATGGTAGCTTCTCATGGGAGGCAAACTTCCAAAGGCAACAACTTCTACTTGAGCATGAGCAGCTACATGATGGGCATGACAGTACTTTGGAGGATGAATTTTTCATGTGGGATGTCAAAGTAAAAGAAAATAGCATGTGGGTAACTTCACATTTTAGATCTTCAGCGTTGTCTCTTAGGAGGATTGATCCATATTGGAGGTCTCAACTTTTGGTAGAGTAATCCAAGGATCTTGGTGCTTGCACGATTCTTGATGACCCAGAGGGAGATGATAGATACATAGTGGATGATGAGGTCATATATTCTTATGGCAGAGTCTTCTTGACTAAATATTCTGAGCTCAAGGAGAAGATGTTACACGAAGCACATGTGGACTTTCTTTCCAAGCACTTTGATGCATATCATTCCTTGATGGAGGAGTTCACTTGGGAGAGCATCCAACAGGATGTATATCAACATATGGAGAAATTCATAGCCTAGATGATGATGGAGAGGTTGTCACAACCACTTCCCTACTCATTGAAAGTGAGGGAAAACTTTTAGTTGAACCATTTCAACCCAATGACCAAGGTACATAGTAGAGGATGTGCATTTATGCATTGTGATTTGTACTCCTTTACTTTTTGTGAGAAAAATATTGTAACAAGGAGGATCATTCCTTATTGTATATTTTATTGTGATTTAATTGAGGCCATTTACAGCATTGATGTTGGCCATTCTAATGGTGGCTTGTGGGGGATGCCACATGATTCTTGGTGTGCACCATTGACAACAAATTTCACTTCTATGCCCCATATTGTAGGATTATTTTGGCAGAAAACAAGTGGCTGAAAAAACACCTTTTATAATTTGTTTTGAGGCAGACATGGGATGCACTATGCTGGTTCCACATGTGGAACTATGATCCACTGCCCAGTTGTCATATGGAAACTTGTTTTTATTTGTTTTTTCTTCCATATATTGATTATGTTCTTGTTCTTATGGGAAGATTTGTTGAGAGGGTGGCACAAGAGTTGGAGGTGCCCATTGGGAGTATGATTCTCCATATTTCATCTGTTACATGTTTGAGGAGAAAAAATGGGAAAATCATGATTTCCACACTACACCTCTTGTCTTCATGTGGGAGGAGCCATTTGGAGAATTTGAGTTATTGGGAGAGGCACTTCATGGATGTTTTGATTAGTGGGGTAACTTGGGACATTCTTGGAGATCATAATATTTCAGCCCAAGATCAGTAGTAGCCCCGTACATAACATAAATGGAGAGAGAAACAACATGGGTGGAAAAATCTGATCTCTCCATACATCCCCAATACATTGCATGAACCAGGGGTTGAGGATTTCTTTGATGAGCTACCTAGGATGGATCATTTCATTTGGATGATAGCATGGAGATCGGAGTCACTCATTAGGAATGAGATCCCCTATGCTTGTCACCACTCCTAGCTTGAGGAGGCCATTGGACAAAAACAAGGTTTCCACTTACACCTTCCACTTTCTCATTATGTGAGCCATTTGGTTTTTCATACTCATGAGGAACCATTGGGGGGCAGATCTATTGCAGATTATTTTGAGCAGTGGTGGGGACTATTGATGAGGAGGCCATAAGAGGAGGAGGGGAGGAATTTTGCTCCACCTTTATAGTTTCTTGAGGACAAGAAACATTTCGGAGGTGAGGACTGTAATATTCCTAAAATTTAGCTTAGCTAAATGGAATATTATAGATCATTTTGTCACTAGGTAGCTGAATAAATGGGTGGGGATGCCCATAGATATCCTTAGTAGAAATAGAAAAACTTAAAGTGTGAAAGGAGGCCCTCTAAGCAGCTAAATAAAGCACCTTTGAGTATGGACAGGGGTTGGATCATGTTGAACATGTCAACTTTGATGAAGTCAACAACGTTGTTATGGAGGAGTGGACATTAAATGAGGAATAACACAGTTTTGGAGCGAGATGGATTGCATGGAGGAAATGACATAATTGAGTGGGGCCGAGGGCAAGGAAGCTCATAATTTATATAAGGAAGAGGATGGAAGCCATACGGGTTTATGTTTTGGATTATTATTTTGTATGTGGTCTGTTTAGACTTCTTGCATTCTTCAACTATTTAGTTGAGATTGTTGTGTTGTTTAGCACTTGGTGTTCCCGAGTGGGAATCCCACCTATTTCCTTGAGAGGCCTCTTGGAAGAGCATTGAATTTCATTTCCACATTTAGGTTTGTAGGGAAAGCTATAACTTTCTTCATCAATGCAGTTTCTGCAGGATATTGTGCTGTGTTGCAGGGTGCAACAGTGGAGAATTAGATCGGGTGTCTTCAGAGCTATTTTTTCAGTGGAGGAAGGTTTCCATCAATTAGGAGGCCTATAAATAAGCCCCTTGGGATTTATTGACACATTTGGCACCAGGCTAAGGATTATTTATCCCCTACAACGCAGTTTCAGTCCCGATCTATGTTATTTTAGGGAGGAGTTGCAGGGGTGGTTGTAGTGATTGTTTTGGGAGGCTATTTATTCAAAGGAGGAGCCATTATTTCATCTGGAGGATATTTTGGATAAGATATATAATTTCTACATCAGATTAAACCATATCTTCTCATTTTTTTTGTTGCAGCTTATTTTCAGCCCTAGGGCTGCAGCTTACATTGGCACATTGTGTGCATTTTCTGGAAACCCTCTCGGGTTGTCTTGGAAAGATGATCTAGTTCCCGGATCTGTATGTTTAGATTCTATTGGGGCACATATCCATATTTTTGTATCATTCTATCATATTTAGCTATAGCTATGCATAATATGACTATTTTGTAGCAGCTCTTCGACATTTTGTATTGTGACAGCAGCTCATTTTTTGGAGTGATTTCTTATGGGAGGCTTGTTACTTCATTGTATATGATTCATGCCTCACTATTTTTTATTTATTTTCTGATCTAATGCATGATTTTATGACTCCATATTGGTCTCCAATGTTAATTAGTTGATCTACACTGCTATTTATAGTTTTGTGTTCATATATTGTTGCATTCTCCATTTGGGAATATCACACAATCCACACCTCAACGATATCAAGAAGACTAATGCTATGGTAAAGCTTGTTCATAAAAATCCATAAGTTTATCTTCTTAACTCAATAGGAATACTTGGAATTTTTATTAAATTTACCCTTGATTAAAGTATGATTTGGATATTTTGTGTATGTGGTTAAGGCCCTCCATATATAAATAGCTGAAACATTTCATTTTCAATGAATTTCCTTCCATGACAATCAGAGGATATTTATGTTGAGATTGCAACAAGATGATGAGCTTAGTGGAAAGAAGTCACCTTCACTAAGTGGGCTCGTAGGCTATTTTTGGCACAAAGTCTATTTTTAGACTATGTCTATTTTTAGACATGTCGATCATGATTCTATGAGTTGCAGGATGCTATTTGTGGAGGGTTGGTCAAGTTGGATAAATAGATGGACTTTTGTTTTTAGACATATTGGGTGGAATCTATTTTTAGATTTCCAGTCTAAAAATAGATATGTCGAATATTATTAGCTCTTAATAATATTTGGACTATAAACATTATCTTATTCTCTTGGAGCACTTCAGTTAAGTGCACGAATCAACAACAGTACAGCAGAAGGAGATGCAGCTATTCTAAGGGTTATGTGGAGCTATTGCATGGATACTTTAGTTAGAACTCATGTGACAGAGTTTGGTGGAGTTGATTGAGGATTTAATGGAGTTGTGTTCAGTTTAACTAATCTAAACATAGTTGAGCTAGTTGTATTTAGTCTAACTGATTAATACACTACCGAAGAGTGGTGTGAATTAATTATTAATTAATTCACTAATTATAAACTCATTAATCAACTAAAGAATACATCAATTAACTTCAATTCATGGACAGTTTCAGTGGAGACCAGTGAAGAGATAGGTGAAAGAGCAATGTGACTATCAGTTGTCAATAAACAGTTGCATTTTTGCAACAACCAGTGAGTGGAGGAGCCAATGAGGATTGTGTAGTACAAGCCAGGTGGTTCGAATTTATTTATGAGCCATTCTACAACATTTATTACGCAATAGAGGCTGGCTATCAGGTGGCAGATATTGGAGCATGTGTTTTGCTAGATCTAGCTTGATTAGTGTGTAGCAATTAGAGGTTGTGCTGAGAGCTTGTGAGGAGCTTTGTACAATTATTGTTACATGATCTCTATGAAATATAATATACAGATAGTTGGGGTTTTTAGCTTTAATATTTCCCATTAAATACTGTGTTCATATGTGTGATTTTTTATGGTTTTAATGTGTGCATGTGATTGTTTTTATTTCCGCAATTAATGATCAATGGTAGAAGAGATTCTGTATTGTGCATGAAGATAAAATAGTGTGTGATCAAAAGAATATCAGTGGATAACATATTAGTTATTAAAATTTCTACATGGTATCAGAGCGATATTGATCATTGGAGCAATTGCAAAACATTGAAGCGGTTGAGTTTGAGTTGGTGGAATTCGAATTTGCAGCAGTGTTTTCTTGGTGTCGAAGTTGAGATGTCTTTCAACGGATTGCGATTGGAGTATGCCCTTAAGGGCTTCTCGAATTATATTGCATGGAAGGACAGGATGGAGGCGGTGTTGGATGACAATGGGTTGAAGGAATTCATAGATGTAGAAATTCCAAAACCTACTTCTAGTGATGCTGCCATACTTGACGCATGGCAAAAGAAGACAGCAAAGTGTCGAAGGATTCAGTTGGAAGGTGTGAAGGATCACATAGTGTCTAGCCTTCATGGTAAAGCTTCTCCATTCTTGATGTGGAAAGCTTTGACAGATTTATTTCAAAGCAAGAGCGAGCAGAGGAAGTTGGCGCTCAAGGATAAACTCAGGGAACATACTAAAAATGTGAATGCCCAAGAAATTGCAGTTGATCAATACGAGGATATTTGAGGAAGTGTGATTGCGGTGATGATAAGGGACTTGATGAGCTTTCACTCAAAAGAGCTTCAGAAGAGAGTTGGCATTCCTATCAAGACTCTGTCAATGGTTGGGATAAATTTCCAGGATGGGAGCGACTTTGGTCGGATCTTCTGCAAGAGGAGATAAGGCGAAGTACCAGGGACGGATCTTCATCAAAGAACTCAGATGAAGAAAATTACGCTTTGGCTGCCAAAGCAAGGAAGGGGAAGAGCAAGAAGAATTCTTCTCAATCCGGTGCGAAAGGCAAGAAGCAGGATATGTCCAAGGTGAAGTGCTTTTGATGTCACCAACACGGACATTACGCCACTAATTGTCCACAGAAGAAGAAAAATAAGAAGGTTGCTGGATCTGCAGCTAGAGAGGCCTTAGCCTCGTAGTTTGAGCTGGATTTTTCACTGATCGCATGTTTGGTCTCAATTGTGATGGTTTCAGTGTGGTTTCTTGACAGTGGTGCATATTTTCACATGACAGGAGATCGAGATTTGTTTACTGATCTGCATGAGAAAGATCTTCGAGTGCACATCGAGATGGGTGATGATGGTAGATATAGTGCAACCGGTATCGGTACCATTTCCTTTGAGAGGGAGTCTGGTAAACCCTTCGTATTGAAGGAAGTGATGCATGTTCCAGGATTGAAGAAGAATCTTATCTCTATGGCGATGTTAGAAGATACGGGATATGATGTTGTCTTTAGCAAGGGAAAGGCTTTCCTTCGCAGTAAGGAAACTGGTGAGACCTGGAGGATAGGGGTTCGAGTTAAGAACCTTTATCAATTACAGGAAGATGGCTGTGCAGCAATGGCAGGAAAGGTAGAAGGAGTGGTGAGCCGAGAAGAGGGCGAGCTGTGGCACCGGAGATTGGGCCACCTTCACCATGGACCTTTGAAGATACTATAGCAGATTTCTACTGGGCTTCCTAAGCGTACACTTGCGCAGTCAGATCAGTGCAAGGGATGTATCTTAGGAAAATTTTTGAAAGCCACCTTTCATGAGAAGGATAGTCGCGCCACGACGAACATTGAGAGAATTCACACAGACGTGTGTGGACCTTTCTCAGTAGCTTCGACAGCAAAGCACAGGTACTATGTGATATTTTTTAATGATTTTTCTGGAAAGCGCTAGATCTTCTTCATGCAGAAGAAGAACGAGACATACTCAAAGTTCTGTGAGTTCAAGGAACTGGTTGAGAAAGAATCGGGGAATCAGGTGAAGGCTCTTAGGAGCGACAATGGTGGTGAATTCATCTCTAGCGAATTCAAGGACTTTTGCAGCGCAGAAGGAATTCGAAGAGAGCTCATAGCACCTCATAACCCACAGCAGAATGGGGTTGCTGAGTGGAAGAAAAGAATGATCGTGGGTATTGCACGGGCGATGTTGCATGATCAGGGCCTTCCCATACACTTGTGGGCTGAGGCATGCAATACTGCAGTATATGTGCAGAACCGTTGTCCTCACAGGATACTTGGCATGAGTACACCCGAGGAGGCGTTTTCTGGTAAGAGGCCTGATATTTCCCATTTGAGGATTTTCGGTTCACCTGTTTACATTCATGTGAAAAAGGATGCCAGGAAGAAGCTGGAGCCAACTGCAGAGGTTGGGATATTTTTGGGGTACACTGATACACCCCACAACTATCATGTGTATTTTCCATATAGTGGAAAGACTGTTGTGCGATGGGATATCAAATTTCATGAGGAGAAAGCCATGAAGTGTTCGCTTGAGAGGGAGCCACACTTGCATGTAGATGAGGAGCTATTAGTTCCTAAGGATGAGTCTCTAGATGTGGATCAGTCACAAGAGGAGGTTCATGGAGTGGAAGAGACCACTCATGTAGCGCCAACCATCAGAGGGCAGAAGCGCACTACAGAAGCTGAGCGATTGGCTCAAGATGCAGAGAAGGTTGTCGGAGCACCTACATCATAGCACACACAGAGACAGTCACCTAATCGGTACACTAGATACATGGCTCTTATGAGCAAGTGTATCGTGACAGAGCCATCCTCTTTCGAGGAAGCTGTGGAGGATCCCGCATGGGTAGATGCCATGGTGGAAGAGTATGATTCGATTGTCAGAAACAGTGCATGGGAGATTGTCCCAAGGATGGAAGGGAAATCAGTGATGGGTTCGAGATGGATCTACAAAGTGAAGCAGGCAGCTGACGGGAGTGTGGAGAAGTAAAGGCAAGATTTGTTGCTCGAGGCTTCTCACATATCGAGGGGATCGATTATGAGGAAACCTTTGCACCTGTCGCAAGGTATTCTTCCATACAGACGATTCTTGCTCTCTCAGTGTAGATGGGGTGGCACATTCATCAGATGGATGTGAAGATTGTGTTCCTCAACGGGGTGATTGAGGAGGAGGTGTACATAGAGCAGCCAGAAGGTTTCGAGATCTTCAATAGTGAGTCGCATGTGTGCAGGCTCAAGAGAGCATTGTATGGGTTGAAACAAGCACCTCATGCTTGGTACACACATATATACAGTTATTTAACCAGACTTGGATTCTCCAAGAGTGAGGCGGATCCGAACCTATACCAGATAGTGGTGGAGGGTAAGTTGCTGATCATTGTACTTTATGTAGATGATTTGATTTTGACAGGTGATAAGTTGTTGATACTCTCATGCAAGGACGATCTTGCAAAATATTTTGAGATGAAGGACTTGGGCCTCCTTCATTATTTCCTGGGATTGGAAATTTGGCAGCACAGTGATGGACTGTTTGTTTCTCAAGGCAAGTATGCCTAGCAGATACTAGAGAAGTTCAACATGCATGGCTACAAGCCTATTGATACTCCTCTTCCTAGTGGATGGAGGAAGGACGATGCTACTTCGACAGAGGTAGTGGATGCCACTGTTTATCGATAGTTGGTGGGGTCGCTTATGTATCTGGTCAATACATGACCCGACATATGCTATGCTGTTAACCAGCTTTCACAAGATTTGGTTAGGCCTACCAAGCTCTACTGGAAGGCAGGAAAGCATGTATTGAGATATCTCAGAGGCACATTGGGATATGGATTATGGTACAGACAGTCGGATGAGGTGAAGCTATGTGGCTTCACGGATGCGAGATGGGCCGAGCCCAACAGACATAAAGCACATACGGAAAAGTTTTAGTCAGAGGTCAATACTGGTTTTCTTGTCTGACGAAACTGATCCATGGCACTCGGTTAAGGAGGCGAGTATATAGCGACGAAGTTTGAGCACATGTGAGGTACTATGGATGAGGAACAGGAAGATCTTGAATGCAATTTATGGATATCCTACGTGATTTGTTGTGATAATGAGAGTTGCATCAAACTCAGTTAATCAGTATTTCATGATAGATCTAAACACATTGACATCTGACATCATCATATCAGAGATTGTGTGCAGCGGAAGATCATGTTACTTTCATACATTCCCACGGAGGATCGGGATGCTGATATCTTGACGAAGGCGCTCACCAGGAGCAAATTCGAATACCACAGAGGCAGGATAGGGGTGGCAGATAATCCTTATCTTGTTGAGAGGGAGTGTTGAGATTGCAACAAGATGATGAGATTAGTGGAAAGAAGTCGCCTTCACTAAGTGGGCCCGTAGGCTATTTTTGGCGCAAAGTCTATTTTTAGACTATGTCTATTTTTAGACATATGGATCATGTTCTATGAGTTGCAGGATGCTATTTGTGGATGGTTGGTCAATTTGGAAAAAATAGATGGACTTCTATTTTTAGACATACTGGGCGGAATCTATTTTTAGATTGCCAGTCTAAAAATAGATATGTCGAATATTATTAGCTCTTAATAATATTTAGACTCTAGACATTATCTTATTCTCTTGGAGCACTTCAGTTAAGTGCACAGATGTGGCACAGGAGCTGACAGAAGGAATTACGCTATTCCTGAGGGTTATGTGGAGCTATTGCATGGATACTTCAGTTAGAACTCATGTGACAGAGTTTGGTGGAGTTGATTGAGGATTTAATGGAGTTGTGTTTAGTTTAACTAATCTAAACATAGTTGAGCTAGTTGTATTTAGTCTAACTGATTAATACAATGCTAAAGAGTGGTGTGAATTAATTATTAATTAATTCACTAATTATAAACTCATTAATCAACTAAATAATACATCAATTAAGTTCAGCGCATGGACAGTTTCAGTGGAGACCAGTGAAGAGATAGGTGAAAGAGCAATGTGACTATCAATTGTGACTATACAGTTGCATGTTTGCAACAACTAGTGAGTGGAGGAGCCAATGAGGATTGTGCAGTACAAGCCAGGTGGTTCGAAGTTATTTATGAGCCATTCTACAACATCAATTACGCAATAGAGGCTAGCTATCAGGTGGTAGAGATTGGAGCATGTGTTTTGCTAGATCTAGCTTGATTAGTGTGTAGCAATTGGAGGTTGTGCTGAGAGCCTGTGAGGAGCTTTGTACAATGATTGTTACATGATATCTATGAAATATAATATACAGATAGTTGGGGTTTTCAGCTTTAAGCTTTCCCATGAAATATTGTGTTCATATGTGTGATTGTTTATGGTTTTAATGTGCGCATGCGATTGTTTTTATTTCCGCAATTAATAATCAATGGTAGAAGAGATTCTGTATTGTGCATGAAGATAAAATAGTGTGTGATTAGGAGAATCTCGGTGGATAACATATCAGTTATTCAAATTTATACAATTTCTTTTTCTATATAAAGTTTTTCGAGGTTGATTTCTACTCTCTTTTTCTATCAAACCCATAGGTGTTTGTTCTTATGAGATTGATCATATCAAATATATGACAAGGATCACCTCCTTTTTCCAAATTATCTTAGAAACTGGGGTGTCGAGATCCCAATAAATATTATAAGCAAAAAACCACATACACCCCCACTTACTAGTCCAAGGCCCCATTGGAAAGTTATTTCCACCATTCCAAGTGTCAGGCTTAGTTCACTTCAACATCTCACATCAACAGTTCTAATTCTTCCTTAAAAGAACCATTGGCCTTGGATGATAAGAGAGCCACAACAAGGAATTCTTAACACCCCATTCAATGTTATTAAGGATATGCTTGATTTAGTAATTAACCCATCATGAATGAAATAGAAATATATCTCTTGTACATTTTCATGTCTATTTTTAAAAATTGGATTTAAGGCAAGGTAGCTCAAATATTTCAGACTTTGATGGAAAATCAAACAATGCTCAAGAAAAGATAAATGTAGACCATGGATATAATTAGTTATAGAAAATTAAAAAATCAACCTCCATAAATTTCAAGCATCATCACAAGGATGGCTACATATTATGTTGTGAAACTAGCTCCAAAAAGATAAGAAAAGAGATATCAACGCCTTAGAAATAAGCCACTTCGATGGGGAAACCTCCAATACATTACATGAATGAAAAATTCCTGGATTATACAATTTACAAAACCTCCTTTCTATATATAGGAGTCCATGGGGCCATAATGTAATCCTAGTGGGCCACAATGTAATCCTAGCCGACCTAACAATAATAATTTAAGGGCACAATAATAAAAAAATGGGAGTTACAAGGGTACAATAATAACAATAAGGAGGTTACACTAACAACAATAAGGGACTATACTAGTAATATAGGGACCTAACATGCCCCTCTCCTTCAAAAAAGTGTTGTCCTCAATGCTTGAGTAGCTCTGGGTGCTTCTGTATAAAATTCTCATCCTCCCATGTAGAATCTTCAGTGGGTAAGTTCTTCCACTTGATGAGATACTCCGAAATTGATCGATTCCGTAGTTGTCGAGTTCTTGTTTCCATGACCGCTTCTGGTTCCAATATGATTTTTCTTTCCTCATCAAGTTCTGGCAATATTGTTTGAACTGAAAGATTTTCACCTATAACCTTCTTTAAGCATGAAACATGGAAAACTGGATGTACTCGCGAAGAAGCAGGAAGCTCCAATTTGTATGCCATAGTACCAATATTTTGCAACACCTTGTAAGGACCATAGTACTTTGGTGATAATTTATTATCCTTCTTAGCTTGATTGATGGAAATTTGTTTGTATGGTTGTAGCCATAAAAATACCCAATCTCCTACATCAAAACTTCTCTCGCTGCGATGTTGATCTGCCTGTTGTCTCATTCGATTTTGTGCCAAAGTCGGGTTATCCTTTAAGAGTTGGAGAACTTCTTGATGGTGCTCGATCTGATCTTCCATTGCTTGAGCCTTAGATTTTTCTCTTAAATATGATGTGATGGATGGTGGATGATATCCATAAAGTGCCATAAATGAGGTCATTTTTACTGTAGTATGGAAGGAAGTGTTATACCACCATTCAGTGAGAGGTAACCACTTGACCCATTTTGTTTGTTTATTAGATACAAAACAACGAAGATATCCTTCCAAACATTTATTTTCTATCTCAGTTTGACCATTAGATTGAGGATGATAAGATGAGCTATGAGCTAATTGAGTACCAAAACAAGAAAATAACTCCGTCCAAAAATTTCTAGTAAAAATGGGATCTCTGTCACTCACAATAACCCTTGGGCTTCCATGTAGATTTTGAATTTTGTCCATAAATGTAGTAGAAACTGTACTTTCTTTAAATGGATGAGATAATGCACAAAAGTGTGCATACTTGGTAAGCCTATCAACTACCACCATGATGACATTATTTCCTTCAGACTTAGGTAAACTTGTGATAAAATCCATTGAAATCTCCTCCCAACATTGACTTGGAATGGATAAAGGTTGTAGAAGTCCCGGGGTCTTAATTGTCTCAACTTTATTCTGCTAGCAAACCAAACATTCCATCACAAACTTCTTAATATCAGATTTAAGGCCATCCCAAAAAAATTCTTTCTTCACCCTGTGGTAAGTTTTTAAAATTCCTGAGTGTCCTCCTAAAGGAGAAGTGTGCAATTCCATAAGAATCTTTTGTTTTAGTTGGGAATTATTACAAAAATATAAGCGATCTTTGTACCATAAGGAATCATTTTTCCAACTAAATGTATCAGATGTACTAGGATCTTGCTGCAACTTTTGAATGAGTGTCCATACATATTTTTCCTTCTTCCATTCATCTCTTGCTTCGGTTATCCAATCTGGTTGGATAATAAAAATGGCACAAAGCAATGCTTCCACCTCTTCATTCTTTCTTGAGAGTGCATCTGCAACAACATTAAGCTTTCCTTTTTTGTATATTATTTCAAAGTCATAACCCAACATCTTTGTGACCCATTTTTGCTGCTCTTCTGAAGATAGTCTTTGTTCAAAAAAGTGTTTAAGACTATCATGATCAGTTTTTACCTTGAAGTGTCTTCCCATTAGGTAAGTTCGCCATTTCTTTAGTGCATGCAGTATTGCTAACATTTTCTTCTCATAAATAGGTTTCTGTAAATACTTTCCTTTGATTGGATGACTTTCAAAAACAATGGGTCTTCCTTCCTGCATTAAAACAAACCAATTCCATTTCCTGAGGCATCACATTCCACAATAAAGGTTTTTGTGAAGTTTAGCGTAGCTAAGACAGGCGCTAGGAACATTGCCTCTTTAAGATGTTCAAAAGCCTTAGTTGCTTCAGGAGTCCATGAAAATGCATCTTTCTTCAAACCATCCATCTTATTTTCCACGCCTTTCTTCAAAACTTCCATGTCATTTTTTGTTGCTCTTTGCGAGAGCGAAATTTGTTGCACTTGCTCTTGTAATTTTGATATGTCATGTTGCCATTCTTTGTCTTCATGAGTCATAGCAGAGCTTTCCAAAGGCTTAATGGGTGTTGAATTATTTTTAGGGGCCATTTTATTATCCAATACTGATATCTATTCTACAATATTCCCTTGCAATCAATTCAACTTGATTCCTCAAACAAGACTTATGTAATTCGGAAAAAAAAAATACAGACCTTTTACTTGCTTTTGAGGAGCTCGATATTGAAATTGTATTATCTCTGTGATTGTGGCTTTTCAATATCTGAAATTCAGCACTGACGTAGCTCTCTGAATTCTCTTTTGAATGCCATAGGTCTGACTTTATTTGGATTCTCCAAGACAAAGTTATGTCCAATCTCCCACAATGACCTAATTATGGACTGGTTCAGTATAGCGAACTTGTACGACTTGCCACATGTCACTATTTCATCCTTCGCCTTTGAAATTGATAAAAAATAAACTAAAGTCTGTGTACTTGCAACAAATTTTTACGGCACTCCAATCCGATAATCAGAGAGAGATTTATTGAAATTTTCCCACGATCACCTTTTTGAGATGAAATTCGGGAGCCTGAAAAACCACCACCTTCCACAGATCATATCTCCAAAATTATTGTGAACCAAGCTCTGAAATTTTTTGACGAGTTTCCTTAGGATTTGAGCTTCGCACCATAAAAATTTCAGATTCTGAACCTCAGTAGAAGAAAAATTTATAGCGCAAATGCCACGATGACCTGTTTACGAGCCTGACAAAATACATAACTTCCATAGATCATATCTCTGAAAATATTGCGAACCAAGCTATGCAATTTTTAGAAAATATTCCTCAGGATTTTGGCTTCGTACCCTAACAATTTCAGCTTCTGAAACTTCATAGCAAAAATGTTATAGAGAAAATGCCACGATGACCTGTTTGGAGCAGCAAAACCCTAGAATCCAAAGCTCTGATACCAAATGTTGTGAAACCAGCTCTAAAAAGAGAAGAAAAGAGATGTCAATGCCTTAGAAATAATCCACTTCGAGGGGGCAACCTCCAATACATTACATGAATGAAAAATTCTTGGATTATACAATTTACAAAACCTCCTTTCTATATATAGGAGTCCATGGGGCCATAATGTAATCCTAGTGGGCCACAATGTAATCCTAGCCGACCTAACAATAATAATTTAAGGGCACAATAATAACAAAATGGGGGTTACACGGGTACAATAATAACAATAAGGGGTTTACACTAACAATAATAAGGGACTATACTAGTGATATAGGGACCTAACATATTATTCTGTCTCAACTAAAACACACATTAAACATGGATGAACATTTCAAAGGGTAAGAGGAATTTTATTCTTCGTTGCAAGGAGACACTTGGAAAATTTCGATACAAAAGCATTGAAAATTATTTGTTAAGGATGCAGCTATAACTATAACATGTTCTATTCTAAAAAAAATCACTTGTTCCAGCCGGCTATAGATATTATTAGACTTTTCTTCTAATGTAGGATAAGTAGCCACAAGCCAATCTTGAGATCCTATTTAAAGTGAGTTATAAATCTTCCAATAGTCCTCGTGCACTTTTCTTGTAGAGTGAAATAATCCTTGCAGACAATAGTTTAGAATTATTTTTTGTCCTAATGTAGGAAAAGGAGAATGTGCAAGCTCCTCCTTGTAATAATGCCTTGACCTCTTCAAAATGTAGCTATCAGAGAGGCTATATATAATCTTGATATTCCTCTGGCTTTGATGGTAGTGAATGGCCTAAACTTGACATGAGTCAACATGGGGACCAAAAAAATCAAGGGTTTTGCATTTGGGTGTGCATTGAACAACCAAGGGTTTATAGTGGTTGTAATAATCGGGATTGATAGGGGCATGTCTTCATTAATTTCTCAGTTAGACCATGGGATAGGTCACATATTTTCATATTTCCTCACTCCTGAAAATTATACTAAACATACCTCAATGTTCTTCGGAAAACATGCAACTCGCAAGGGTAAGTATGTGGAAAACCCACCTCTCATAGATGCAATGAACCCAAGTGTGGTTTTTTATTATTTGGCTACCCAGAAAATAATCCATGGTACCCAATTTAACCAAATCGAATTCTAGGCTAAATTCTTTGATAGAAAAATCACATTCATGGTTATAATAAAACTATTATGCTCATTATAGATAGATCTTCCTCTATCTATCATGGAATAATAAGTAGACCTTCGTTCTCCAAAGTGTACAACTACCTCAGGTTCAAAGGACTCAAAAGCCTCTACAAGGAAATAAAAATCACAAAAATATTCCACAAAGAGGTGAAGTTATTTGCTAGAGACTTACTTCCATATATTTTTAATTGAGACAATGGGATTTAGAGAGTTGATCCCAAGTTGTTGGTCAAACAATCTATAGACAAGGATATCAACAACAGAAACTTAGTATCCTCTATTTGAGAGATGCAAAGTTGTTGCCCATCCACAATAACCATCCCCTCATACAACCATTACTTTCTTCCCTTTACCTCCCCCTTACATGGAAAGGGATGTTGTTTTCACTTATTTCTCCTTCATATGGAAAATCTGGCAACAACCCCTAGGAAAATATGGAAACATTTCTTCTACGAAACTATCTTTTAAACAAAGATAAAGAGAATTCACTTTGCAAAGTTGTGAATGAATATTTTAAATATTGTAAGAAAAGTAACAACATTTTTATAACCTATGCTTGTACAAAATAACAAAATCCCAGCTAAGAATCTTACTGGTGAAGAAAAATTGAAGAATATTTTTCCGTATTGAAGGAAAATGAGGTTTTCCCACAATCACCTACGAGTAGGAATCCATGTTAACAGAGGAATAGGATTTTCTCTCAAAAGTTTATAGAGTGAGAAACCACATAGAGTAATGTGATTCTCCAATAAAAATAGGAATAGAGGTTCAGTGGCAGGAAAGGGCTGAAACTGATGCAAGATGAGGAAGGGAAACTTTCCTTGGTAGTGCAAAGCAAGAGGAAGGGAAAATTTACTTAGAATCGCATTCCAAAGAAAAATTAGGGAGGGAAAATTTTCTTAAAATAAATAAATTAAAATAACATTAAAAATAATAAATAAATTAAAATAATATTAAAAATAATAAAATTTAATTGGTAAATTAAACTATGTATAATTTGTAAAGAAACATTTGGTCAAACATGAAACAAAAAATTGAACGTCTAATCTTGGGATGATAAAAGTATTATTATTAATTAATCACCTTAAATATATGTTAATTATGGATTTACTAAGTGTTGAGTGGACCAAATCTCTTTTCACTCTAAAAATGTTTGGTCCTCAAGAAATTTGATCCCTCTAGGCTCTTGGTAGATCTGGAGTTAAGATTGATGTTGGCTAGTGTAATTATTAATTATTAATTATAAATATTAATTATATTTGTTTTGTTTTTATTTTTATGTAATTTTACCTAATCAAAATTTTTACATAGCATAAGAGGACAAGACATTACAATGGTTAAGAGTGGGCCTAGTGGTTAAGAGCATGTGTTTCCTCCTAAGAGGTTACAGGTTCAAAACCAGAGGGGGGTAGAGTATGTACGCCTTCATATACTTAGCAGTCAAATTGTTGCGCGGAGGTGGGTCCCTTGTTCGACAAACAAGGGGGTCTCATACACCAATTTGGTGTCTGGCTTGGTCGTGACCTTAAAATTAGATAATAATAATAATGATATCTCTTATGTACTGGGCTATAGAGGTCTATGTATCTTTCCATTTGAGCAAAAGAGGTCACTTGACATAGAGGCTATATCTAATGATCAAGGCCTAGAGAGTGATAATTTTGGCCTAAAAGCATGAATAAAAACTATATAAGACCTCTCTAATGCAATCAAGTATTATGATATAAGGAGGGAAATGGGACATGAGGTCTACACATAAGGAAAATATCCACCAACCCTTAAGGAGGTGATAAATATCCTAAAATATGTGAATAATGTTATCAGTAAACTCAAGTAGTTTTAGGTAGCCTATTATTTTCAATGAACTTCAATTAGAGCTCAAAATACAATATTAGAAGCTATTCATAGTTTAGATGGCCTCCACATGTGTTGTTAAGAGACACAAAGCAAGAAGAGGTAGATATACCACATTCCTCTAGGGTATAATATAATATGATTATTGCTTAGCATTTTCATGAAAAATATTATGATCTAAGAGAAAAAGAGATAGATAACCATCTCATGGACCTAGATCAAGTAAGATGAACAAGTATTTTTTTCCTGGAGCATCCACTTGAGGTAGAAAAATGAAACTATGATGTCAAATGTATAATTTCCTTGAAATTCTGAAACTAATATATTGAACAATCTGAAAACTGAAAACTAGTTTTCTTTCACTAAAACATATAATTTATGTACTTCATATTTGCAGCAGATTAGAAACAGAAATAACACAATCACACTATTCAAAACAAAAAAAAATTCTGGGGAACCCAACTGGGAAAACCCTCTTCTTTCATGAGAATTTTATTGATGAAAAAAGGCTCAAAAATAGATCTCTTACAAAATAATTGTTTGAATAAAAAACACACTCGTTTTCCTGCTTGTTCTAAGAATGAAAACCTTGTAAGACTATTGATCATTTTTTCCCTCTACTAATTTGTGCACAAGCTTCTCTTGCACACTCTTCCTATCAAAATCTGCATGCACAACCCTGTGCAACCTTCTCAAAAACTTGTGAGCTCTATAATCTTGTCTCACCAACTCCTGCTGACAAGACAATAACCAAACTGTGCCTTCGTTCCTACTTAAAAGCACTTTTAATAGGCTACTAATAGCAAATTATATTTGAGGAAAGTTGAACTATTGATTGAATAGTTAACAAAATCTCATTTGTAAGAAAACTTTTCGGTGAAAATCACATGTAGGAAATTTTAGCCGACACGTTTCGAACCAGCCAGTGTGGTTCATCATCAGGACAAGATGAGAAATCTGAATCAAAAAACCAGATTAAATAGACAAGAAAGCTCCAACTAGCCGTTTGTAACATAACGACTAGTTTGACTAAATTAATGAATTAAATTAAATTTCTATCAAATCAAACTATATTTTATTATATTTAATTTCAATAAAATTTTATTATTAAGGTTTGAATTTAAATCTAATTTTATATTAATGATTTCTAATAAATATAATGTTAAAATAATTTTATATTTTTATTTTAATATTTTGAAAAAAATAAAAAATAAAATAAAATAAAATAAAAATAAAAATAAATTTAAAGATAAAAATATAAATATAAATATAAAAAATAAAAATAAATAAAATTAAAAAAAAATATATATATATATATATATAAATAAAAGAAAAATAAATTTTAATTTTAATAAAATAAACCAAATTAAATAAAAATAGATAATAATGATAAAAAAAATAATAAAATAATAAATAATAAATAAAAATAATAAAATTGAATATAAAAATAATAAATAAATTTTAAATAATTTAATTTCATAGCTAAATAAATTCATACCATAATAAGGAAGCTAAAAAAAAAATGATTGTGTTAACTTGTCCTTCCTATAATTTAGGATCCTGACTCAATTAACTCATCCTTTACAAAAAATAACTTGCACTAGAAGACAGTAAACTCAATATTCCACTAATTAGCACTAGACAATTGCTTCTTTCAATCCTAAATTTTAGGAATTCTCCCTAAATTTTAGGAGCTCATCCCACTTTTTAGGAATTAGCTCCTAACTCATAGGAACTTGTACATGAACAAGGAAAAAATCATTGTGGTTCCTTTGATTAAGGCACAAATCAAGGAACCCTTTCTCACTAACATTTTAAACATGCCCTCTTAGCGAGGAAGGTGTTCCTCAAAGAACCTTGTCCACCTAGATCTGTGTCCAACATTACCATGTTCTCTGATGTTGCAGTTTCTCCCTCTGAACTAGAAGGATTCCATGCTTTCTTCTGGGGAACCTACTTTAAGGACCTATTCTTTCCCACAATACTATGCAAGTCTATCACTTCTCTATTATAATAAATTCTCGTCTTGTTGCTCCCTCTAAAAGTGTGCATCTATAGATCCATTATATGCCACTCTTAATGAATGCACCTCCTTTAGGCCACTCCCTTTTGGCCCAAAAATATTGCCCTCTAGTTGCTCCTTTGTCCATCAAGGATGCCAACTAATATGGTATTCAAACTTCCAATTACTTTCCTCATTGTTGCTCCAAAAAATACAATTCCTAGTGTAAAGGACATTGCCCACTTTCCACTAAAGAGTTCTTTCTCAACACATTGAACTAGGGTTGGCTCACTAGCCCTATTTCTAACAGCTTAGTAGTCATTCACCAAAAATGTACTTAGGGCTCCTTTGCAGCCCTCTAAAAATCCTCCCACCTGTACACACGCTACTAATAGCTATGTCCCAGACTTGAACTAGATTCTGCACTGCAACTGGCATTTTTCCTACATTGTTCACAACTTCGTTTGTGAAAAATGCTCACGATTTCTTATCTGCCCACTTATAGTCATATTTTTCATTGATCTAGGGCTACAAACTTACTGTCCTATAATCTACAATTTGTTCCTCTAATTGCACAACTCTAGGGCTTATCAAATATATTGTCCTAAGTCATACATAATATTCCTTTCCAAGTACCTCAACAAAAATTTATTTCCACTAAGACTACTCCACATTGACCCATATTTCCCTTCGCTATATCAACCATATACTCTGCCCATAAATTTTCTGTAATATCCAAAAATGGGACTACTCAGCAATTCATGCCTGAAAAATGCATTTTTCAGGAATGTATGCTATAGGATTGAAAACCAACCCTCGTATCCCTCAACTCTAAACATCTATCATCTAAATCCAAGAGGGGATTAGAAAAAAATCCTTCTAGGTGAGGTAAAGAGACCTCCCACACATAGTATGGCTAGCAAACACCCAAGAATGGGGCCGCAGCAATATGAAAAAATACTACAAGAAAATAACGTAGTTTTACTGAGCAACAACAGGAGGCCAATAAGGAGGCTCAACATTCATGTATTCATTAGAAAATTAGATCCATAATGAGGCCCATACAATGTACAACAGGAAATAGAAGACAATAGTGGAAGAAACCCATCAAAAACAGGTGCTGCAACACATATATTCACTGCAAAGGCTTGACAACGTTATTTTATTGAGCATACAGTAGCTGTTGATTAAAACTTAGATCTATGAAAAGATAATGCATGAACAGTCAGATCTATGACAGGTACATACACTATAATGTCTCTACTTTACACACCCCTTGAGGTTTTCAGCAATACATGAAGCACATGTAGTAGATCTGAAATTCTATGTAGCAGATTTGTAGATCTATTCAAAATTTCTGAAGTAGATATAGGATTATTCATATCAGATCTGAATATGACATGGATAAGAATAGAAATCCATGGATCACCATAGTGAAGGGTAGACCCCCAACACTAGAGATCACTCCTCAATAGTTGCCAAAAAGACCATGCAAATTTCCTCTTGCAGATAACACAGTCCTAGAAGATAAACTGCACTGCAAACTTGATGTAAATTTTGGCCTGATGCTAAGATGTATATTTGAAGCTCCAATCAGCTAATACACTCTTGTGAATGGGGTAGAAGACTTTCCCACTGAAAAGAGGAACCAAAATGGCCTATATTTGGATAGATCTAGCCTCCACTTGTTTTAGCTTACAAGGACAACCAAACCCTCAACAAGATCTGCATTGTAGTTGGAAGATGAAGCTTGGCCAAATGCCTAATAGTGGACAAGACAATCAAAACTCCTCCAAGAGCTACTCAATGGAAGAGGTGGGATTCCCGATCAGGAACACCAAGTGCTAAAAAACACTATTCTCTATTAAACAGCCAAGAGAATGATATATGTCTAAATAGACAATATATTCAGAAATGTAATATCAATAAACAACCCTTCTCTTGATGTCCTCCTCTTCCTTTTATAAGATAGAAATCTTGCCAAGCCCTAAACCATCTCAATGATTTAGCTCCATTCACATGTGTAGCCTTCAACTAAAACTGCGTTGTGCATCAAGGAGGTTCAATGTATCTAGAAAGCATTGTTGATTTGGTCCTGTTCACCCAGTGAAATGTCTCAATCCCTTTCACACATAAGGGTGTTTTATTAAGGCAGCCCAGATTTAGCCTTTTTCACATGGGCCATTGATTTATTTTGCTGATTTAGGAGTTTATTGATCCTCCTTTACAATTTTATTCATGGAAATAGAAAAAAAAAACAAAATTGAATATTCCTATTAGCTTGGGCTAATTAGGAATATTACAGTTGTAATATTCCTAATTAAGAATCATACAACTCTGATACCACTGTAATATCCCCAATTAGGGAAGGCAGAAATACATGAACACAAACTGGAATAGCAGTGATAAATGAACACATAAAATTTGTATGGGACACATATCAATCATATTACAATCACAGTAGCAAAATTATGCCTCCATACATTATCTCCAAGTGGGGAAAAGCAGGAAAATAGACCTTAAAAACGTTATTCCCAGGAAATTAAGTTATAACAAGGGGAAATAACACTTATATCCCTTAGCAAATAGATTATGGCCTCCATATACACAATAGGATCAGAAAAAAATCTCTTTTAATAAGTTAAACAGGTCTCCCGGCCTCAAATTGCCTTAAAAACACCCAAACCCCATGACTTAGACTATGCAAAATTACTGAAGCACATGATAGCGTTATTCTATGAAGGTTTCTGCAACATCATGATATGAAATCATAGATCTGGAGCTTTATTGAACAATATGCTAAGAAAACAGATATCTGGCCTCCTTAATACATTATAAAAATAACCCGGCAAGGGTTTCTTGAAAGCTTTAGTACAAAAGAGAAAATCTGAACATTTAGCTCTTAAATAACACAATCTCACTACAAAATTACATATATTTAGCTGAATAATACAATAGAGGGATGAGAATCCCTTCTTCTAGCTTTCTTGGAGAAGGGATGTCCCTTTCCGTAGGAAACTAGCTTAATAACAAGGGCTTAAACCCTGTTGCTACAGCTCTATGGAAAATGATGTAGTTCCTGCAAGGGAATGCACTGTAGGATATGAGGAATACTTTGGCCAAGTTCCAATATGTGAAATGAGCTCAGGAATCTTCCTAGCTGATCTCTTAAGAGAAGAAAAGCTCCCTCTACTAAGAAACAAACCCGTAAGTGGTGTTATCAATCCTCCACTGCAACACCCTACAATACAACACTATTCTCTACAGAAATAATGTTGTGACTAAAGACTGATACTTGGCCTCAAGCCTGGATGTGGAAGAATTCAGTACAATTCTCTCCCAAGGGGCCTCTCAAGGGAAGAGGTGGGTTTCTTGCTCGGGAACACTTGGTGCTAAACAGAACTACAACCCTGCTAAACAGCAAGGGGAAGCCAATTCTAAGCAGAACTATACAATTGATAATCTAAAAAAATGAATAAAAAATGCTCCCATCCTCTCCATATATAGCAAGTGAACCTCTTCACATTGGGTTCCATCCATATTTTCCACCAAGCTCATGCAAGTTGTCCTCCAATAAAATTCGTTGTACATCAAGGAGATTCAATGTATCTAGACAGATTTGTTGATTTGGTCAAAGTTGACTGAATCAACATGATCCCATCCCTATTCACACCCAAAGGTTCTTAATCCAGCTGCTTATTCTTCCTCCTTTCACATTAGGAGTGTCATTATTCCTTCTAAAAGGGTTTATGGGCCTCCTTACCCATTTATTCACCTACCTAATGATAAAACCAAATATAATATTCCATTTATATGAAGGCTAAATTTTTGGAATATTACAGTCCTCCCGTCCAAAATTTTTTTTTCCCTCAAGCAACTGCATAAGGAGAGAAAAATTCCTCCCCTCCTCCTCTTGTGGCCTCTTCATCAATAGTTCCCACCACTGCTCAAAAAAATCTGCAATAAATATGTCCTCCAATATTTCATCCCAAGCATGCAAACCCAAATGGCTTACATCATGAAAATATGGAATGTGTAAGTGGAAACCTTCTTGCTATCCAATGGCCTCCTCAAGGTAGGAGTAATGAAAAACATGGGGAATCTCATTCCCAATGAGTGACTCCCTCACCCATGCTATCATCCAAATGAAATGAGCCATTCAAGGTAGCTCATCAAAGAAATCATCAACCCCCGGTTTGTGCAATGTAGTGGGGCTGCATGGAGAGATTAGATTTTTCCATTCAAGTTGTTTCTCTCTCCATTTATCGTAAGTATGGGGTTGTTGCTGATCTTGGGCTGAAATTACATGGCCTCCAATAATGGCCCAAGCTACCCCACCAAACAATTCAGCCATGAAGTGACCCCTCCAAGAACTCAAGTTCTTCAAATGGCTCCTCACATATGAAGAAAAGAGGTGTGATGTGGCAATCATGGATTGCCCATTGCTTCTCCTGAAACATACAACATGTAAATTAGGGAGAATCATACTCCCAATGGGCATCTCCAACTCATCCTGCACTCTCCAAACAAAGCTACCCATGAACATAAAAATATCAGCAATACATGGAAGAAAAAACCAATGAAAACAAGTTTCCATCTAAAAACCAGAGAGTGGATTATAGTTCCTCTCATGGAACCAGCGCAATGCATCCCCTTCCTACATTAAAACAAATAATAACAAGGGCTTTCCTAACCACTTTTTTGCTACCACAATCATTCTATAAGATAGAAGCATGAAAGTAAAATGTGGTGTCAACGGTGCACACCAAAATTCATGTGGCTTCCCCCACAAACCACCAATAAAATATCCAATCTCAATGTTGTAAGTGGCTTCAAGTACATCATCATATAATATGCAAGAAGGGATAATCCTCCTTAGTAAAACATGTTGCTCATATAAAGTAAAGAAGTAAAAAACATAATGTGAAATTATACCTCATCCATCATGTACTTGGGACCTTGAGCTGAAATGGCTCAACTGAGAATTCCCCCTCACCTCCAAGGATTAGGGAAGTGGCTGTGACATCCTCTCTATCATCATCTAGGCTATGCATCTCTCCATATGCTAAAATATATCATGATGGATGCCCTCCCAAGTGAACTCCTCCATCAAATAATGGAATGCATCAAAGTACATGGAAAGAAAGTCCACATGTGATGCATGTAGTAGCTTCTTCTTGAGCTCAGAAACTCTAGTCAAGAAGATCCTGCCATAAGAATAGATGACCACATCATCCACCATGTATATATCATCTCCTTCTGGTTCATCAAGAATCATGCAAGCACCAAGATCCTTGGAGTACTCTACCAACAGTTGAGACCTCCAATATGGATCAATCCTCCTAAGAGACAGCGCTGGTGATATGGAATGTGAAGCTCTCCTCATGCTTTTGTCTACTCCTTTGACATCCCCCATGACAAAGTCATCCTCCAAAATGCTGCCATGCCCATCATGTAGCTTCTCATGCTCCAATAGTAGTGGTGACATTTGGAAGTTGGCCTCCCATGAGAAGCTACCATCCAAAAAGAACCTCCTAATCTTGGCCAATGTAAGCATGAGTGGCCTCCATCTACTCCAATGTATGGAGGACTCCTTCCTCAAAGGAAGTACCCTCTATTTCTCCAAATCCATGGAGCAGCTCCCTTGCACCATGAAGGTTCCATCCTCCATTACTGTAGCAACTTCTGTCAGCGCAGTATATGTAGTGAGAGTGGGTGATGTTGGAAATGAGAGAATATCTCCCTCCTCCTTGAGTTTATCAAAAAATCTATGCGCTGTAATGGACCCCTCCAAAGTATTCACCCCTCCAGGATCCAAGAGTGGTGCAATCCCATGTGAAGCATCCCTCAACATCTCATGATCTGGTGGTCTCCCTAGTGAGATGCCGCCATGAAGTGAGACATCAATGGTAAGAGTAGACTGCACATATGGATGGAAAACTTTGTCCTTGCCCTCACAGTGCAAATCAGTCTGCCTCTTTCTTGCATTAAATCTCTGAAATAGATAGGGGTGTGTGCTCCTCATCAAATTATGTTGACCTTCCTCCCTACCTTCTCCTTCAATTTGCAATGTTTCACAATCATGCTACCCATTTATTGTGTCTTGACCTCCATATATCAGATCGTGGGGAATTCCTTACAATGATACAAGAATCCCTCTTGCTGGAGCAAGTGCTCCATCTACCTCTGCATGAGGCACTAGATGTGCTCTAGATATGATGGCGTTGTTGCTCCCATCCTTCTCTTCCTCTCCAATATTAATGGGAGTCACTCGCTCAATAAGAGGATCCTCTCTTGAAAAAGGAACCTTCATGCCCTCCTATCCAAAAACATGAAACAGAGATCTTGCCTTCAGCAAAGTGTTATGCAAGATGTGAGCTTCTCCAATAGTTTTCTGAAATGGATTTGAGTTTATAGGTTTTTCCAATCTATGAAGAAATTTTGTTTGGTTTGGTTTTTTTGGCTCCATCAATAATGTTCCAGATTGTTTTCCATCAAACCTTTCCACCAATCTCTTAGTGAACTTTGAAAAATAATAATTATTGACATTTTTCAATGAAAGTGACTCAAACATCCACCAAGCATAGGCCTTACCTTCAAAATGCAGCGCTGCAACTTTGATGGCTTCATCTTCAAAAACTTGGTGCTGCTGCAAATAGATGTGTAACTCTTCCACCCAAGCCTTGGCTGGACATGTTGGTGATCCATCAAAATTAGATAGAGAAAATCTACCCGTGTTGTGCTGCTTGCTCCTGTCCACCTTGATCTTGCAAAACTCCTGGAAAGTGATATGATCTCTAAACTTCTCAGTTTGAGATTCATATTCTTGTACAAAATCACTAAGAGTTTCTGTCCTAGGCATTTCTTCTTCTTTCATCTCTCTCATAGTAGATCTGGGCATTTGAATACGATGTATATCATAGTGTGTAGTTGCATGCTCACACCTATCATGTGAAAATCTATATTTGGCTCTAGATCCAAACTCCTCTGGAGATTCCATCTCCCTTATCTTTTTTATATCTCCTTGAATGCTCTGTATAGACTTTGGAAGAAGCTTTGAGAGCCTCTCCTAATTTCTTCCTCCACATAATGGGGTCTTATTTCTGTTCATATCTCCTTCTTCTGATATCATAATGGCTAAGATCCACAGGTTGAGCCAAGATTATGCTCTGATACCACTGTAATATTCCCAATTAAGAATCATATAGCTCTGATACCACTGTAATATCCCCAATTAGGGAAGGCAGCAATACATGAACACAAAATGGAATAGAATTTATAAATGAGCACATAAAATGTGTATGTGACACATAGCAATCATATTATAATCACGACATCAAAATTATGCCTCCATACATTATCTTCAAGTGGGGAAAAGCAACAAAATGGACCTTAAAAATGTTATTCTTGGGAAATTATGCTATAACAAGGGGAAATAACACTTAGATCCCTTAGCATATATATTATGGCCTCCATATACAAAAACGGATCAGAAACAAATCTCTTTTGATAAGTTAAACAGGTCTCCCAACCTCAAATTGTCTTAAAAACACCCAAACTACATGACTTAGACTATGCAGAATTACTGAAGCACATGATAGCATTATTCTATGAAGGTTTCTACAAAATCATGATAGGAAATCATAGATCTAGAGCTTTATTCAACAATATGCTAAGAAAACAGAGATTTGGCCTCCTTAATACATTATAAAAATAACTCGACAAGGGTTTCTTGAAAGCTTGAGTACAAAAGAGAAGATTTGAACATTCAGCTCTAAAATAATGTAATCTCACTGCAAAATTACATATGTGTAGCTGAATAATGCAATAGAGGGATGAGAATCCCTTCTTCTAGCTTTCCAAGAGAAGGGATGACCCTTTCCCTAGGAAATTAGCTCAAGAACAAGGGCTTAAACCCTGTTGTTGCAGCTCTATGGAAAATGATGCAGTTCCTGCAAGGGACTACGCTATAGGACATGAGGAATACTTTGGCCAAGTGCTAATATGTGAAATGAGCTTAGGAATCTTCCTATCTAGTCTCTCTAGAGAAGGAAAGCTTCCACTACTGAGAAATAGACCCGGAAGTGGTGTTATCAATCCTCCACTGCAACACCCTGCAACACAAAACTATTCTCTATATAAATAATGCTGCGACTAAAGACTAATGCTTGGCCTCAAGCTTGGATGTAGAATAATTCAGTACAATGTTTTCCCAAGAGGCCTCTCAAGGGAAGAGGTGAGATTCCCACTCAGGAACACCCGGTGCTAAACAACACTGCGACCCTGCTAAACAGCAAGAGGAAGCCAAGTATAAACAGACCAATATCAATTGATAATCTAAAAACAGGAATAACAAAGGCTCCCATCCTCTCCATATATAGCAAGTGAACCTCTAGGGCTTATCAGATATATTGTCCTAAGTCATATATAATATTCCTTTCCAAGTACCTCAACGCAAATTTATTTCCACTGAGACTACTCCACATTGACCCATATTTCCCTTCGCTATATCAACCATATACTCTGCCCATAAATTTTCAGTTATCTACAGTTACTACAAGCTGGAAATAGTGTACTTTAGGACTGACATATACATATAATAATTCCACTTTACAACCAATATTCCTTGTCTATATATCTCCTTCTTAGGCTCCCTCTCCTCTCTCTTATGTACACAAAATATTAGCAAATTTATCAACCTTCTTAATAGTATTTTACTGGCATCATATCTTAGAGGGAATCCCTGTTGAAAAATCTAAGGGCATCAAGTGTAGGTGATTTCTCTTTCTCTAATAATTTCTTGTGATGAATTTTTACTTATCTACGTTAGATTATTATTCAACTTGATTATTATTTTGTTCCTTTCATCAAACAATTACGAAAACATACATAAAAATGAGACAAGAGGACACAATATATAGGCTATCAACTAGAGCCAAAACCTCTCCAATATGAGAGGAAAACCCACAAGAAATATTATTCTTATAGAATATTCAATTGAAGAATTCTAAAACCTATACCCTTGACCAAAAGAACCCTCCAAGACCAAGTAAAATTATCTCCTTGAAGTGCTTTCTCAATCCAAGTCAAACTTTCCTTTGAGATGCTCCTACTTCACATTTGACCAACAATTCAGACCTGCAACTTTGACTATAATTTCGCCCTCTTTGACCTGTAAATTTCAACTTGTAATTGTGGCATGTATAAATCCACAATGCATGACCTGAAGGGCATCCTAATCATTAAAGAAACTGGATCTATCATAACCACCTAGATGAGGAATTTGCAAATGAAGGAATTTTTGTGGATTCTAGTTCCATGGTAGAAGAGTTGGAGACAAATTCACAAAAAATATGGATCTCCATAAGTCTCAATACAAGGGTCTTTATGTAATCCAAATATCTAGTGGTCTAGAGCTAGATTAACGTCTCCACAAGATATGGGGGTTGGTACTTTTAAAAATATCACAAGACCCAACCAAGCACTTCCCAAGGTTATAATATGGAGTCAAATTTGGGCACAAGAAACTCATTTATTCATGCCAATAGTCCTTTCCTTCAATGAACTTGGATTTTCATAGGTAGGATAGTAAAAAACCAAACCAACTACTACTACTCAAAGAGAATAAGGTTCATTTCAACAAGAAAATTTCACATGAAGAAAGGTCCATCCTCACTTATAACCCACATCTACACCAAATCCATTACATAATGAATGAAGCTACCACTTATAAAAAGGAAGGGACAACATGTATGATACCATTCACCAGTATTTTATTCCAACGTCTTCATACTAAATAACAAGTCAATAAGGAATTTTCTAACCTCAACTTAGAAAAATTCATATTTTATTAAAAAAAATAAAGTGATGACGAGGTAAGCACACAAACACATGAAACACAAAACTAGCTATACTCATAATCTTTGATACAAAGAATAGAAATTAACCACGATGAAGGATACTAGCCTTCAACAATATTTTTATCACCCTTTGAAATTTGTGCCATTTGTGGTCATGTTAGGGCCTAAATTATACTTTTCAAACCATTTGGTTACACACACACAGACACACTTGGGTTTTTTACTTGGACCTCCCTTTGCCCCATTCAATACACAATAAGATACCCCTACCAACATTTTGGTCATACCATTCAACTTCTCCTAATGTTATGAACCCCACAATTTGGTCCCAATGCCCTTAAAACTACGCCCTTGGTCCCCCTTGGATAAGGGATTAAATGCATTAGGGTTTGTGGGTTTTGATAAGGGAGACCCTAATACCCTAATCACAACTATTGGAGGTTCGCCAATCAAATTCAATTGCATGATACATAAGAGAAAATGAAAGAAAAAGACAATGAACTTGGAAAATCGAAAGTAGTTTGTGAAGAATTAATGGAATGAAAAACTACCATGGTGACAGGGAAATAAAATGGCAGAGTTATTAAATCATCCAGCAATGTAATAATTAAATTATAATATTTAATTTTTTATAAATGTTTAACCTATGTTTGACATATATTTTCTCCTCTTAACGTTTCTTCTAGCCCCACATATGTTGAGAGTATTAGTGTAATTTTGTTTAGAAGCAAGTTGTTCCTAAAGAACAAAGTGGCATTCTCACCATATGAAAAAGGAAGATACAATTGTAAGATCAACTTGGTCAGCTTTGTATTGAAGGAACAAAATAGGGAGTCAAAAGGAGACAAACCTAGATATTGATAGCTTGTCGATTGCACCATTCATGTAGTTGAGGACTGCTTATGTCAATTTCAAATATACTTGGATAAAACTAACGGAATTTGAGCATTTTTTTTAGCATGTTGTGGATAGAACCTATGAGAAAAATTGTAGAATTTTATGGGATTTTTACACATACATTTGGTAAGATAATGGACCAATGTTAAGGGATGATGGTAGCTAAAAAGATATCATTATATCCTCTTTTTCTTTTGAGGGGACATGAATTACGTTGGGTCATGCAAGTAGATGAAACTTACTTTATTCCTATGAGCTTAGATGCATTTGTGGACATTAGAATACCATATTGTTTGCCTTTGAAAGAAAATATGTGGACGATATTTTCGGGAAATGTGATTGTCCATAAAAAGTAGATCAAATTTGGGGACCTTGTGGCTCTTTTAATTGGGCCCTAATAGTCCTTGGAGGCTTGATTTGAGGGGTTTGTGGAAAAAAACGTAACATGACCAAGAATATTAGTGTTTGAGCACCTATGCTTTGGGAGAAAGGCTTAGGGGTTCTAGGAGTTAAGGGGTTTAGGAGTCAGGGGTTAATGGTAAAGGGTAAAGGGTTAGGGAATAGGTGGTTTATGGGTTAAGGAGTTGATTTTTAGGAGTTTTATAGGTTAGAGGCTAATGACTTAGTTGTTAAGTGATTCAGGTGTTACGGTTTAAGTACCAAGGGCTTAGGGGTCATAGGATTTATGGATTAAGTGCTTAAGGGTTATGGGATATAGGCGTCAACAGGTTAAGGGGTTGGTGGTAGGGGTTATTGGGTTTAGGCTTTAGGGCTAAGGGTTAAGGGCGAGGTTTAAGAGGATAATATGTTATGGTTTAGGGGCTTCAGGGATTCTAATTTATGGGTTAGGGTTTAAGGGGTTAGTGGCTTAGGGTTTAATGGATCAAGGGGTTCATGGGTTGTGAATTATAACTGTTGGGCTTAATGGAATATGGATTTGGGGTTAAGGGGATAGGAAATTTACCGATTATGGGTTAAGGTATTATGGGTTGTGATAATGGGGCCCCTAATTGCCTTATCACAAAAATTAGGGGTTATCCTATCAATTTCTCTCGATGCCTTCCCTCTAGGCCCCATAAACCCTATTCCATGAGGTCCTAAGGACCCTTCTCATCCTTAATGATAATATTATAGATCTCAGTAAACCTTTTGGCCCTGATTGTTGAACTTGTACTCAACTACCTTCTTCACATTATTCTTGTAGGGGCCCATTACCTTGGGAGGCAGCAGTAGGAAGTCCAAATCCACGTTTTCCTTCTCCTCTAATTATCCCCATCACATCTTAGCTGAAGCATTTCTATTTTTCACCTTCTCCAAATCCTTCTTCCTTGCACCCTCCCTCTGTGTAACCTCTTTGGTTGTGGCTGAAACCCATTCTTAGGATGATTGGGCTATTTGTTTTCACAAAGTCTCTAGTAATGGATTTGATCCCACTTCTCCTTAATTTTTGCTTCTGAGAGCCCACTTCTCATCCATTTTTGCTTGACAGAGGAATCCCTTTTACAGAGAATTTCACTGAGGAACCCCTTTTGCAAAGAATTTTATCCAAACACTTTTTAAGTTTATCACCTAATAATTTATGAAGAAATATTTTTTCCTTTAAAAAAATATATATTAAAATAAACCCTTTACCATTTTTTTGCTAGCGCATTGTATCCATGTTGTAATAATTTAAGACGCTATTTTCTTTAAAAAAATGGCTTAGAATAAATCTTTACACTTTTTTTTCACTAGAAAAAACCAATAATAGTATATTAGATATAACAAAATATTTACATATATCATATGTCACATTTCCATCCATGTTTAATTAGAATGTTCTATTGCAAAAAAAAAAAATTTACATCAAAATACCTCCACAGTTTAAGAAAGTATCCCAATACTTATATCTTAACCAAAAATAAACCTGAAATAAAAAAAGGTAGTTATCATCAATATTCCACATATTCCTCTTGTCAAAAAACATATCGTAACCTAACATTCCATGATTTGTGTTAGAATTGTTGTCATTGATGGCAAAGGACAGTAGCAGAGGCAAAGGAGAATACATCGACATGATGTGTAGACAGGGAGCATGAGGAGCAGAGTGAGAAGTTATTTATACTACAGTAGTACATATAAGGCTTGTAGAGGAAAAATGAGAGAATATAGGGCAGCATACTACACATATAGAGAATGAAATGACAGGAGTTTACATTTGGCAGAGCAGCACACTATACATACAAGAAATACAGTAAAGGCTTCAAAGAATCTGAAATACAAACCTGGAATGCACATTGAGTTTTCTGATAGAACTGTTGGTTTAGCATGCGGAAGCACCAAGAGTGCAATAGAATGTGTATAATAAATCGTTGAAAGGTCAAGACGGAACCCTGATGGTAAGAGATGGAACCGAGCATTGAGCAGTGAAAACCTAATGGAGTTTGGGTGTTAAATCTTATGGTTGTGTCGTATTAAATTAAGAATGAAACACGGGTTTTTATGTTAAGGTAGAAATAATAAGTAAAACCTTTGAATGGAGTATATATATATATATATATATGTGTGTGTGTGTGTATGTATATATAACGAAGGCGCGAAGGATTTGAAGTGGAACCATGAGTGCAAGTGGAACCCTAATTGTGAACAGTAAAACCAGAGATATATATATATATATATATGTATGTATGTATGTATATAACGAAGGCGCGAAGGATTTGAAGCGGAACCATGAGTGCAAGTGGAACCCTAATTGTGAACAGTAAAACCAGAGGTAAGTAAACCGACAGTATCGCGCGGTGTCAAAAATGGTAAGTGGATTTCTCATTTTGAACGCGATCTATGTCGCTGATGGACACGTGGCTTAAGGTGGTTTTGTAAATCCGCTTACATCGCGCAAATTTTGAAGTTTAACGCTCATTCACTTTAATTGTGCAATATTCATTACACGCCGTTGAATTCTTGTTTGGAACACGACGTAACATCAATCGTTAGATTGGTCCAATAGATAATGCCAAGGTATGTAATAAAAGTTGTGGGCCCTGAAAATAGTTATATACATTATTGCTTGGGTTTAGTTCTAATACGTGGGTTCGTTATATTGTTCTAGCATTGGCGGATACTATATTATATGTTCATATAGTGTAGTTGGCATACAATATCACAAGGGGTATACAATACAAATTGATATATTATAGTTATTTGCGAAAGGTGAGCCATATGTTTATTACATATTGAGTTTTCATATGGAATAATCATAATGTTGAGTTGTGGGTCCAGTACATGGTCTGGCTTTTGAACTATGTATGCGGAGTATATATATATGTGTTGGTCTATAATGTATTGATATATATATAAAGACCAAATCTTATATAATGAATTTATACATAACAATATGCAAAAAGTAGTCAGAATATGTATATATGTTCAAAGGGCGTTGTCATTTGGAATGAATTAAAAGTGTGGATTATCAAACATATGTGGACCCGTGAATTGAATTCATCATAAAATATCGTGCTAATGGTTAAATTATAAGGCACATATATATTATAGTTATGGATACGAAATTAAAAATACAAAAGGTTTGTTCAAGTTTAAATCAAACAAAGTCTTATAAGGTTGGACCTGAGTCAGGAATCGCATCGGAGAAAATTTTGGCAGCTGAACGTGTTGACAAAAGTTCCAATTGAGATGTGGACCTGATGGGTTTATAAATCATTATTCATACGTGTTTAAGTTCCACATAAAAGAAAATCATCGCATTGGAGCGATTCATCGCATCGGCACAATGAAGTGAAAAGTGAATCATCGCATCGGAAGTATTCAGTTGCGATTAATCACATCGGTAAATAGAGTAGAAGGGTTTATAAAGCTGTGGGGCCTAAATATTTTAGAAGTTAGTGTTGGTGGTTCATTAATATAAACCCGGTTTATTAAAATTCAGACTAGCTGAAATTTGATTGGGAAATGATTTTTGTTTTATGGGAATGACAAATCGGGATGTATATTTAATGAGTATGAAAATTTATTTTAAATACGAAACCAAGGGTTATATCTTTGATGGTTGGGATCATATTACATAATGAATATTGTGAGTATAGATATATATCTAATTCGTTTTTGTTAAAAGGTTTTATAATAATCAAGCTTTTTACTTTTGTATTGAGATTATCTATGTTCTATTAAAAAATCTGAGTTGTACAGGCAACAGTTATGAACTGCAATGAACAAGGAAAATGAATATAGTGAAACGAAAAAGTGAGGCATGGCTATTGTTAAAAAGAGAAAGGAAAACAGAGAGAGAGTAGAGTTGTTGAAATGATTCGAAATTTATAATATAATTGAATGAAAGTTTTTAATTGTTTACATTGTTTGTGATGTAATTGGAAAGTCTCCGGAGAAAGATAAAATCCCACTGTAAAGTTGAAATGGATACATTTCTCTGAGTAAATTGATAAAAGAGAAGAGAATGCAGAATTGAAGAAAAATAAATAATCAAGCAAATATGAAGATTGGAGTACAGTAAAAAAAAAAAATCAAAGGTACAGAACAGAGCTGATATCCAAGGTGAATCAGAAAATGGTTCTTTTATGAAAAAAGAGGGAGTTGAAGCTTCCTTGCAAGTTTTAGCTTGCATAATTTGAGGTTGGAGCCTCTTGTAGGTTGGTGCTTACAGAAAATCAGTGGTGAGAGGGATTTGGAGCTTGCCTTTACATCACAACAATAATAAGATGTGGTTTTCTCCCTTTATGGGTTTCCACGTATATCTGTTGTCTCTGTGTGTGATGTCTATGTGTTGATATGGTTATTCAATCTGCTTAATACTTGCTGCTCTCATAATAAGTTTGTTGTTACATTATCTTAACATTGCTGCTCATATATTAATATTGTTCCCATATAAATTTGATCATGAAGTTAAATTGTAAATAAGTTTAATTGAAAGTTTTAAAAAGTTCATGAAGGTGTTAAACTGATTCACCCCCCCCCCCCTCTCTCAGTTTAACTAAGGTTTCAAAAATTTGTAGAACATAAACCAATTCTCAGTGAATGGAAAAATTTCCACTGTGCTAATAGATGGAATTTGCATAGAATTTGTACTGTAACAAAACAAAAGGTACACCAGTGAAATTTGTGTGTGTAATTGTCATATCATTGAAATGTTCCACAAATTTTTGAATTCTACCCAAACAATTGAAAAGTAGTGGCTAGAAGAAAACATATATCTAATAATTCCACTCTACAATCGCTTGTGAATCTCTCAATACTTCTGACTATAACAACCCAAAACTACATGCACAGAAAAGAAGGCCCCAAAGTGCCAGAAATTCAACTCATGTATATGACCCATTAGCCCCATTCCAACACATATGGTACATAGTTCCCGACCGAATGATTATGTAGGCTCCAGAACCACAAATCACATACTTAGTTGCACCATCAAAGTAAGCCTGCCAAAAGGGTGTAAAAGTTAGTGGACGAGAAATCAGTCTCACAGTAGGTTTACCCCCACCAAAATCTTCTTCCTTGTAATATACCATGATGTAAACACACCTCTATCATATCTTTGTAAAATATTTCTCAAAGATGAGTGAATTTCAGGTTTTCAAAATTCCCCACATAATATATATAGGAAGTGGTCGGAATTTTTTATATTAAATAATCCAGTCTCGCATACAATCGGCCACAAAAGAGCAGATCCAGTCTGCTTGTAAATGCAACATCTTAAATACACAATTCTAAATTGATTTTGCAAAGGAGAATTGAAGAAATAGATGATTCGGGTCTTCCATAGCCTCCATACAGAGTAACATCAACCAGGCCCACTCTATACTTTATGACCCATATTTTCCCATGTGTTGTCCATATGGTTAACATCAGTCATTTTTAAGATATCATTGAGTAGCCAAGTCCTTGTGCCTTTGTCCTCTGGGAAATCCTCAATGACGTTTCCATTATAAAGTCTCCCTATTAGTGAAGAAAATGCCCAAGAGGCCTCCCTTCTGTTTAGTTTCTCGTCCCCTTAAACCTCTGTTTCTCCACCTTATTCCCCTTTTAACCCCACAAATACCCTTTGTCTAACCGAAAATCTCTTTATCCCCCTTGACCAGTTCCCCTCCATGTGCCCAAGCGCTAAGACCAAGCGCTAAGGCCTGGACGCTAATCGCAATCGCAAATTTTGGGAGGCACATCTCTGTGTTATACGAAAAACTCCCGATGCGATTGTAGTATGGTTCCATAGACCCCCACCGCGATCTGAGCCGTCAATCTCTCGGGATCCGATGGCCCAGCATTAATCGCATCGCGCCCCTCGCTCCTCCCCTTTCGCCCCTCCAATCATTTTTGAACCATCAATCTCCCCACCATATCTAACGACTAGCGTTTAATTGCTCCGTCACAATCGCAAGTTCTTAACGGTGCCACCCTATGCCCTTTGCGATTGTGATCCCCGATTTGATCTCCGACGTTGATCTCTCGAGATCCAACAGCCCAGATCTCATCGCCTTCCACTCATCGCACCAACCCTCGACCTCGCCAATTTAACCTCCACCATCGATCTGGCTTTGGATCCAATGGCCAGCGTTCAATCACGCCATCGCCAATCGCAAATCTTAAATGTGTCACCCTCTGGCTCCCCCGATTGCGATTCTCCGATCCAATCGTGACCGTCCATTCAAACGAGATCGACATCCCATATTGCATCGCGTCTTCTACCATGTTTCTTCCATCGAACCTTCCCAAAACTTCATTCTTTAATCCCTGTCATTGATCTCCTCCTGAGATCCAACAGCTCATAGTAAATCGCCCTCCCCCTTAGTCGGGTCCCACCATACAAGCCCATTCATATGTTTTCATGCATTTTCCTTTGTTCAAACCTTATGGTTCGCACTAGATATTATTTCTCCGCCTGTTCTCCATCATTGCCACCACCTCTTTGTAGGCCTTCACGGCATTCCTCCTACAACTCCGTCAATTTATTAATGAGTTTATCGCATTGTGCAGGGTTCACAGGAGTGATAAATTCACTTGTTTTTCCATAATTAAATCCACTGTGATTGAAAGCACAGGGAGACCATTACAGCAGTGGCCAAGTGAAATAACAGAAATAGGTTCAAGGGATTTGGGCTTATTAATTGAATATTTAGAGCCCAATCCCCTATTCAAAGGATAAAAGACGCATTTTGAAGACCCAAAGAGCACACGCAACAACCATATCTGCGTTTGAATATCTCTGGGACGTCTTTCTCCAGGCAGTACATCTTCTCATCAAATCCTCCATGACTCCTCGAGCCCTTAAACAGATGAACACACTGACTGAAGTCTCTACGCCTGTCAGTCAATAGTTATGAAGCATGGAGGCATTATAGATTTTCCACCTAGTTCATTTATTCCAGAAGGCTAGAACAGAGCACCAAACAGCCAGAAAGGGCTTCAAGAACACGTCTGAGGTCAATCTCGACCTGACTATGACTTCCGAAGAAGGCTACCCAGTACATACAGTGCTACAAAGTCATTAAGCCGCATGGGCGTGAACGCTTCACCATACTGTCTTAATGAGACAAATTAAATGTTCATCATTCACTCCCTTTACTAGTTTTTCTCCTATAAAAACCCCCAGGAACGGATTATCAAGGGTTCCAGATTTTCAGAAAATTAGGCAGTAAGAGAATTTTGTATGCATTTTTGTCGAATTTTTATATGAATGCATAGAGCCCATTGGGTTTCAGTGAGGAGGAGTTCCATATTTAATGAGGATTTTGGTCTTTGGTGTCTCACAGTTTGTAACCTCTCCCTTTATGTGTTAGTTTAATTGTTCATTTCGTTTCATCCGCCTTTCTTGTATCATGTTCTGGAATGTGAGTGGCTCACTGGTTTTTGGTAAGGATTTATCCTAGTTCATACCCATGCTTGAACTATTCAAGTGCTTTAAATATGGCTCAGGCATGATATACTATTTCACTTTTCACTTCAACCATATTTCTGCTATATTAGCTTCTTTGGGAGGTTATTTTTAAAACGTTATTGACATGTATGGATTCTTAAATTGGTAATCCCATTACATGGTGATATTTTGTATCTGGATATCATCTCAATGACAATTAGTATTATCTCAATCTTTCATACGTAGTAGTCACCTTCTGATTATTTATTTCTGTGAGGCATTTTCGAACTGGCCCTCTTTAGAGTAAGCTGCCTCTGAATTGTCTGATGCATTTGTATTAGAATTCCGCACCTTGCCTCTGCAGTATTGCTTTCCCTGCATCCCTTTTCTGAAGGTTTTGGTCTCATTCAAGTTAACCTCCCTGTTTACAGGAGATAGCATGAGAGCCTTTTGTTGATAACCCCCCCTGTTATATCACACGCTCCTTGCTATATAAGATGTCCTAGGCACTGGTCTTTCACAACTCAAGGCTATCTCTAGGGTCGACAACATCTTTTTGGCACCGTTTCCAGGGAACGAAGTTAAGAAAAGTTAAATCCCTAGGCCTCGACAAAATCCTTATTCACTCTCCTTATTCCCAATTAAGAATCATATAGCTCTGATACCACTGTAATATCCCCAATTAGGGAAGGCAGCAATACATGAACACAAAATGGAATAGAATTTATAAATGAGCACATAAAATGTGTATGGGACACATAGCAATCATATTATAATCACGACATCAAAATTATGCCTCCATACATTATCTTCAAGTGGTGAAAAACAACAAAATGGACCTTAAAAATGTTATTCTTGGGAAATTATGCTATAACAAGGGGAAATAACACTTAGATCCCTTAGAATATATATTATGGCCTCCATATACAAAAACGGATCAGAAACAAATCTCTTTTGATAAGTTAAACAGGTCTCCCAACCTCAAATTGTCTTAAAAACACCCAAACTACATGACTTAGACTATGCAGAATTACTGAAGCACATGATAGCATTATTCTATGAAGGTTTCTATAACATCATGATAGGAAATCATAGATCTGGAGCTTTATTCAACAATATGCTAAGAAAACAGAGATTTGGCCTCCTTAATACATTATAAAAATAACTCGACAAGGGTTTCTTGAAAGCTTGAGTACAAAAGAGTAGATTTGAACATTCAGCTATAAAATAATGTAATCTCACTGCAAAATTACATATGTGTAGCTGAATAATGCAATAGAGGGATGAGAATCCCTTCTTCTAGCTTTTTGAGAGAAGGGATGACCCTTTCCCTAGGAAATTAGCTCAAGAACAAGGGCTTAAACCCTGTTGTTGCAGCTCTATGGAAAATGATGCAATTCCTGCAAGGGACTGCACTATAGGACATGAGGAATACTTTGGCCAAGTGCTAATATGTGAAATGAGCTTAGGAATCTTCCTATCTAATCTCTCTAGAGAAGGAAAGCTTCCACTACTGATAAATAGACCCGGAAGTGGTGTTATCAATCCTCCACTGCAACACCCTGCAACACAAAACTATTCTCTATATAAATAATGTTGCGACTGAAGACTAATGCTTGGCCTCAAGCTTGGATGTAGAATAATTCAGTACAATTCTCTCCCAAGAGGCCTCTCAAGGGAAGAGGTGAGATTCCCACTCAGGAACACCCGGTTCTAAACAACACTACGACCCTGCTAAACAGCAAGAGGAAGCCAAGTATAAGTAGACCAATATCAATTGATAATCTAAAAACATGAATAACAAAGGCTCCCATCCTCTCCATATATAGCAAGTGAACCTCTAGGTCTTATCAAATATATTGTCCTAAGTCATATATAATATTCCTTTCCAAGTACCTCAACGCAAATTTATTTCCACTGAGACTACTCCACATTGACCCATATTTCCCTTTGCTATATCAACCATATACTCTGCCCATAAATTTTCAGTTATCTACAGTTACTACAAGCTGGAAATAGTGTACTTTAGGACTGACATATACATATAATAATTCCACTTTACAACAAATATTCCTTGTCTATATATCTCCTTCTTAGGCTCCCTCTCCTCTCTCTTATGTGCACAAAATATTAGCAAATTTATCAACCTTCTTAATAGTATTTTACTGGCATCATATCTTAGAGGGAATCCCTGTTGAAAAATCTAAGGGCATCAAGTGTAGGTGATTTCTCTTTCTCTAATAATTTCTTGTGATGAATTTTTACTTATCTTCGTTAGATTATTATTCAACTTGATTATTATTTTGTTCCTTTCATCAAACAATTACGAAAACATACATAAAAATGAGACAAGAGGACACAATATATAGGCTATCAACTAGAGCCAAAACCTCTCCAATAAGAGAGGAAAACCCACAAGAAATATTATTCTTATAGAATATTCAATTGACGATTTCTAAAACCTATACCCTTGACCAAAAGAACCCTCCAAGACCAAGTAAAATTATCTCCTTGAAGTGCTTTCTCAATCCAAGTCAAACTTTCCTTTGAGATGCTCCTACTTCACATTTGACCAACAATTCAGACCTGCAACTTTGACTATACTCTACTTTGGACTAAAATTCTAACTTGTAATTGTGGGTATGGGAGTAATCTACAATGTATGACTCAAGGGCATCTCAAGGATCATAAAAATTGAATTATTACTTTAATTTAATAAGATGAGAATTTGTAAATAATAATTTTGTGGATTCTAGTTCCAATGGTATCTCAGTTGAGATACAATCTACAATAATATGGATCTCTCACAAGTCTCACAAGGGTCTTTATGTAATCCAAATATCTAGTGGTCTAGAGCTAGATTAACGTTCCCACAAGATATGGGGAATGGTACTTAAAAATATCACAAGACCCAACCAAGCAATTTCCTAAGGTTATAATATGGAGTTGGAGTCAACTTGGGCACAATAAACCATTTTCATGCCAATAGTCCTTTCCTTCAATGAACTTGGATTTTCATAGGTAGGATAGTAAAAAACCAAACCAACTACTACTACTCAAAGAGAATAAGGTTCATTTCAACAAGAAAATTTCACATGAAGATAGGTCCATCCTCACTTATAACCCACATCTACACCAAATCCATTACATAATGAATGAAGCTACCACTTATAAAAAGGAAGGGACAACATGTATGATACCATTCACCAGTATTTTATTCCAACGTCTTCATACTAAATAACAAGTCAATAAGGAATTTTCTAACCTCAACTTAGAAAAATTTATATTTTATTAAAAAAAATAAAGTGATGACGAGGTAAGTACACAAACACATGAAACACAAAACTAGCTATACTCATAATTTTTGATACAAAGAATAGAAATTAACCATGATGAAGGATACTAGCCTTCAACAATATTTTTATCACCCTTTGAAATTTGTGCCATTTGTGGTCATGTTAGGGCCTAAATTATACTTTTCAAACCATTTGGTTACACACACACAGACACACTTGGGTTTTTTACTTGGACCTCCCTTTGCCCCATTCAATACACAATAAGATACCCCTACCAACATTTTGGTCATACCATTCAACTTCTCCTAATGTTATGAACCCCACAATTTGGTCCCAATGCCCTTAAAACTACGCCCTTGGTCCCCCTTGGATAAGGGATTAAATGCATTAGGGTTTGCGGGTTTTGATAAGGGAGACCCTAATACCCTAATCACAACTATTGGAGGTTCCCCAATCAAATTCAATTGCATGATACATAAGAGAAAATGAAAGAAAAAGACAATGAACTTGGAAAATCGAAAGTAGTTTGTGAAGAATTAATGGAATGAAAAACTACCATGGTGACAAGGAAATAAAATGGCAGAGTTATTAAATCATCCAACAATGTAATAGTTAAATTATAATATTTAATTTTTTATAAATGTTTAACCTATGTTTGACATATATTTTCTCCTCTTAACGTTTATTCTAGCCCCAGATATGTTAAGGGATGATGGTAGCTAAAAAGACATCATTATATCCTCTTTTTCTTTTGAGGGGACATGAATTACGTTGGGTCGTGCATGGAGATGAAACTTACTTTATTCCTATGAGCTTAGATGCATTTGTGGACATTAGAATACCATATTGTTTCCCTTTGAAAGAAAATATGTGGACGATATTTTTTGGAAATGTGATTGTCCATAAAAATTAGATCAAATTTGGGGACCTTGTGGCTCTTTTACTTGGGCCCTAATAGTCCTTGGAGGCTTGATTTGAGGGGTTTGTGGAAAAAAACGTAATATGACCAAGAATATTAGTGTTTGAGCACATATGCTTTGGGAGAAAGGCTTAGGGGTTCTAGGAGTTAAGGGGTTTAGGAGTCAGGGGTTAATGGTAAAGGGTAAAGGGTTAGGGAATAGGTGGTTTATGGGTTAAGGAGTTGATTTTTAGGAGTTTCATAGGTTAGAGGCTAATGACTTAGTTGTTAAGTGATTCAGGTGTTACAGTTTAAGTACCAAGGGCTTAGGGGTCATAGGATTTATGGGTTAAGTGCTTAAGGGTTATGGGATATAGGCGTCAACAGGTTAAGGGGTTGGTGGTAGGGGTTATTGGGTTTAGGCTTTAGGGCTAAGGGTTAAGGGTGAGGTTTAAGAGGATAATAGGTTAGGGTTTAGGGGCTTCAGGGATTCTAATTTATGGGTTAGGGTTTAAGGGGTTAGTGGCTTAGGGTTTAATGGATCAAGGGGTTCATGGGTTGTGAATTATAACTGTTGGGCTTAATGGAATATGGATTTGGGGTTAAGGGGATAGGAAATTTACCGATTATGGGTTAAGGTATTATGGGTTGTGATAATGGGGCCCCTAATTGCCTTATCACAAAAATTAGGGGTTATCCTATCAATTTCTCTCGATGCCTTCCCTCTAGGCCCCATAAACCCTATTCCATGAGGTCCTAAGGACCCTTCTCATCCTTAATGATAATATTATAGATCTCAGTAAACCTTTTGGCCCTGATTGTTGAACTTGTACTCAACTACCTTCTTCACATTATTCTTGTAGGGGCCCATTACCTTGGGAGGCAGCAGTAGGAAGTCAAAATCCCCGTTTTCCTCCTCCTCTAATTATCCCCATCACATCTTAGCTGAAGCTTTTCTATTTTTCACCTTCTCCAAATCCTTCTTCCTTGCACCCTCCCTCTGTGTAACCTCTTTGATTGTGGCTGAAACCCATTCTTAGGATGATTGGGCTATTTGTTTTCACAAAGTCTCTAGTAATGGATTTGATCCCACTTCTCCTTAATTTTGGCTTCTGAGAGCCCACTTCTCATCCATTTTTGCTTGATAGAGGAATCCCTTTTACAGAGAATTTCACAAAGGAACCCCTTTTGCAAAGAATTTTATCCAAACACTTTTTAAGTTTATCACCTAATAATTTATGAAGAAATATTTTTTCCTTTAAAAAAATATATATTAAAATAAACCCTTTACCATTTTTTTGCTAGCGCATTGTATCCATGTTGTAATAATTTAAGACGCTATTTTCTTTAAAAAAATGGCTTAGAATAAATCTTTACACTTTTTTTTCACTAGAAAAAACCAATAATAGTATATTAGATATAACAAAATATTTACATATATCATATGTCACATTTCCATCCATGTTTAATTAGAATGTTCTATTGCAAAAAAAAAAATTTACATCAAAATACCTCCACAGTTTAAGAAAGTATCCCAATACTTATATCTTAACCAAAAATAAACCTGAAATAAAAAAAGGTAGTTATCATCAATATTCCACATATTCCTCTTGTCAAAAAACATATCGTAACCTGACATTCCATGATTTGTGTAAGAATTGTTGTCATTGATAGCAAAGGACAGTAGCAGAGGCAAAGGAGAATACATCGACATGATGTGTAGACAGGGAGCATGAGGAGCAGAGTGAGAAGTTATTTATACTACAGTCGTAGATATAAGGCTTGTAGAGACAAAATGAGAGAATATAGGGCAGCAGACTACACATATAGAGAATGAAATGACAGGAGTTTACATTTGGCAGAGCAGCAGACTATACATACAAGAAATACAGTAAAGGCTTCAAAGAATCTGAAATACAAACCTGGAATGCGCATTGAGTTTTCTGATAGAACTGTTGGTTTAGCATGCGGAAGCACCAAGAGTGCAATATAATGTGTATAATAAATCGTTGAAAGGTCAAGACGGAACCCTGATGGTAAGAGGTGGAACCGAGCATTGAGCAGTGAAAACCTAATGGAGTTTGGGTGTTAAATCTTATGGTTGTGTCGTATTAAATTAAGAATGAAACACGGGTTTTTATGTTAAGGCAAAAATAATAAGTAAAACCTTTCAATGGAGTATATATATATATATATATATATAGATAGATATATATATATATATATATGTATGTATGTATGTATGTATGTATGTATGTATGTATGTATGTATGTATATATATATATATGTATATATAACGAAGGCGCGAAGGATTTGAAGCGGAACCATGAGTGCAAGTGGAACCCTAATTGTGAAGAGTAAAACCAGATATATATATATATATATATATATATATATATATGTATGTATGTATGTATATAACGAAGGCGCGAAGGATTTGAAGCGGAACCATGAGTGCAAGTGGAACCCTAATTGTGAACAGTAAAACCAGAGGTAAGTAAACCGGCAATATCGCGCGGTGTCAAAAATGGTAACTGGATTTCTCATTTTGAACGTGATCTATGTCGCTGATGGACACGTGGCTTAAGGTGGTTTTGTAAATCCGCTTACATCGCGCAAATTTTGAAGTTTAACGCTCATTCACTTTAATTGCGCAATATTCATTACACGCCGTTGAATTCTTGTTTGGAACACGACGTAACATCAATCATTAGATTGGTCCAATAGATAATGCCAAGGTATGTAATAAAAGTTGTGGGCCCTGAAAACAGTTATATACATTATTGCTTGGGTTCAGTTCTAATACGTGGGTTCGTTATATTGTTCTAGCATTGGCGGATACTATATTATATGTTCATATAGTGTAGTTGGCATACAATATCACAAGGGGTATACAATACGAATTGATATATTATAGTTATGTGTGAAAGGTGAGCCATATGTTTATTACATATTGAGTTTTCATATGGAATAATCATAATGTTGAGTTGTGGGTCCAGTACATGGTCTGGATTTTGAACTATGTATGCGGAGTATATATATATGTGTTGGTCTATAATGTATTGATATATATATAAAGACCAAATCTTATATAATGAATTTATACATAATAATATGCGAAAAGTAGTCAGAATATGTATATATGTTCAAAGGGCGTTGTCCTTTGGAATGAATTAGAAGTGTGGATTATCAAACATATGTGGACCCGTGAATTGAATTCATCATAAAATATCGTGCTAATGGTTAAATTATAAGGCACATATATATTATAGTTATGGATACGAAATTAAAAATACAAAAGGTTTGTTCGGGTTTAAATCAAACAAAGTCTTATAAGGTGGGACCCGAGTCAGGAATCGCATCGGAGAAAATTTTGACAGCGGAACGTGTTGACAAAAGTTCCAACTGAGATGCGGACCCGATGGGTTTATAAATCATTATTCATATGTGTTTAAGTTCCACATAAAAGCAAATCATCGCATTGGAGCGATTCATCGCATCGGCACAATGAAGTGAAAAGTGAATCATCGCATCGGAAGTATTCAGTTGCGATTAATCACATCGGTAAATAGAGTAGAAGGGTTTATAAAGCTGTGGGGCCTAAATATTTTAGAGGTTAGTGTTGCTTGTTCATTAATATAAAACCCAAGGTTTATTAAGAATTTTTTGTAACATTTGATTGGGGAGCAGATTTTTGTTTTATGGGAATGACAAATCCGGGATGTATATTTAATGAGTATGAGAATTTATTTTAAATACGAAACCAAGGGTTATATCTTTGATGGTTGGTGTCATATTACATAATGAAGATTGTGAGTATAGATATATATCTAATTCCATTTTGTTAAAAAGGTTTTATAATAATTCTGAGAGTTATCTATGTTCTATTAAAATACAGTTGTACATATAGCAGTTATACAACTGCAGTGATCAGGGAAAATGAAAAAAAAATGGAAAAAAGACAGTGATGGTTATTGATGAACGAGAGAGGAAAACATAGAGAGCATTGTTGTTGAATTGATTTTAAATTTATATTGTAATTGAATGAAAGGTTTTAATTGTTTTACATTGTTTGTGATGTAATTGGAAAGTCTCCAGAGAAAGACAAAATCCCACTGTAAAGTTGAAATGGATACATTTTTCTGAGTAAATTGATAAAAGAAAAGAGAATGCAGAATTGAAGCAAAGGAAATAATCAAATAGATATGAAGATTGGAGGACGGTAAAAAAAAAAAAATCAAAGTTATAGAACAGAGCTGATATCCAAGGTCAGCAAGTATTTATTTTATGAAAAGTGAGGGAGTTGAAGCTACCTTGCAAGTTGTAGCTTGCAGAATTTGAGGTTGGAGCCTCCTGTAGGTTGGTGCTTACAGAAAATCAGTGGTGAGTGGGATTTGGAGCTTGCCTTTACATCACAATAATAATAAGATGTGGTTTTCTCCCTTTATGGGTTTCCACATATATATGTTGTCTCTGTGTGTGATGTCTATGTGTTGATATGGTTATTCAATCTTCTTAATATTTGTTGCTCTCATAATAAATCTGATGTTACATTATCTTAACATTTCTGCTCATATAAGTTTGTTTTCATATAAATTTGATCATGAAGTTAAATTGTAAATAAGTTTAATTAAATTTTTTTTTAGAGTTCTTGAAGGTGTTAAACTGATTCACCCCCCCTCTCAGTTTAACTAAGGTTTCAAAAATTTGTAGAACATAAACCAATTCTCAGTGAATGGAAAAATTTCCACTGTGCTAATAGATGGAATTTGCATAGAATTTGTACTGTAAAAAAACAAAAGGTACACCAGTGAAATTTGTGTGTGTAATTGTCATATCAGTGAAGTGTTCCACGAATTTTTGAATTCTACCCAAACAATTGAAAAGTAATGGCTAGAAGAAAACATATATCTAATAATTCCACTCTACAATCGCTTGTGAATCTCTCAAGACTTCTGACTATAACAACCCAAAACTACATGCACAGAAAAGAAGGCCCCAAAGTGCCAGAAATTCAACTCATGTATATGACCCATTAGCCCCATTCCAACACATATGGTACATAGTTCCCGACCGAATGATTATGTAGGCTCCAGAACCACAAATCACATCCTTAGTTGCACCATCAAAGTAACCCTGCCAAAAGGGTGTTAAACTTAGTGGAGGAGAAATCAGTCTCACAGTAGGTTTACCCCCACCAAAATCTGCTTCCTTGTAATATACCATGATGTAAACACACCTCTATCATATATTTGTAAAAATTTTCTCAAAGATGAGTGAATTTCAGGTTTTCCAAATTCCCCACATAATATATATAGGAAGTGGTCCGAATGTTTTATATTAAATAATCCAGTCTCGAATACAATCGGCCACAAAAGAGCAGATCCAGTCTACTTGTAAATGCAACATCTTAAATACACAATTCTAAATTGATTTTGCAAAGGAGAATTGAAGAAATAGATGATTCGGGTCTTCCATAGCCTCCATACAGAGTAAACATCAACCAGGCCCACTCTGTCCTTTATGACACATATTTTCCCATGTGTTGTCCATATGGTTAACATCAGTCATTTTTAAGATAACATTGAGTAGAAAAGTCCTTGTGCCTTTGTCCTCTGGGAAATCCTCAATGACGTTTCCATTATAAAGTCTCCCTATTAGTGAAGAAAATGCCCAAGAGGCCTCCCTTCTATTTAGTTTCTCGTCCCCTTAAACCTCTGTTTCTCCACCTTATTCCCCTTTTAACCCCACAAATACCCTTTGTCTGACCGAAAATCCCTTTATCGCCCTTGACCGGTTCCCCTCCATGTGCCCAAGCGCTAAGACCAAGCGCTAAGGCCTAGACGCTAATCGCAATCGCAACTTTTGGGAGGCACATCTCTGTGTTATACGAAAAACTCCCGATGCGATTGTAGTATGGTTCCATAGATCCCCACCGTGATCTGAGCCGTCGATCTCTCGGGATCCGATGGCCTAGCATTAATCGCATCGCGCCCGTCGCTCCTCCCCTTTCGCCCCTCCGATCATTTTTGAACCGTCAATCTCCCCGCCATATCTAATGACTAGCGTTTAATTGCTCCATCACAATCGCAAGTTCTTAACGGTGCCACCCTCTGTCCTTTGCGATTGCGATCCCCGATTTGATCTCCGAAGTTGATCTCTCGAGATCCAACAGCCTAGATCTCATCGCCTTCCACTCATCGCACCAACCCTCGTCCCCACCAATTTAACCTCCGTCATCGATCTAGCTTCGGATCCAATGGCCAGCGTTCAATCACACCATCGCCAATCACAAATCTTAAATGTGTCACCCTCTGCCTCCCCCGATTGCGATTCTCCGATCCAATCGTGACCGTCCGTTCAAACAAGATCGACATCCCATATTGCATCGCGTCTTCTATCATGTTTCTTCCATCGAACCTTCCCAAAACTTCATTCTTTAATCCCTGTCATTGATCTCCTCCTGAGATCCAACAGCTCATAGTAAATCGCCCTCCCCCTTAGTCGGGTCCCACCATACAAGCCCATTCATATGTTTTCATGCATTTTCCTTTGTTCAAACCTTATGGTTCGCACTAAATATTATTTCTCCGCCTGTTCTCCATCATTGCCACCACCGCTTTGTAGGCCTTCACGACATTCCTCCCGCAACTCCGTGGATTTATTAATGAGTTTATCACATTGTGCAGGGTTCACAGGAGTGATAAATTCACTTGTTTTTCCATAATTAAATCAACTGTGATTTAAAGCACAGGGAGACCATTACAGCAGCGGCCAAGTGAAATAACAGAAACAGGTTCAAGGGATTTGGGCTTATTAATTGAATATTTAGAGCCCAATCCCCTATTCAAAGGATAAAAGACGCATTTTGAAGACCCAAAGAGCACACGCAACAACCATATCTGCGTTTGAATATCTCTGGGACGTCTTTCCCCAGGCAGTACATCTTCTCATTAAATCCTCCATGACTCCTCGAGCCCTTAAATAGATGAACACACTGACTGAAGTCTCTACGCCTGTTAGTCAATAGTTATGAAGCATGGAGGCATTGTAGATTTTCCACCTAGTTCATTTATTCCAGAAGGCTAGAACAGAGCTCCAAACAGCCAGAAAAGGCTTCAAGAACACGTCTGAGGTCAATCTCAACCTGACTATGACTTTCGAAGAAGGCTACCCAGTACATACAGTGCTACAAAGTCATTAAGCCGCGTGGGCGTGAACGCTTCGCCATACTGTCTTAATGAGACAAATTAAATGTTCATCATTCACTCCCTTTACTAGTTTTTCTCCTATAAAAACCCCCAGGAACGGATTATCAAGGGTTCCAGATTTTCAGAAAATTAGGCAGTAAGAGAATTTTGTATGCATTTTTGTTGAATTTTTATATGAATGCATAGAGCCCATTGGGTTTCAGTGAGGAGGAGTTCCATATTTAATGAGGATTTTGGTCTTTGGTGTCTCACAGTTTGTAACCTCTCCCTTTATGTGTTAGTTTAATTGTTCATTTCGTTTCATCCGCCTTTCTTGTATCATGTTCTGGAATGTGAGTGGCTCACTGGTTTTTGGTAAGGATTTATCCTAGTTCATACCCATGCTTGAACTATTCAAGTGCTTTAAATATGGCTCAGGCATGATATACTATTTCACTTTTCACTTCAACCATATTTCTGTTATATTAGCTTCTTTGGGAGGTTATTTTTAAAACGTTATTGTCATGTATGGATTCTTAAATTGGTAATCCCACTACATGGTGATATTTTGTATCTGGATATCATCTCAATGACAATTAGTATTATCTCAATCTTTCATACGCAGTAGTCACCTTCTGATTATTTATTTCTGTGAGGCATTTTCGAACCAGCCCTCTTTACAGTAAGCTGCCTCTGAATTGTCTGATGCATTTGTATTAGAATTCCGCACCTTGCCTCTGCAGTATTGCTTTCCCTGCGTCCCTTTTTTGAAGGTTTTGGTCTCATTCAAGTTAACCTCCCTGTTTACAGGAGATAGCATGAGAGCCTTTTGTTGATAACCCCCCCTGTTATATCACATGCTCCTTGCTATATAAGATGTCCTAGGCACTGGTCTTTCACAACTCAAGGCTATCTCTAGGGTCGAAAACATATTTTTGGCACCGTTGCCAGGGAACGAAGTTAAGAAAAGTTAAATCCCTAGGCCTCGACAAAATCCTTATTCACTCTCCTTATTCCCAATTAAGAATCATATAGCTCTGATACCACTGTAATATCCCCAATTAGGGAAGGCAGCAATACATGAACACAAAACGGAATAGAATTTATAAATGAGCACATAAAATGTGTATGGGACACATAGCAATCATATTATAATCACGACATCAAAATTATGCCTCCATACATTATCTTCAAGTGGGGAAAAGCAACAAAATGGACCTTAAAAATGTTATTCTTGGGAAATTATGCTATAAAAAGGGGAAATAACACTTAGATCCCTTAGCATATATATTATGGCCTCCATATACAAAAACGGATCAGAAAAAAATCTCTTTTGATAAGTTAAACAGGTCTCCCAACCTCAAATTGTCTTAAAAACACCCAAACTACATGACTTAGACTATGCAGAATTACTGAAGCACATGATAGCATTATTATATGAAGGTTTCTACAACATCATGATAGGAAATCATAGATTTGGAGCTTTATTCAACAATATTCTAAGAAAACAGAGATTTGGCCTCCTTAATACATTATAAAAATAACTCGACAAGGGTTTCTTGAAAGCTTGAGTACAAAAGAGCAGAATTGAACATTCAGCTATAAAATAATGTAATCTCACTGCAAAATTACATATGTGTAGCTGAATAATGCAATAGAGAGATGATAATCCCTTCTTCTGGCTTTCCGAGAGAAGTTCTGACCCTTTCCCTAGGAAATTAGCTCAAGAACAAGGGCTTAAACCCTGTTGTTGCAGCTCTATGGAAAATGATGCAGTTCCTGCAAGGGACTGTGCTATAGGACATGAGGAATACTTTTGCCAAGTGCTAATATGTTAAATGAGCTTAGGAATCTTCCTATCTAATCTCTCTAGAGAAGGAAAGCTTCCACTACTGAGAAATAGACCCGGAAGTGGTGTTATCAATCCTCCACTGCAACACCCTGCAACACAAAACTATTCTCTATATAAATAATGCTGTGACTAAAGACTAATGCTTGGCCTCACGCTTGGATGTAGAATAATTCAGTACAATGCTCTCCCAAGAGGCCTCTCAAGGGAAGAGGTGAGATTCCCACTCAGGAACACCCGGTGCTAAACAACACTGCAACCCTGCTAAAAAGCAAGAGGAAGCCAAGTATAAGCAAACCAATATCAATTGATAATCTAAAAACATGAATAACAAAGGCTCCCATCCTCTCCATATATAGCAAGTGAACCTCTAGGGCTTATCAAATATATTGTCCTAAGTCATATATAATATTCCTTTCCAAGTACCTCAACGCAAATTTATTTCCACTGAGACTACTCCACATTAACCCATATTTCCCTTCACTATATCAACCATATACTCTGCCCATAAATTTTTAGTTATCTACAGTTACTACAAGTTGGAAATAGTGTACTTTAGGACTGACATATACATATAATAATTCCACTTTACAACCAATATTCCTTGTCTATATATCTCCTTCTTAGGCTCCCTCTCCTCTCTCTTATGTCCACAAAATATTAGCAAATTTATCAACCTTCTTAATAGTATTTTACTGGCATCATATCTTAGAGGGAATCCCTGTTGAAAAATCTAAGGGCATCAAGTGTAGGTGATTTCTCTTTCTCTAATAATTTCTTGTGATGAATTTTTACTTATCTTCGTTAGATTATTATTCAACTTGATTGTTATTTTGTTCCTTTCATCAAACAATTACGAAAACATACATAAAAATGAGACAGAGGACACGATATATAGGCTCTCAACTAGAGCAAAACCTCCACAACATGAGAGGAAAACCCACAAGAAATATTATTCTTGTAGATATTCAATTAATAGAATTCTAAAACCTATACCCTTGACCAAAAGAACCCTCCAAGACCAAAGTAAAATTATCTCCTTGAAGTGCTTTTCAATCCAAGTCAAACTTTCCTTTGAGATGCTCCTACTTCACATTTGACCAACAATTCGGACACCTTTGGTATAATTTCGCCCTCTTTGACCTGTAAATTTCAACTTGTAATTGTGGCATGTATAAATCCACAATGCATGACCTGAAGGGCATCCTGGTTGATCATGTAAAAATTTTGAATTATTATCATAATTTACTAAGATGAGGAATTTGCAAATGAAGGAATTTTTGTGGATTCTAGTTCCATGGTAGAAGAGTTGGAGACAAATTCACAAAAAATATGGATCTCCATAAGTCTCAATACAAGGGTCTTTATGTAATCCAAATATCTAGTGGTCTAGAGCTAGATTAACGTCTCCACAAGATATGGGGGTTGGTACTTTTAAAAATATCACAAGACCCAACCAAGCACTTCCCAAGGTTATAATATGGAGTCAAATTTGGGCAAAAGAAACTCATTTATTCATGCCAATAGTCCTTTCCTTCAATGAACTTGGATTTTCATAGGTAGGATAGTAAAAAACCAAACCAACTACTACTACTCAAAGAGAATAAGGTTCATTTCAACAAGAAAATTTCACATGAAGAAAGGTCCATCCTCACTTATAACCCACATCTACACCAAATCCATTACATAATGAATGAAGCTACAACTTATAAAAAGGAAGGGACAACATGTATGATACCATTCACCAGTATTTTATTCCAACGTCTTCATACTAAATAACAAGTCAATAAGGAATTTTCTAACCTCAACCTAGAAAAATTCATATTTTATTAAAAAAAATAAAGTGATGACGAGGTAAGTACACAAACACATGAAACACAAAACTAGCTATACTCATAATCTTTGATACAAAGAATAGAAATTAACCACGATGAAGGATACTAGCCTTCAACAATATTTTTATCACCCTTTGAAATTTGTGCCATTTGTGGTCATGTTAGGGCCTAAATTATACTTTTCAAACCATTTGGTTACACACACACAGACACACTTGGGTTTTTTACTTGGACCTCCCTTTGCCCCATTCAATACACAATAAGATACCCCTACCAACATTTTGGTCATACCATTCAACTTCTCCTAATGTTATGAACCCCACAATTTGGTCCCAATGCCCTTAAAACTACGCCCTTGGTCCCCCTTGGATAAGGGATTAAATGCATTAGGGTTTGTGGGTTTTGATAAGGGAGACCCTAATACCCTAATCACAACTATTGGAGGTTCCCCAATCAAATTCAATTGCATGATACATAAGAGAAAATGAAAGAAAAAGAAAATGAACTTGGAAAATCGAAAGTAGTTTGTGAAGAATTAATGGAATGAAAAACTACCATGGTGACAGGGAAATAAAATGGCAGAGTTATTAAATCATCCAGCAATGTAATAATTAAATTATAATATTTATTTTTTTATAAATGTTTAACCTATGTTTGACATATATTTTCTCCTCTTAACGTTTCTTCCAGCCCCACATATGTTGAGAGTATTAGTGTAATTTTGTTTAGAAGCAAGTTGTTCCTAAAGAACAAAGTGGCATTCTCACCATATGAAAAAGGAAGATCCAATTGTAAGATCAACTTGGTCAGCTTTGTATTGAAGGAAAGAAATAGTGAGTCAAAAGGAGACAAACCTAGATATTGATAGCTTGTCGATTGCACCATTCATGTAGTTGAGGACTGCTTATGTCAATTTCAAATATACTTGGATAAAACTAAGGGAATTTGCGCATTTTTTTTAGCATGTTGTGGATAGAACCTATGAGAAAAATTGTAGAATTTTATGGGATTTTTACCCATACATTTGGTAAGATAATGGACCAATGTTAAGGGATTATGGTAGCTAAAAAGACATCATTATATCCTCTTTTTCTTTTGAGGGGACATGAATTACGTTGGGTCGTGTATGGAGATGAAACTTACTTTATTCCTATGAGCTTAGATGCAGTTGTGGACATTAGAATACCATATTGTTTCCCTTTGAAAGAAAATATGTGGACGATATTTTTTGGAAATGTGATTGTCCATAAAAAGTAGATCAAATTTGGGGACCTTGTGGCTCTTTTACTTGGGCCCTAATAGTCCTTGGAGGCTTGATTTGAGGGGTTTGTGGAAAAAAACGTAATATGACCAAGAATATTAGTGTTTGAGCACCTATGCTTTGGGAGAAAGGCTTAGGGGTTCTAGGAGTTAAGGGGTTTAGGAGTCATGGGTTAATAGTAAAGGGTAAAGGGTTAGGGAATAGGTGGTTTATGGGTTAAGGAGTTGATTTTTAGGAGTTTTATAGGTTAGCGGCTAATGACTTAGTTGTTAAGTGATTCAGGTGTTACGGTTTAAGTACCAAGGGCTTAGGGGTCATAGGATTTATGGGTTAAGTGCTTAAGGGTTATGGGATATAGGCGTCAACAGGTTAAGGGGTTGGTGGTAGGGGTTATTGGGTTTAGGCTTTAGGGCTAAGGGTTAAGGGTGAGGTTTAAGAGGATAATAGGTTAGGGTTTAGGGGCTTCATGGATTCTAATTTATGGGTTAGGGTTTAAGGGGTTAGTGGCTTAGGGTTTAATGGATCAAGGGGTTCATGGGTTGTGAATTATAACTGTTGGGCTTAATGGAATATGGATTTGGGGTTAATGGGATAGGAAATTTACCGATTATGGGTTAAGGTATTATGGGTTGTGATAATGGGGCCCCTAATTGCCTTATCACAAAAATTAGGGGTTATCCTATCAATTTCTCTCGATGCCTTCCCTCTAGGCCCCATAAACCCTATTCCATGAGGTCCTAAGGACCCTTCTCATCCTTAATGATAATATTGTAGATCTCAGTAAAAAATTTGGCCCTGATTGTTGAACTTGTACTCAACTACCTTCTTCACATTATTCTTGTAGGGGCCCATTACCTTGGGAGGCAGCAATAGGAAGTCAAAATCCCCGTTTTCCTCCTCCTCTAATTATCCCCATCACATCTTAGCTGAAGCTTTTCTATTTTTCACCTTCTCCAAATCCTTCTTCCTTGCACCCTCCCTCTGTGTAACCTCTTTGGTTGTGGCTGAAACCCATTCTTAGGATGATTGGGCTATTTGTTTTCACAAAGTCTCTAGTAATGGATTTGATCCCACTTCTCCTTAATTTTGGCTTCTGAGAGCCCACTTCTCATCCATTTTTGCTTGACAGAGGAATCCCTTTTACAGAGAATTTCACAGAGGAACCCCTTTTGCAAAGAATTTTAACCAAACACTTTTTAAGTTTATCACCTAATAATTTATGAAGAAATATTTTTTCCTTTAAAAAAATATATATTAAAATAAACCCTTTACCATTTTTTTTCTAGCGCATTGTATCCATGTTGTAACAATTTAAGACGCTATTTTCTTTAAAAAAATGGCTTAGAATAAATCTTTACACTTTTTTTTCACTAGAAAAAACCAATAATAGTATATTAGATATAACAAAATATTTACATATATCATATGTCACATTTCCATCCATGTTTAATTAGAATGTTCTATTGCAAAAAAAAAAAAATTACATCAAAATACCTCCACAGTTTAAGAAAGTATCCCAATACTTATATCCTAACCAAAAATAAACCTGAAATAAAAAAAGGTAGTTATCATCAATTTTCCACATATTCCTCTTGTCAAAAAACATATCGTAACCTGACATTCCATGATTTGTGTTAGAATTGTTGTCATTGATGGCAAAGGACAGTAGCAGAGGCAAAGGAGAATACATCGACATGATGTGTAGATAGGGGGCATGAGGAGCAGAGTGAGAAGTTATTTATACTACAGTAGTAGATATAAGGCTTGTAGAGACAAAATGAGAGAATATAGGGCAGCAGACTACACATATAGAGAATGAAATGACAGGAGTTTACATTTGGCAGAGCAGCATACTATACATACAAGAAATACAGTAAAGGCTTCAAAGAATCTGAAATACAAACCTGGAATGCACATTGAGTTTTCTGATAGAATTGTTGGTTTAGCATGCGGAAGCACCAAGAGTGCAATAGAATGTGTATAATAAATCATTGAAAGGTCAAGACGGAACCCTGATGGTAAGAGGTGGAACCGAGCATTGAGCAGTGAAAACCTAATGGATTTTGGGTGTTAAATCTAATGGTTGTGTCGTATTAAATTAAGAATGAAACACGGGTTTTTATGTTAAGGCAGAAATAAGAAGTAAAACCTTTGAATGGAGTATATATATATATATATATATATATATATATATATATATATATATATATATATATATATGTATATATATATGTATGTATGTATATATAACGAAGGCGCGAAGGATTTGAAGTGGAACCATGAGTGCAAGTGGAACCCTAATTGTGAACAATAAAACCGGATATATATATATATATATATATATATATATATATATATATATATATATATATATATATATATATATATATATATATATATATATATATATATATATATATAGATATATATATATATATGTATGTATGTATATAACGAAGGCGCGAAGGATTTGAAGCAGAAACATGAGTGCAAGTGGAACCCTAATTGTGAACAGTAAAACCAGAGGTAAGTAAACCGGCAGTATCGCGCGGTGTCAAAAATGGTAAGTGGATTTCTCATTTTGAACAAGATCTATGTCGCTGATGGACACGTGGCTTAAGGTGGTTTTGTAAATCCGCTTACATCGCGCAAATTTTGAAGTTTAACGCTCATTCACTTTAATTGCGCAATATTCATTACACGCCATTGAATTCTTGTTTGGAACACGACGTAACATCAATCGTTAGATTGGTCCAATAGATAATGCCAAGGTATGTAATAAAAGTTGTGGGCCCTGAAAACAGTTATATACATTATTGCTTGGGTTCAGTTCTAATACGTGGGTTCGTTATATTGTTCTAGCATTGGCGGATACTATATTATATGTTCATATAGTGTAGTTGGCATACAATATCACAAGGGGTATACAATACGAATTGATATATTATAGTTATGTGCGAAAGGTGAGCCATATGTTTATTACATATTGAGTTTTCATATGGAATAATCATAATGTTGAGTTGTGGGTCCAGTACATGGTCTGGCTTTTGAACTATGTATGCGGAGTATATATATATGTGTTGGTCTATAATGTATTGATATATATATAAAGACCAAATCTTATATAATGAATTTATACATAATAATATGTGAAAAGTAGTCATAATATGTATATATGTTCAAAGGGCGTTGTCATTTGGAATGAATTAAAAGTGTGGATTATCAAACATATGTGGACCCGTGAATTGAATTCATCATAAAATATCGTGCTAATGGTTAAATTATAAGGCACATATATATTATAGTTATGGATACGAAATTAAAAATACAAAAGGTTTGTTCGGGTTTAAATCAAACAAAGTCTTATAAGGTGGGACCCGAGTCAGGAATCGCATCGAAGAAAATTTTGGCAGCGGAACGTGTTGACAAAAGTTCCAATTGAGATGCGGACCCGATGGGTTTATAAATCATTATTCATACGTGTTTAAGTTCCACATAAAAGCAAATCATCGCATTGGAGCGATTCATCGCATCGGCACAATGAAGTGAAAAGTGAATCATCGCATCGGAAGTATTCAGTTGCGATTAATCACATCGGTAAATAGAGTAGAAGGGTTTATAAAGCTGTGGGGCCTAAATATTTTAGAGGTTAGTGTTGGTGGTTCATTAATATAAAACCCAAGGTTTATTAAGAATTTTTTGTAACATTTGATTGGGGAGCAAATTTTTGTTTTATGGGAATGACAAATCCGGGATGTATATTTAATGAGTATGAGAATTTATTTTAAATACGAAACCAAGGGTTATATCTTTGATGGTTGGGGTCATATTACATAATGAATATTGTGAGTATAGATATATATCTAATTCCATTTTGTTAAAAAGGTTTTATAATAATGCTGAGAGTTATCTATGTTCTATTAAAATACAGTTGTACATATAGCAGTTATACAACTGCAGTGATCAGGGAAAATGAAAAAAAATGGAAAAAAGACAGTGATGGTTATTGATGAACGAGAGAGGAAAACATAGAGAGCATTGTTGTTGAATTGATTTTAAATTTATATTGTAATTGAATGAAAGGTTTTAATTGTTTTACATTGTTTGTGATGTAATTGGAAAGTCTCCAGAGAAAGACAAAATCCCACTGTAAAGTTGAAATGGATACATTTTTCTGAGTAAATTGATAAAAGAAAAGAGAATGCAGAATTGAAGCAAAGGAAATAATCAAATAGATATGAATATTGGAGGACGATAAAAAAAAAAAAAATCAAATTTATAGAACAGAGCTGATATCCAAGGTCAGCAAGTATTTATTTTATGAAAAGTGAGGGAGTTGAAGCTTCCTTGCAAGTTGTAGCTTGCAGAATTTGAGGTTGGAGCCTCCTGTAGGTTGGTGCTTACAGAAAATCAGTGGTGAGAGGGATTTGGCGCTTGCCTTTACATCACAATAATAATAAGATGTGGTTTTCTCCCTTTATGGGTTTCCACATATATATGTTGTCTCTGTGTGTGATGTCTATGTGTTGATATGGTTATTCAATCTGCTTAATATTTTCTGCTCTCATAATAAGTCTAATGTTACATTATCTTAACATTTCTGCTCATATAAGTTTGTTTTCATATAAATTTGATCATGAAGTTAAATTGTAAATAAGTTTAATTGAATTTTTTTTTAAAGTTCTTGAAGGTGTTAAACTGATTCACCCCCCTCTCAGTTTAACTAAGGTTTCAAAAATTTGTAGAACATAAACCAATTCTCAGTGAATGGAAAAATTTCCACTGTGCTAATAGATGGAATTTGCATAGAATTTGTACTGTAACAAAACAAAAGGTACACCAGTGAAATTTGTGTGTGTAATTGTCATATTAGTGAAGTGTTCCACGAATTTTTGAATTCTACCCAAACAATTGAAAAGGAGTGGCTAGAAGAAAACATATATCTAATAATTCCACTCTACAATCGCTTGTGAATCTCTCAAGACTTCTGACTATAACAACCCAAAACTACATGCACAGAAAAGAAGGCCCCAAAGTGCCAGAAATTCAACTAATGTATATGACCCATTAGCCCCATTCCAACACATATGGTACATAGTTCCCGACCGAATGATTATGTAGGCTCCAGAACCACAAATCACATCCTTAGTTGCACCATCAAAGTAAGCCTGCCAAAAGGGTGTTAAAGTTAGTGGAGGAGAAATCAATCTCACAGTAGGTTTACCCCCACCAAAATCTGCTTCCTTGTAATATACCATGATGTAAACACACCTCTATCATATATTTGTAAAAAATTTCTCAAAGATGAGTGAATTTCAGGTTTTCCAAATTCCCCACATAATATATATAAGAAGTGGTCCGAATGTTTTATATTAAATAATCCAGTCTCGAATACAATCGGCCACAAAAGAGTAGATCCAGTCTGCTTGTAAATGAAACATCTTAAATACACAATTCTAAATTGATTTTTGCAAAGGAGAATTGAAGAAATAGATGATTCGGGTCTTCCATAGCCTCCATACAGAGTAAACATCAACTAGGCCCACTCTGTCCTTTATGACACATATTTTCCCATGTGTTGTCCATATGGTTAACATCAGTCATTTTTAAGATAACATTGAGTAGCCAAGTCCTTGTGCCTTTGTCCTCTGGGAAATCCTCAATGACGTTTCCATTATAAAGGCTCCCTATTAGTGAAGAAAATGCCCAAGAGGCCTCCCTTCTGTTTAGTTTCTCGTCCCCTTAAACCTCTGTTTCTCCACCTTATTCCCATTTTAACCCCACAAATACCCTTTGTCTAACCGAAAATCCCTTTATCCCCCTTGACCAGTTCCCCTCCATGTGCCCAGGTGCTAAGACCAAGCGCTAAGGCCTGGACGCTAATCGCAATCGCAACTTTTGGGAGGCACATCTTTGTGTTATACGAAAAACTCCCGATGCGATTTCAGTATGGTTCCATAGACCCCCACCGCGATCTGAGCCGTCGATCTCTCGGGATCTGATGGCCCAGCATTAATCGCATCGCGCCCGTCGCTCCTCCCCTTTCGCCCCTCCGATCATTTTTGAATCGTCAATCTCCCAACCATATCTAACGACTAGCGTTTAATTGCTCCGTCTCAATCGCAAGTTCTTAACGGTGCCACCCTCTGCCCTTTGCGATTGCGATCCCCGATTTGATCTCTGACGTTGATCTCTCAAGATCGAACGGCCCAGATCTCATCGCCTTCCACTCATCGCACCAACCTTCGTCCCCGCCAATTTAACCTCCTCCATCGATCTGGCTTCGGATCCAATGGCCAGCGTTCAATCACGCCATTGCCAATCACAAATCTTAAATGTGTCACCCTCTGCCTCCCCCGATTGCGATTCTCCGATCCAATCGTGACCGTCCGTTCAAACGAGATCGACATCCCATATTGCATCGCGTCTTCTACCATGTTTCTTCCATCGAACCTTCCCAAAAATTTTTTCTTTAATCCCTTTCATTGATCTCCTCCTGAGATCCAACAGCTCATAGTAAATCGCCCTCCCCCTTAGTCGGGTCCCACCATACAAGCCCATTCATATGTTTTCATGCATTTTCCTTTGTTCAAACCTTATGGTTCGCACTAAATATTATTTCTCTGCCTGTTCTCCATCATTGCCACCACTACTTTGTAGGCCTTCACAGCATTCCTCCCGCCACTCCGTGGATTTATTAATGAGTTTATCGCATTGTGCAGGGTTCACAGGAGTGATAAATTCACTTGTTTTTCCATAATTAAATCCACTGTGATTGAAAGCACAGGGAGACCATTACAGCAGCGGCCAAGTGAAATAACAGAAACAGGTTCAAGGTATTTGGGCTTATTAAGTGAATATTTAGAGCCCAATCCCCTATTCAAAGGATAAAAGACGCATTTTTAAGACCCAAAGAGCACACGCAACAACCATATCTGCGTTTGAATATCTCCGGGACGTTTTTCTCCAGGCAGTACATCTTCTCATTAAATCCTCCATGACTCCTCGAGCCCTTAAACAGATGAACACACTGACTGAAGTCTCTACGCCTGTTAGTCAATAGTTATGAAGCATGGAGGCATTGTAGATTTTCCACCTAGTTCATTTATTCCAGAAGGCTAGAACAGAGCTCCAAACAGACAGAAAGGGCTTCGAGAACACGTCTGAGGTCAATCTCGACCTAACTATGACTTCCGAAGAAGGCTACCCAGTACATACAGTGCTACAAAGTCATTAAGCCGTGTGGGCATGAACGCTTCCACCATACTGTCTTAATGAGACAAATTAAATGTTCATCATTCACTCCCTTTACTAGTTTTTCTTCTATAAAAACCCCCAAGAACGGATTATCAAGGGTTCCAGATTTTCAGAAAATTAGGCAATAAGAGAATTTTGTATGCATTTTTGTCAAATTTTTATATGAATGCATAGAGCCCATTGGGTTTCAGTGAGGAGGAGTTCCATATTTAATGAGGATTTTGGTCTTTGGTGTCTCACAGTTTGTAACCTCTCCCTTTATGTGTTAGTTTAATTGTTCATTTCGTTTCATCCGCCTTTCTTGTATCATGTTCTAGAATGTGAGTGGCTCACTGGTTTTTGGTAAGGATTTATCCTAGTTCATACCCATGCTTGAACTATTCAAGTGCCTTAAATATGGCTTAGGCATGATATACTATTTCACTTTTCACTTCAACCATATTTCTGCTATATTAGCTTCTTTGGGAGGTTATTTTTAAAACGTTATTGTCATGTATGGATTCTTAAATTGGTAATCCCATTACATGGTGATATTTTGTATCTGGATATCATCTCAATGACAATTAGTATTATCTCAATCTTTCATACGCAGTAGTCACCTTCTGATTATTTATTTCTGTGAGGCATTTTCGAACCAGCCCTCTTTACAGTAAGCAGGCTCTGAATTGTCTGATGCATTTGTATTAGAATTCCGCACCTTGCCTCTGCTGTATTGCTTTCCCTGCGTCCCTTTTCTGAAGGTTTTGGTCTCATTCAAGTTAACCTCCCTGTTTACAGGAGATAGCATGAGAGCCTTTTGTTGATAACCCCCCCTGTTATATCACACGCTCCTTTCTATATAAGATGTCTTAGGCACTGGTCTTTCACAACTCAAGGCTATCTCTATGGTCAAAAACATCTTTTTGGCACCGTTGCCAGGGAACGAATTTAAGAAAAGTTAAATCCCTAGGCCTCGACAAAATCCTTATTCACTCTCTAAATAGGTGAGCATGGAGAGTGGAGAGTTGTAGATCCCTCACCTTGGCGACTCCACATTCATTTGTCAGAAAAATTTACTTGCAGTCTTGGCTCCTCGTAAGCCATACCTGAGGTCAGATACGTTTCAGCAAAAGACACCTTCTGTGTCTGACCTAGAGAAGATCATACATAGAAGAAGTAGGAAAGAAAGGCCATCGGTCCATACCGACATCCCTGAATCTTCTTTATAGTATTTTCCGTCCTCCTCCACTGTGGGAGATACCGACTACTACTCAGATAGTCCACCCTGAGGAAGTGTTCGAATTAGAGGCGATTTTCACCCTAATCCTGAGGTCAAAGAGGTCAAGGGAGTCACCAAAGTATCTGCTATTAACAGACCATTGTTCCCTTCAACACCTCAAGTTGCAGTCCAATACATTCCTATTGTCATTCATACTCCACTTCCACCTTCACCTCCTCCTTTTACACATCAAACTCATGCACTTCCTCCACCTCCTCCAATGGCCAATGTTCCCAGCTTCTTGTTGAATAAATATGCCCGCCTCGCATTACCCCAAGTGCTAAATGACATGTTGTAGGACTATCTGAAGATTTTGCCCAGATTTAATGGGGAAAATGAGATTGAAGCTCAAAAACATCTTGAGGTCTTCTGCTCTTTTGCAGAGAACTTTAATGTGGAACACCTAGATGTAGTCCTAAGACTGTTCGTGCAATCTCTTGATGGCGAAGCTAGAAAATGGTTTAAGACATTAGGATACCATTCCATAACCACTTGGGAGGGAATGGAAAATACTTTTCTCAAAAAATGGGGAGAGAAGAAAGATCATGGACATTGTCTTACTGAGTTTAACACACTCAAGAAAATACATGATGAAGGGGTGTCAGAGTTCATCAAGAGATTTAATAAGTTGTATTTAAGCCTGCCTACTGATATGAAACCTCATCAAACAACTGCTAAGGTTGTCTTCGTAGCAGCCTTTGACTCAGAATTTGGCTTCTCTATGAGAGAAAGAAAACCTACCACCCTCGATGATGCTCAGACAGATGCGCTAGAGTTGGAGGCAAATTTCGCCTCCACTGGTAAATCAAAGGGTAAGCCAGACCAAGATGCTAGAGGGAAAGGCAAGGAGGAGGTGTCTACTTCTAGTCAAGACAGAGACTCCAGTACTAACAAATTGAAGAAATGAATAAAATGATTAAGAACCTTTTTAGTAAGCTGGGCAAACTTGAATTGGAGGCCAAGAATTCATCCTCCAAGAATTTCTAGAATGCTCCCAGTAGGGGTTACAATCCTCAGTATAGGAAACCACCTCTACAAATACTTCAAAAAGAACGGAAGGAGCAACAAGATCAGGTACCACACCCTCTATACTTGGAAGTTCCGGTAGAGGATCCCACCGAAGAAACCACTTACGAACAAGAGGGAGCATACCTTACTTTTTCAAATAATGATGAAGTAGAATCTCCCCTGCAAGGAAGTGATGGAATTGAGACCTCCTTACAAGAAGAAGAGAAGGCTAGAAGCACAGAAGATCCAGAGGTTGATTACTATTGTAAGCAATTTAGTGATTTCATGCAAGCACAGTTCAATAGAAAGTACGATCTCAGGTCTTCAAGGAAAAGGACTCGCACTCAAGATCAAGAAGAGGAGTCATCTCAGAAGGAGTCAGCCATGCAAAAAGTCCCATACAAAGGTAAGAGGCCTCTAAATGAACCTTTGCAATCTTATGATCAAATTCCTTCCTCTTCAAAAGTAGTCATTCCCCCTAATACCAAGTCTGAGTCAAAAGAAGCCAAACCCTTGGCCGAAAATAAAGAGTCAAAAGAGGTTGTAATAGAAAAGTCCCCCTCCCCCGCCTTTAATCTAAAAAAGGAGCTTGAGAAGATAAAAATTCCAGTCCCCTTGACTGAATTATTAAAGCAACCATCCTACCAATCTCAGGTCTCCTCTTTCATGCTCCCTCCAGAAGCAGTAAATATTCCAAATAGTCTGAACCTTCAAGAAGAAATACCTATGGCTGTATTTGGCCTACATGTCGAAGAATTAGATGCTTCTACTCCTCCTTTCTATGTGTCTCTAGTGATTCATGACCTGTTGTTACATAATTTTATGTTAGATTTTGGAGCTTCCCATAACCTATTACCTCTATCAGTCATGGAACAACTAGGATTACAAGTCACCTGTCCATACAAGGAACTATATTCATTTGATTCCAAAAGATTTAAATTCCTGGGGATGATCAAGGATTTGGTGGTCAATTTGGCCCAAATCCCAGCAAAAAGTGTGGTAATGGACATTGTGGTGGCTGACATCCCAGCCCGCTTTGGCATGTTGCTGTCAAGGTCTTTGGGGACAAAAATCGTTGAGTCAATCAAGTTGGACTTAACATATGCTACTATCCCGATTTTTGGGGGCCAGGAGAGGAGGTTATACAGGGAAACCAGATTTGTCAAGATGGTTACTAAGGCTGATAAATTGGTTAATTCACCAGTATACAGTAAAGAAGGTGACTTCTCATGTTTAATGCTAGAAGAAGACCAGGGTTATGCTCAAGAACCATCATTCTGCTAGATTAAGACCGAGCATCCCTCAAGGAGCCGTGAAGTAGGAATCTGGACACTTCACTTTGATGGAGCAAACTCCAAAGAAGGTAATGGGGCTGGAGTACTATTGATTTCTCCTACCGGCAAATGGATCCCACTGTCTTTCAAGCTAGAATATGAAGCAACTAATAATGTGGCCGAGTACGAAGCACTTCTGTTAGGATTACAGACAACCAAGAGTATTAACATACAGAGTTTGAAGGTTCTGGGAGATTCAAAATTGGTGGTTAGACAAGTGAAGAATCAGTGCCAAACCAATCATCCTAGGCTAAGGGCTTATAGGAACGAAGTGTGGGACCTAGTGGATAATTTTTTCCTGTCATTTAATATTCATTTCATGCCCCGGGAGCAGAATAGGATGGCAGACTCTCTTGCAGTGGCTGCCAGTACCTTCCGTCCACCTAAAAACCCTCTCTTAAGATATGAAATTGAGGTACGTTATCGGCCATCTATCCCAGACAATATCAAGCACTCGCAGGTTTTTGAGGATGAAGAGAAAGTGAGAATATTTATGGAAACAATTGGAGAAATCTCAAATATGGAGATTGATGATTGTGAGGAAGAAGAGGCTGAGGATATTTCAGAAAACAGATGGGAGGAAAGAATGGCAGGTCACAAAGTGTTGCAATTAAGGGGAAACTTTATACCCAGAGGGCTGGTGCCTCTAGAAAGATTGTTTGACAATAACAATTTCCCATTGGAACCAAATAGAGTCACAGAAGAAAACCATGTATAAGACCTTAACCTTGGTACTGATGCGGACCCCAAAATTGTGAAATTATCCAAGAGGTCCCAGAAGAATATAAGGAGCTATACCTGAAATTATTTTTAGTCTTACAAATACATGTTTGCATGGTCCTATCAGGACCTGAAAACTTTTTATATTAGCATCATGCAACAAAAAATTCCCCTGAAGGAAGATGTGAAGCTGCACAAGCAGAAGCTCAGACAGATAAATCCCCTGTTGCTTCCCTCTATTGAGAAAGAAATTAAGAAACTGTTGAAGGCCAAAATAATTGTCCCATTAAGGTACTCTAAATGGGTGGAAAACCTAGTCCCTGTCCAAAAGAAGAATGGAGAAATAAGGCTATGTGTTTATTTCTGAAATTTGAATCAAGCATCCTTAAAGGATAATCATCCACTGCCCAAGATGGATCACATCCTACAGAAAGTGGTAGGAGCTTCTCAGATGTCAATGATGGATGGATTCTTTGGTTATAATCAGGTGGCTGTACTTCCAGAAGATCAGAAGAAGGCTGCTTTTACCACACCATGGGGTACATTTATGTATGCCAAGATGCCTTTTGGGTTGATCAACGCAGGGGCCACTTTTCAAAGGGCCATGGACATTTATTTTTTTGGGGAGCAATATAAGTTTTTAGTGGTCTACCTCGATGATATCACTGTGTTTTCAAAGGGAGATACTGAGCACATTGAGAATTTGCGTAGAACTTTTGAGAAATGCAGAAGGTATGGTCTCTCTCTTAATCCACAGAAGTCATTATTTGCATTACAAGAGGGTAATATTTTGGGACATATTGTAACCAAATATGGAGTAAAAATAGATCCTAAGAGGGTAGAGGTTATAAATGGCATTGCTCTTCCTAGAAATAGGGAGGAGGTGTAGGTGTTCCTAGGGTGCATCAATTTTCTAAGGAGGTTTATCCTTAACTATGCTGAGATAGTTAGACATATAACTGACATGCTGAGGAAAAATAATGAGGTAAAGTGGTCCCAAGAATCACGAGAAGCCTTTTCTAGGATAAAAAATGCCTTTGCAAAAGCCCCAGTGCTAGCAGGACCAGACTATGCCAAACCTTTCCTGATCTTTTTATTTGCATCACCTCATACAGTGGCAGGAGTTTTATTGTAGAAAAATGAAGAAGGGTATGATCATCCCATTTCTTTCTTCAGTCAGGTGCTCCGTAATGCTGAGCTGAAATATAACATATGAGAAAAGCAGGCATATGCTCTAGTGAAGTCCCTCAAAGCATTTCGTATGTATTTCCTACAGTCACACATTACATCATTCGTGCCCATAGCTGCAGTAAAAGACATCCTTATCCAAGGGGATAGTGAAGGAAAAAGGGGGAAGTGGATTGCCAAAATACAAGAATATGAGCCAGACATTCGCCCTACCAAACTGATCAAGGGACAACGGCTAGCCAAAATCTTGTCTGAGTCAAACTGTCAGGCTTTGGACATAAATCTATCCATGGCAGAAATTGAGGAGTCCGGGGAGGAAGAAGAACAACAGGGAGTAGAGATAGCTACTTCGAAGACACATATGAAGTACCACACCAGCCCATGGTACAAAGAGATAGTGGAATATCTTCTCACACTTAGCTGCCCCCATAGCTGTGATAAAGTTAAATATAGAATGCTAAGTATGAGATCACATAAGTACATAGTTGCCAATGGCCGGCTATACTCACGAGATCCCTCAGGCATTCTGCTCCTATGTCTCATAGAGGATGAGGTGGAGAATATAATAGACGAATTTCATGAAGGAATCTGTGGGGGTCATTACAGCTAGAAGGCCACTTCTCACAAAATCCTGAAGGCAGGTTTATACTGGCCCAAACTCTTTGGAGATGTATTCGCCCGAGTCACAGCTTGTGAGAAATGCCAAAGATTTGTTGAAAGACAGAAGTTGGCACCTCTCTCCATGATGCCTGTTCACGTGGATGAACCATTCCAGCAATGGGAAATCGACTTTATCATTAAAATACATCCTCCGTCGAGTGGTCAGCATAAGTGGATATTAACTACCACGAATTATTTCACTAAATGGGTGGAAGCTATACTTGTGAGGAATGCAACAGATGCTGTGATAATAAAATTCATGGAAGAAAACATCATATCCCGATTTGGCTGCCCTGCCAAGATAGTGACCGACAACGCCCAGGCTTTCAAGTCTACAAAATTTGTGAGCTTCTGCCAGCAGTATAAAATTGTACTAATTCACTCTACGGCCTATTACCCACAAGGAAATGGCTTGGCAGAGTCTTCAAATAGAACCCTGGTGAGAACGCTGAAGAAGGCTATCAATGAAAATTAGAAAAACTGGGATTCCCAGTTGAAATTCGCTCTATGGGCCAATAGGATTACCAGCAAAAGAGCAACCAGGAAGTCCCCATATGAATTAGTAGATGGGTGGGCAGTAGTATTCCCTGTGCAGTTAGCCTTACCAGTATCCCTATTCATGCAGGAGATTCAAGATGAACCCGATGATGTGACTAGGAGAATAAATCAGTTAGTGGAGTTAGAAGAAACACGGAACCAGGTGAGTCAAAGGCTAACTAAATATCAAGAGAAGATGAAGGACCTTTTTGATCAGCATGCCAAGGATAGGAAGTTGTAGGTCGGGGATTTAGTGCTTAGATGGGATATCCGAAGAGCTAAAAAGGGGAAACATGGTAAATTTGACCCACTTTGGTTTGGCCCTTTTAAAATCATGGAATAGGGGGGCAATAATGATTTCAGGTTGGAAAATTTACAGGGAGACTTTCTTGATGCCCCTGTAAATGGTCCGTTCCTAAAACCCTACTTCCAGTTCCAATTCAGGCAGGGAGAGCCTGATGTATTATACTGTGCATTAGTTTTCTGCTTTCATCTTTATGTGAATAACGCGGGGGTCGTGATGAATCATGAAGAGAAAAGTAAAGGTGCTGAAGAGTGATGTCCACATAGAAGATTAATAGGTGGTCTGCGAAGTTCTCGACACGCCCAAGGATGAACGTGTCGTCCCCAAGTGGAGCCAATGTTGTCCATATGGTTAACATCAGTCATTTTTAAGATAACATTGAGTAGCCAAGTTCTTGTGCCTTTGTCCTCTTGGAAATCCTCACTGACGTTTCCATTATAAAGTCTCCCTATTCGTGAAGAAAATGCCCAAGAGGCCTCCCTTCTATTTAGTTTCTCGTCCCCTTAAACCTCTGTTTCTCCACCTTATTCCCCTTTTAACCCCACAAATACCCTTTGTCTGACCAAAAATCCCTTTATCCCCCTTGACCACTTCCCCTCCATGTGCCCGAGCATTAAGACCAAACGCTAAGGCTTAGGCGCTAATCGCAATAGAAAATTTTGGGAGGCACATATCTGTGTTATACGAAAAACTCCTGATGTGATTGTAGTATGCTTCCATAGACCCCTGCCATGATCTAAGCCATCGATCTCTCGGGATCCGACAGCCCGACGTTAATCTCATCACACCCGTCACTCCTCCCCTTTCGCCCCTTCGATCATTTTTGAACTGTTGATCTCCCCGCCAGATCTAGCGGCTGGCATTTAATTGCAAGTTCTTAACAGTGCCACCCTCTGCCCTTTGCGATTGCGATCCTCGATTTGATCTTCGTCGTTGATCTCTCGAGATCCAACGGCCCAGATCTCATCGCCTTCCACTCATCGCACCAACCTCCATCCCCATCGATCTAACCTCCACCATTGATCTGGCTCCGGATCCAATGGCCAGCGCTCAATTGCGCCATCGCCAATCGAAAATATTAAATGTGTAACCCTCCGCCTCCCTCGATTGCGATTCTTCGATCTAATCGTGACTGTCCGTTCAAACAAGATCGATGTCCCATATTGCATCGCATCTTCTACCATGTTTCTTCCATCGGACCTTCCCAAAACTTCATTCTTTAATCCCTGCCATTGATCTCCTCCTAAGATCCAATGGGTCACAGTAAATTGCCCTCCCCCTTAGCCGGGTCCCACCATGCAAGCCCGTTCATATGTTTTCGCGCATTTTCCTTTGTTCAAACCTTATGGTTCACGCTAAATATTATTTCTCCGCTTGTTCTCCATCATTGCCACCACCACTTCGTAGGCCTTCACAGCATTCCTCCCGCCACTCCATGGATTTCTTAATGAGTTTATCGCATTGTGCAGGGTTCACAGGAGTGATAAATTCACTTGGTTTTCCATAATTAAAGCCATTGTGATTGAAAGCGCAGGGAGACCATTACAGCAGCGGCCAAGTGAAACAACAAAAATAGATTCAAGGGATTTGGGCTTGTTAATTGAATATTTAGAGCCTAATCCCCAATTCAAATGATAAAAGACGCATTTTAAAGACCCAAAGAGCACACGCAACAGCCATATCTGCGTTTGTATATCTGTAGGACGTTTTTCTCCAGGAAGTACATCTTCTCATTAAAGCCTCCATGCCTCCTCGAGCCCTTAAACAGATGAACACACTGACTGAAGTCTCTACACCTCTCAGTCAGCAGTTATGAAGCATGGAGGCCTTGCAGATTTTCCACCTAGTTCATTTATTCCAAAAGGCTAGCGCAGAGCTCCAAACATCCAGAAAGGGCTTCAAGAACATGTCTGAGGTCAATCTCGACCTAACTATGACTCCCGAAGTAGGCTACCTGGTACATACAGCGCTACAGAGTCATTAAGCAGTGTGGGCATGAACGCTTCCACCATCCTGTCTTAATGAGACAAATTAAATGTTCATCATTCACTCCCTTTACTAGTTTTTCTCCTATAAAATCCCCCAGGAACGGATTATCAAGGGTTCCAGATTTTCAGAAAATTAGACAGTAAGAGAATTTTGTATGCATTTTTGTCGAATTTTTATATGAATGCACAGATCCCGTTGGGTTTCAGTGAGGAGGAGTTCCATATTTAATGAGGATTCTAGTCTTTGGTGTCTCACAGTTTGTAACTTCTCCCTTTATGTGTTAGTTTAATTGTTCATTTCGTTTCATCCGCCTTTCTTTTATCATGTTCTGGAATGCGAGTGGCTCACTGGTTTTTGGTATGGATTTATCCTAGTTGATACCCATGCTTGAACTAGTCAAGCACTTTAAATATGGCTCAGGCATGATATACTGTTTCACTTTTCACTTCAACCATATTTCTGCTATATTAGCTTCTTTGGGAGGTTATTTTTAAAATGTTACTGTCATGTATGGATTCTTAAATTGGTAAGCCCATTAAATGGTGATATTGTGTGTCTGGATATCATCTCAATGACCGTTAGTATTATCTCAATATTTCATACTGTCAAACCAGGAGGTAACTCCTCAAAACTGCAATGTATATTAGCTGAAGAATGTACATGCTTATATAGATGGGAAGTGAGGCTATTGGGATTCAGCTCCCAATGACTCTTGGCCTTCCTTATCTCCTAATAATAAATAATATACAAAAATAAATGTGCACACCCATCCATATGATTAGGTGTCAACATTCCCCCCTTTAATCCGAAGGGATGTTGGTGAGTCCAAGCATCGATCTGAACTTTTCAAACTTCTCTCTTCCAAGTGCTTTGGTGAAGATGTCGGCAGTTTGCTCGTTTGTGGAACAATGATGTAGATGGATGGTCTTGGCCTGAACATGATGTCGAATGAGATGGTACTTTGTATTGATGTGCTTTGTTCGATCATGGAACTTTGGGTTCTTGGCCAACTTTATTGCAGAAGTGTTGTCAATCATGAGTGGAGTGGAATACATCTGTTTCATCTGCAAATCTTCCAGGATTTTCTGGAGCCACACAATTTCCTTTGTTGCTTCAGCTGCTGCCACATATTCTGCCTCGGTCGTGGAATCTGCTGGAACTGACTGTTTGCGTGATCTCCATGAGACAGCCCCTGATCCAAGACTCATGGTGTAACCTGTAGTAGACACCCCTGTTTCTTTGTCGCCATCAAAGTCTGAATCAGAGTATCCGGTCAAGATGAAGTCGCCTACCCGTGTATATTTGAGTCCAAAGTCTTGAGTCCCCTTCAAGTACCTTAGTACTCTTTTTGCAGCAGACCAATGTCCTTCACAAGGTTTTTGCATGAATCTTGAGAGGATTCCAACAGCAAATGAGATGTCAGGTCTGGTGGTGGTCAGATAGATAAGACTTCCTACAAGCTGTCTATACTTAGTTGCATCCTCAAATTCCTTACCTTCAACTGATGTGAGCTTCAAGTTTTGTTCCATTGGAGTGCCTAAGGGTTTACAATCATCCATGCCAAATTTGTTCAAGAGATCTCCAATGTACTTCTTCCGAGAAAGAAAGATGAATTTAGGATGTTGAATTACTTCAATACCCAAATAGTAATGAACATGACCCAAATCAGTCATTTCAAAACCTTTCTTCAACTCTTTCTTCATGGATGCAATATAGCTCTCATTGTTTCCTGTTATCAAAAGATCATCTACATATACCACAAGATATACAACTGCTTTTCCAACTTTCTTAACAAACAAAGTTGCATCATCAAGATCAAAATGTTTGAAGTCAAGTTTCAGAAGATGCTCGGTCAATTTCTCATACCAGGCTCGTGGTGCTTGCTTGAGTCCATACAAGGATTTTACAAGTTTGCAAACTTTGTGTTCTTGACCCTTTATCACAAATCCTTCTGGCTGGGACATATAAACTTTCTCCTTTAGATCTCCATTCAAGAACGCTGTTTTTACATCCATCTGATGGACTTTCCATCCACTCTGAGCTGCTAAGGCAAAGAGAGTCCGGATGGTGGTCCATTTTGCTGTGGGAGCAAACGTTTCTTCATAATCAATTCCTTCCTTCTGTGCGAATCCTTTTGCCACAAGCCTGGCCTCGTGCTTGTCAAGTGAGCCGTCTGCTTTGTACTTGTTCTTGTAGACCCACTTACAGCCAATTGGTTTCGTTCCCAAAGGCGGATCAACCAGCTTCCAAGTGTCATTCTTTATCAAGGCATCATACTCCTTCTGCATCGCTTCTTTCCATTCATCATGAGAAGCAGCTTCTTTGAAGGAAGTTGGTTCATGATCTATAGACAAACTCAATTCACAGTTATAAGCAATATCCATATCAACAGGAGAATCATAATTATCTACATCACCTTCGATTTGTTGAGTGGAACTTCTTGTTCCTGTTTTTCCAACCTCATCAGGATGAACATTCTCCAGTGTCTTTGTCAGCCATTTGGGAGGACCTTTCTGAGATGGCCCAGGCTGGTCATTTGACCGAGTTGGGATTGATTCAAGATTCAATCTCCCAATTCTGTCAATCACATCATCCAATGTGTCATCCGTGGTTGTTTCTTCATGTGGGGGAGAGTGTGGTTTAGGAAATGATTCCACAGTTTGATTCAATATCGGAATCCCCCTTCAAGGTGTGGAATCACATTATCAAACTCTTGGAAAGACTTTGCATGTGTGAATCTGTCCAGGCGATCAAGTTGCCGCTCAACAACCTTGTCACTCTTGGATGATTCAAGAAATATGACATCTCTTGCTATCACAAACTTCTTATTTGCTTCATCATAGAGACGATATCCTTTGGAGGTGTTGGAGTACCCCAAGAAGATACATTTTCTGCTCCTAGCACCAAGTTTGTTCCTTTGACCCTTGGGTATCAAGGCATAACAGGTGGACCCAAAGACCCTGAAATGCTTTACTGAAGGAATGTGGCCATGCCACATTTCAAAAGGAGTTTTATTTCTAATTGAACTTGAAGGACACCTATTCTTTATGTAAACAGCACATAGAACTGCATCAGCCCAAAACATCAATTTTACATTCTTGGAAAATAACATGGAGCGGACCATATTTAAGATGGTTCTGTTCATTCTTTCAGCTACACCGTTCTGTTGTGGATTATATGGCACAGTGGTTTGATGTTTGATCCCATGTTGACGAAGATAATTTTCAAATTCGTTTGAAGTGTATTCTTTTCCATTATCAGTACGTAGAGAGCCAATATGTGTTTGTGCATCATTTTCAATCCATACATGAAAATTCTTGAAAGTTTGAAAAGCATCAGACTTATTCTTCAGTAAGTAAATCCAACACATCCTCGTGTAGTCATCAATAAATGTCATCATGTATTTGTTTCCATTTGCAGAAGCAATAGGCATAGGGCCACATAAATCTGAATGAACAAGTTCAAGTTTCCTATGTGCTCTTGAGTGTGAATCATGAAATGGCTGTTTGCTATGCTTTCCTAGAATACATGCATCACATTCCTTAGGTTTTCTAGGAATTGTAGGCAGTCCATCAACACAATTTCTCTTCAACAAACGAAGGCTGTCATAATTTAAGTGTCCAAATCTAGCATGCCATAAAAGACTTGATGGAAATGTACCTTCATCATGATATGAACTGAAAGCAAAGTTTTGAGCATGAGCAGATGAACCTTTCGGCTTCAAGAGTCTCCCTTCTTCTATTCCCTCCATGACAAGTGAGTGATCTGATGCTGATCTGACCTCTGCCTTGCCATCAAACAAGTGAACTGAGTGTCCTTGCTGCCGGATTTCGATCAGGGACAGCAAGTTTCTTTTCAACTCCGGGAGGTATAGAACCTCATGTAGGATATGATCAGGAAGACTAGGCAGTTTAAGCCTGACTGTGCCAAGCCCTGATGGCTTGAGTTTGGATTTATCTGCGAAATATACTGCTCCATCAACTTTGTCAGTGAATTCTTCAAAAAAATCTTTTCTAAATGTCATGTGACATGTTGCTCCCGAATCTAGCAACCAATCATCTCTCCATGAAGTAAATGAAACATCAAACAAGTCTTCAGTTACTCCATTGTTACAATGTGCTAGAACATAATGAGCGGATTCAGGTGCTTTACCTTTGTCTTTGTCATTGGTTTTACCTTTGTCTTGATTTCTGTGCTGCTCAATTTTGTTCCATGGTGTTCTGCATTTGGGTGCATCATGTCCATCTCTATTGCAGCGTGTGCAATGAAGATGGGATTTGTCAGCTTGTCTGCCCCGCCTTTCTGTGAAGTTCCTTCTTCCTCTTCCTCTTCTGCCACCTCTTCCTCTGGATGAATCTGGAGCATGATTCTTTTCTCTATGAGCCAAATATGCAGCCTCTTCGGAAGATGAAGGGACTGTCATCTTCCCAAAAGCTTTCTCTCTTTCTGCAAACTTCTGCTCAAGTTTATCAAAGGTGATTTGTTCAAGGTTTCCACTTGCTTGCAAAGACCCAAGATAATGTGAGTAAGTCGGATATAATGCCTTAACATATGCTATGAGAGGTATGTCCATTTTTACACCAGTGTTTTGAATGTCATGCATTATAGATCTTATTTCTGAAGCTAAAGCAAGGGGATCATCATTCTTCATTTCAATACTGAACAACTTAACCATCAATTGAACATTTTCTAATTTTGAGTGTGAGTCATAGAGTTCTTTTAGTTTCTTCAAGGCTTCATAGGCATTTGAGAATTATGAAATATGGCGACTCACCTCTTCACTTACTGAAGCTGCAATCAAGGCATAGGCCTTGCAGTTCTTGTTTTCCCAGATGGCAAGCTCTTTGTCTGAAGTGGGCTTCTCTGGTGGATTTTCTGCTTGTCCTTCACAGATTCCTCTCCACAGATCATTAAAAATGAGTGTGTGTTTAATCTTCCGAGACCATTCAAGATAGTTCTCTTTGCCAGAGAGAACTATCCCAACAATAGAGATGAGAGAATGCATTAGACTGCTGGAAAAATCTTCTGAAGAGGAAACAAATTCTGCTATAAAATATTTCAAATACAGGGGCAAAATCTCTTGCTGGAAAAAATTTTCTGAGTTTAAAAACTCTTCCTGGAAACTATATCTGCTCAAAAAACTTTGCTGGAGACTGAATTTTTAAAAAAAAACTCTCTATGCTATAGACTGAATTCTGCATAAAAAAAAAATGTATATTTTTTTGTTTTGTTTGGGGAATAGTGTATATGAAAACAAAATGGAATTATGAATGGGAGGGATGGAATTTGGTGGGAGGTCGATGTAATAGAGGCCGAGGGCGCAATGACAGCGTTATAATATAATGCTGGAGGGCGCATACCACATATAATATATAATGCATTACCAACTACGGACTATACATATACCAAGGACATAGCGTATATATATATGGAGGGCGCAATGATGAAAGGGAGGGGCGGTGTATTATGGAAGGGGCGGTGAATTATGACACATATAATGACAGCGCAAATAACAAAACACAGTGATTAATGTAATGACAGTGTTTTATATGAAACCTTAATGTATTAACAACGAATGTATGACAGCGCAAACAAATGTTGAATGGTCATATAACAATGCGGTAAAATGGTGGAATGTCGACAGCGTTCAGACATTGGATAATACAAAGTGGCAACGTTTTAAATGAAATAGACAGTGTTCAATATAATGAAATAGACAGCGTTCAATACCACGCAAGCGTTAAAATGAGCTGTGGGAGATTCATTGCAGGTGGGCGGGATAGGAGGCCGAAAGGCTGTGGGAAAGGCGCAGTTGCAGACAGAGTTTGCGAGTGTATGGGTAGCGTTTGGCAAAGACTTGCAGAGAGGGCGTTTGAAAGGTGGAATAGACACAGTGTGACAGCGCAATGGAAATATATAACATATATGGAATAGACACAGCATTGCGTTTGACAATGTATGGGAGGGCGGACAGACCTTTATTGTATGGATATCAACACCACAGCGTTAAAACATATCAATACCCTGACAGTGTTTTATTGTAATGCCGCCCTTTCAAACTTTTAAGACGCAGGTGCAGAGTTGGAAGGCCACAAGGCCGAGTGGGAAGCTCTGCGCGCGGAGGGACGAAGTGTGAGGGTGAGTGTGTATAACAATGGAGGAGGGAAGGCGTAGGGAGAGGAAGAGGGCGCAGGGATGAGGGAAGGCGTAGGGAGAGGGCGCAGGGATGAGGGAGAGGGCGTAGGGAGAAAGTGAGGGAATGGAGTGAGGGGAGAGGGCGTAGGGAGAATGAGAGAGGCCCAAAAGGGCTGTTACAAAAAAAAAAATTGAATTTGAATCTGGAGAAGACAGTTGCAGGACTGCTGGACTGGCAGAGCCTGCAGTTTGCAGATTGACAGAGCCTGCAAATGTCAGTGCTATTTAGGGAAAAAAAAATGCAGAATAACAGTCTAGCAATTAGGAGCAGCAGAAAACAATTAATAAAATTGACTGAGCAAAGGGTAGGGAGTTACACCACAGGGCAGAAATGCCAAATGTGGGGCTGGCTCTGTTACCATGTCAAACCAGGAGGTAACTCCTCAAAACTGCAATGTGTATTAGCTGAAGAATGTACATGCTTATATAGATGGGAAGTGAGGCTATTGGGATTCAGCTCCCAATGACTCTTGGCCTTCCTTATCTCCTAATAATAAATAATATACAAAAATAAATGTGCACACCCATCCATAGGATTAGGTGTCAACACATACGAAGTAATCACCTTCTAATTATTTATTTCTGTGAGCTATTTTCGAACCGACCCTCTTTACAATAAGTTGCCTCTGAATTGTCTGATGCATTTGTATTAGAATTCTGCACCTTGCCTCTGCAGTATTGCTTTCCCTACGTCCCTTTTCTTAAGGTTTTGGTCCCATTCAAGTTAACCTCCCTGTTTATAGGAGATAACATGAGAGCATTTTGTTGATAACTCCCCCTGTTATATCACATGCTCCTTGCTATATAAGATTTCCTAGGCACTAGTCTTTCACAACTCAAGGCTGTCTCTAGGGTCGACAACACCATGTAAAGATTCTATTTTACAAAATGATCCAAGAAAAGACCTGTAGCTTTGTTGGAATCTTCCACTTTCATATTTTCATAAACCATTTTCTGTAGGAAGAAATAATAAGTGGCAAAATGTACCAGTATGTCGCTCTTAACGTTATTTGACCCATCATCAAATTTTTGTTCCATACATATTCATCCTTGTTTTCAATGTAAAATATGCTCGCATATGCAAGGTATCAGATGTAGATATTTCATTTACCTTCAAGTTCCGCAGATCATCCAATTTTGGAGGCCCTGAGCCAATATGAAGGATATTAACTAAACACACATAAAAATACCAGCAAAAAAACATTGGCAGAAAAGGCCTTAGCCTCAATGCATTCCTCTCATTCTCATTATTAAAACAATGGTATAATAAAAATATAAATACAAGAGGATAATGCGTCTCAAGGTAGTGCATCTATCTTGGACACTTTGGTTGAGGAAAAATCTCAACAACACACTAATATATTAACCTAACTAGTTAGAGAGAATATCTCATCCAACTAGACCTAAACTCACTCTGAATTGACAGGAACAAACTCAATATAGAAAATTTGGAATAAATTCCTAATTTTCATGATTTAATTAATTTAATTATTTTTGGACTTCGAATTTTTGTTCTCACATGAGAGTGAGGCTAACATCCCCCCCCCCCTCAATGATAAGTCTAAAATAACAACTAGGAACCATCTTCCAAGTTCTCATGCTGAAAATTTTGATCCTCAAAAACACTACGTGAAAAACCGCCAAATATGGATGCTGAAAAAACTTCAATCTGAAGAGAACATGAATCAACTACAAGTCTAATTCATCTCTGAATTTTCTTGACTACTCCATCATGGGTCCGGCTGTAAAAGGATTCATCTGTCCTTTGCTTGCAATAAGCATCCTTTGTCCACTAACAAAATTTGATGACGCCCACCAGTGAATTTTGTTGTCCACTGATAAAATATTGAGAACACCCACTCGTGAATTTTATTGTCCACTAACAAAATACTAAGAATTCCCACTGGTGAATTTTCTTATCAACTCACAAAAATTGAGAACGCCCACTGGCAAACTTTTTGATGTCGAAACTGCCCACTGGCTACTTGATGATTGCCCACTAGAAGATGATGTCAAAAAACAACTTATTGTTGCTTTTGTTGATGCTGTCAAAAATTTCTCACTGCTAGTGTCAAACAATGCTCATTGATTTTGTCAAAAAATGCTCATCGATGCTCTTGTTGTTGTCCACCCATTAGCGAATTTGTTGATGCTCACTAGCTAATGAAGATGCCAACTCGCTGCTTTTGCTAATGTTGTTAAAAATTTCAGTTTGGAAACCACCTTCAATTTCATTATTGTTTCCCCCCTTTATCAACTAAAAGAAGAGACAATCATCTACATTTTATTTCTGAACTCCCCCCCTTTAGGTGTGGGAGTGTTTCACTTGTGTACTCCCCCATTCAACTGCATGAGCGTACCATTTTCATTTGAATGTTGGCTACAATAGATGTGATTGAATTCAGTTGTAAAACTTATACAATATTTTTACTGTTGATGACCATTCCCAAGGATCAATTCATGCGTAATTGATCTTCAATCTGGATGGTTGGTTTTAGTTGCAACATTTCTTTGATGAATGATTTGGCTCACCACAATGGCGACAAGGATGGAGATCATAACAATGATCTTCCAAATGACCTGTACTTTGACAATGTGTGCATTTTGGTTTGTCTTCAACTTTCTCATGACTAGTGGATGTGATCCGATCAAGAAATCCTGCACTGATGAAATTGATTTGCTTTGAATAATCTAGGATATGCAAGTTGTTGTCTTGTTTGGCATATCCTATTCCTTGTCAATTTTTGTTACTTTGGATTTCTTCCCACAACTTGATGATTGGCTTGGAATAAGTAAGTTGAATGTGATCATGGACGACATCGAAACTTGAAGTTGTTTGGATGAGAGGCTTGGAATCATCATCTTTATCTTCATCGGTATGGGTAAATGGCTTGGAAGAATCACTTTTCTATTGTAACTCATTTCTTTGTAGTTGTGACTCTAGTTGAAGGAACTCAATTGTTTCATGGGGTTTTTGAAGATGCACTTGAATATCAACAAGATTTTCTTTGTTGATTTTCACGAAGTCGTAAGTCGATGATAGAATCAAGTTGTTAAGAACTTGGAACAGATGAATGTGCTTCATCATGTGAACTCGCTCGCTTGAATTTAGGCTCGATTGCCGTAGATTTGAATGTCTTTGATGGTTGTTTTCTTTCTTTGAACTTTCTCACTTGATTTTAACTTGTTTGATTGATTTTTATCTCTTGATTTGTTGCTTGAATGACACACTCGCTTGATTCATTGCTTGAATGGCACGCTCGCTTGCTTTCTTATTGTGTTTTCTTTCAACACTTGAACTCACGCTTGCTTGATTATGACCAATCGCTTGATTTCTTCATGCTCATTTGAATAATTGAATACTCACAGTCGCTTGCAATAGATTTGAACTTGTTTTTTCTTTGCATTAGAGTTGAAACTCACTCGCTTGATGCTTTAAATTTGTTCACTGGCAATTTATACTTCCTTGAATTTACTCACTTGATTGTGCTTCATGATCACTTGAAATCATTGACTTCACGCCCAGTTACAATGATTTGAATAACTCAGTTAAAAAAAATGGACTCACTTGGCTTAATTGACTTAGTTGAAGAGAATTGATTGACTTGACATCCTTATAAAATTCAAAATTGGGTGTCGGTTTCAATCGAGAATGCACCCTTACAATCCAACTGACTTACAAAAAATAATTTTATTTTCAAGTTACACAATGACTAAGTTTCATTGAATGTTGATGTAGAATTTTCTCGAAATTCTTGAGTTTTCAGCTCCATTAATTTGATTGCCTTGAGTGAATGATGTTGAATTACATGTTGATGTTGTTTATGTGTTGCAGCTTATGAATTGCCTATACTGTGCTTATGTTTTCTTGATTTAAAGAGAATTTATTATTTGCATATAATTCTTTAGCTTGTTGGGTACTCCATGTGTACTAGATTACAAGAATAGTGTCAAAACTAGACACAGAACATAAGCAACATCATGAAGCATGCACCATCATAAAGATACTCATGGTGTACCTAAGATCCCCTTATTCAATTTCGGTTGAATATAGGACACAATCACCACCAAAAAGATATGTTTTTATTCAATATTGATTACATCAACCTTTCATCTTTACAACATGTTCATTGAAACTTCTCAAGCACAGAGTTTGAGAACTCCTTGGAGGCAAAGTGTATTAAAAACCTAGATGGAAACTGAAATCTTCTAGAAGTAAAAATTCACTTCAATATTGAAATTTCGTTTTAAAAATATTCACTTTTCACTCCAAAATTACAAAATATTTCTTATCACTCCATTACATAAATAATTACAAATACTCCTTGTCTCACAATTTTAGTGCATCTTTATCCCTCCAATTTAAATTACAAATTTAAAATCACTTTATAAAAGTGATTTATAAAAAATAATCTACTTTCCCAACTTTTCACACTTCATAAAGAAATTTAATTTCCCAACTTTTCACACTCTCACCTTATAAAATTGATTTATGGAAAAGGTAAAAAGCACTTTACTTTCCCAGCTTTTAACACTTTCACTTTAGAAGAGTGATTTATGAAAAAGGTAAAAGCACTTTACTTTCCCAACTTTTCACACTTTCAAAAACATCTCACATTAAAATTAAACTCTCAAAGTATGGAAAAATTTCTTATCCAATTTAAACTCCACACTATTGAAAATAAAGAGTTACAACCTTTTATATTTAATTATGTTGCCTTTCATTTTAATGTAGGTGATTTCTACTTTGCAGAAGCAAGAGGAAATAACTTTGAGGTTGGTGATTTACACGGAGTTCCTTCCACACTAGCCTTTAGCACAACTTCGTTACTTCCAGGTAGGTCCTGCACACTACTGCAATGTTGGCTATGTGAGTTGTTGATGGATGGAGAGATATGCTTTGCTGTAGTGGTTGTGTTGGAGTAATGATATTTTGGCATATTTTTGTTATATGGATTTAGATCAATTTCTACTACCCATAAAACACATCTCTATTATTGTGTGCATTATTAAAAGAGAAACCAGCAAAAAATAAGACGAAAAAAACCATTACAATGATAGTAAATCCACAATAATGGAAGAATGGATCTTTCCACTAGCAGTGGAATCCAATTTTTCACATACATCCAACGGTTTTGTCAAATATGTGGTCTACAAGTTCTTCATTTTCCATGGCCCTTTTTTCTTCTTCTTTTGGATATGATAAGAATGCCTTAGATGGAGAATAATACGCAGATTCAATGCAAGACGAAGATAAATCGAGCTACTTACAACAAGAGGAGAAGAGGGGTTTCATGAAATTATATGCTTGAGCATGTTTGCAGAGTTGTGTGCATCGGTGTTACGCAACATTTTTTCACTATCCCTGCAATCCCCAACTCGCACATTGGAGGTTCATTTCAGTGACTAATAAGTAGTGTCATGCCTTACAAAGACCATCATTATATCCCTTTACATGAGAGTAATATTCCTTCTGTTGACAATTCCCTGAGAAGAGCTTCAAAAAACCTTGTTTTTGCCTTGGTACGAGTAGCCAGTTCTACCCTCGTGCTGATGAGGAAGATGAACACTGGGCCCCGCGCCAGTTGGCGTTTTGTCCCAATTAGACACCCACGCCGAGTTTTTTATGGAATGTTTTTTTAAAATAGAGGCGAATTCCACTTCAACAGCTTCGAGGATGAGTCATTAGGAGTGATTGAACTGAATAACCACAGACTCCCTCTTTTATTTTATGTTTTTCACCTCCCATGAGAACCTCCTAAAGGATAGGCCTCCCTCCCACCTTTGTAGGGATCCTAACCTCCTCATTTTCCTCTATAAAAAGAAGTTATCTCTCCTTACATAAGCTAGCTGAACATGGAGAATTGAACTACTATAGCAGAATTGTTTAAGAGATAGAACAAGAAGGAAATTCATTAAGAGAGCTTAATCCCATGCCCTCATGCCATCCAAATCCCCTAACAAGTATCTGAGACGCGGTTCAGATGAACCTCGCTGGAGGAGACTGCGATGTCAAATCTTTGGTTGTATCCCTTCCTTCTATCAATATATACATGACTATTTTTTGGGTTCCCATTTTTTGTTATGTGGTTTGTTTAACGCAATATGCTTAGCCCTCTTTGACTAGTTAGTGATTACAAATGGAATTATTATGTTTTATGATGGTCTTGTTTACTATTTTATGTGCAGGTATCCAAGCATGACTATAGAAGGATTGTGATTTTCCAAGGTAGGAGCGAGAGGCCACCACCACTAAAGCCGTAAAGACAGCTTTGGATTCCAGGTAGGTCGATATACCGTGTCCTCTTTCATTTGGTAATTAGGATCCTATACTCTAGCATGTCTCTTTGTTTCTAGACCCAATCTAGGGCTAGAGGGATCGTCTCTGTCCGCAGAGAGGATTTACCTTCTTAACAATCGGCAAAGCCATATAATCCTCAGCCTACTGTTGAGATGTTTTTGAAATTTCACGTGTAATTAAGGCCAGAATGTTCTGTTGTTGATTCTTTGGTAAAAGCTAGGATTTATTAACGTAGTTTGGATGATTAAGTAACTGATCTGAGTTCAGTGGAGGAAACTCAAAAGATATCATCAGGGAAAAAATGAGTGAAACTTCATGCGTTCAAGCAGCTTTAGCTACTAATTTATCTCCCTTTACTCTTCTTAGTAAGTAGTCTTCTAGTTCAACACCAAGGAGAACACAAAATAAACAAATTGATAAATAATGTGCAAGTAATAACAAATAATTAATTTTACTTGAAATACCATCTCCACAGAAAATTCAGAATTCATTATTTCCTTCTCCTTCCTCAAATAAAGTGTCTATCACATCCACAAAACCTCTCCCTAGCAAAGGAATGGACACTATATCTCACAATCCAAATGGCAAAAGACGATCTACTGAAAATGGGGATACGAAGTTTCTATATTCCTTGAAGTCAACAGGGGTTACATTATGGTAGATACCAAATTTTACTTTGTCACAGAATGCATCGAGGAGGAGTATGAGCAAAAATGTTTTAGAACCTTCCCAAATGGAGCATTCAGTCATTGAGTGGGTAAAAGAAAATGGTCTGGATGAAGCTGCAAATCTAGCAAGACAGTTGCAGAGTCAATCGCAAATATGGTTCTTGAAATTCATGGAAGGATACTTGGATAATAGCTCCCACGTTCCTGGTGGTACAAAAAATGGAGCCGATAATACTGGAGCAAAAACTGGTGCAGAACAAGATAATAGCCAAATTGTAGCAATGTTGGCTCAGATTAAAAAAGTTAATGACTGGTTGGATGAAATAAATTGTGAAAAGGGGAATTTATCTTAATGGTTGTGGGAGCATGGTTAATCTGTAGTCATATATATAGTCTCCCAAAATGCATATGTGCTGGAATGATTTGCATGGTAGTCGATATATGAAATCGCGCAAGTAAAAAAATGTCCTAAGCAACAAAAGCATTTGACATTTAAATAATGAATAAAATACTCACTAATAATAATCGACTCTCCATTTTTTACATTATTTCCACTCCTAAGCACAGATCCACACTTGCTAATGCTTCCACAATACACAACTATATACTATGCTACACAGAAAAATTGATCTTGAAGATGGTTGTCATCAGTTCTTCTAAAGGGTGTTTTTCACATTCTCGTTTCTCCTTTACAAGTGTGCTTATAACTAGATACATAGGAGAGGATTCTCAACGCTCTGATACCACATGAAGGATATTAACTAAACACACGTAAAAATACTAGAGACAAAATAGTGGCAGAAAAGGCCTCAGCCTCACGACATTCCTCTCATTCTCATTATTAAAACAATGGTATAGTACAATTATAAATACAAGAGGAGAATTTGTCTCAAGATAGTGCGTCTATATTGGACACTTTGGTTGAGTAAAAATCTCAACAACACACTAATATAGGAGCCTAACTAGTTGGAGAGAATCTCTCATCCAACTAGACCTAAACTGACTCCTAATTGAGAGGAACAAACTCAATGTAGAAAATTAGGAATAAATTCCTAATTTTAATTATTTAATTAATTTAATTATTTTTGGACATTGAATTTTTTTTCCTCACATGAGAGTGAGGGTAACACAATAGGGATTGAAAAATACGTCCTGTATAAATATTTGACTAACATAGTGTATGCCCAAATTGTGGATTTTCTATAGAAGGTCCAGCGGAAAGGTGTAATCAGTTGTAAATCCACAAATTGGATCCAAGCCAATTTCAATGTTTGTGTCTTTCCAAATTTTCCACCAAGTATTTCTCATAATCCATGTGAGAACCTTTATAAATCTCCTCCAAATATAGGATATGTCATGTGGGATGTGCGCGCCAACCTTTATCCACAATATCATTGATTTATTTTGGAGGTATTTAGATTTGATGATGTTATGCCAGAGACCATAAACATTTAGAGCCTACCAAAAAATATTCGTAAGTAATTCCTATTTCATATGCTCGAGATCAAGGATGCTCCATCCTCCTTTGTCTTTCCTTCGAGTCAGAATCGACATGTTGGCTAAATGATATTTTTACTTATCAGATTTACCATCCCAAATAAAGTTGGAGATGATGGATCAGATCCTTTGAATGATATTCTTAGGTAGAGTGAAAGATGAAGCTGATATACAGAGATGCTCTGAAGGACTGCTCAAACTACAGTAAGATTGCCTCCCAGGGAGAGCCACCTGTGTGCCCATGATAAAAGTTTACCATGGAATTTCTCTATAAGACAACTCCAATCCTTAATTCCATAACAATTGGGTTTGAGTGTAAATCCAAGATATTTAAAACCCACATCCAATGCAGTGTAGATAACACCAAAAATATGAGAAATATCTAGTACCAGTGCATCATCTAGGTAAGAAAAATTCATATGAGATTTATTATTATTCATAAGGAGTCCAAAGACCAATCCAAAGAGGTCAATAATACCGTAAATGTGTCTCCATTCCAAAAAATAGATAATCTACCAAATAGTAAAATGTCATCGACAAAAAGAAGACGGGTAACCTTGACTTGTCTAGTAATGAAGACACTTGTCAATGACTCATCCATATGTGCTTGCAAGAGAAATACGCTGAGTCCCTCAATAACAAGAATGAAAAGGGGTGATAAGGCGCATCCTTGTTGAAGACCGCGAGACATAATTTTTTTTTTTTTGTAGGAAGTCCATTAACCAATACGGAAAATTTTGCAATAGATACACAGGCCATGATACATTTTGAAACTTGAAATGAAATGCCAATTTTGTGTAGGACCAACCAAAGAAAGGTCCAATATAAAAAATAAAAATATTTTTTTAGTTCCATCCTTATAATAATCACCTCAAGCTTCTTATATTTGATAGTATGTATAGTCTCATGCACAATAGAAACCACATCTTGAATTTGTCTTTGAAGAAGAAACCAAAATGGTTCCTGGGTGATACCATTCAACGGTGTAGGTTTCAGCCTATTAGAAACGATTTTGGAAATAATTTTATATAAGGTGTTGCAAAGAGAGATAGGCCTATAATAAAAAACATTTGATGCATGTGAAACCTTAGGAATCAATGTAATGAAATTGGAATTAATATCACCAGTGATATAACCAATATTTTGAGATTCTTATGCAACTCACAATATATCAGTGCCCATAATATCTTGGAAGTGTAAAAATAATTCGATGGGCTAGCCAACAAGCCCAGGGCATTTATCACGAGTAAAGGATTTCATCGTAGCATGTAATTCTTCCATTGTAATGGGATGACATAGTCAAATATGAATCAACGACCCCCATATGTTGCACAATATCCACCTCCTCTCTAGCCCTATATTGATTGAAAAAATATATCAATTCCTCAATCTAGATGCCAGGAAGATTAGATAAGAAATTATCATGAATATCATGAATTTCCCAGATGGATTTCTCCCTGTGATGTTTTTTTGCATAATTATGAAAGTATTTTGTATTCTTGTCTCCTCCCAATACTCAAAGAGCATGAATTTTGAGTCTCCAATCCTCCTCCTTTAATTTTAAAATATAATTCTTCCTCTTTTCTAAATCAACATCTAGTAAGTTATGTGCCACCCAGAAATAATATCCATGTGAAGGATCAACCAATATACCAAGTTTGTTATCAATAGCCAAAATTTCATCAATATGCTTCCCCTTTTTAGTCTAAATCCAGTTGCTAATGGAATTTTTAAGAGCCCTCAACTTAATTCCAATAATTTCCAAAGAATATGTGATCAAGGGGTCCGATCCTAGTGCCAAAAATGTATGCACTAATGAATCAAATTCAATAAATTTTAAAAAGTGGTTATTAAATTTGAGCAGGAGACCACCCCAATCCCCATCTTCCTTCCACTGGAGTATGATAGGGTAATGGTTCGAAATTTTGGTGGGAATAACCCAAGATTTCATAGACCCTAAACGCTCCACCAAATTTTCATGAAGCGTGAAAAAATAAAGTCTCTTAGTGATGCCTATGGACCCAATCCAACCATTTCTCCATGTCAGAATAAAGGGAGCCAACAAAATATTCACCAAGTGGTTCCTACCAAAATATCGCTAAAGTACCCCGCCAATAGGTCCACTCTGTAATGATCCCCCCCAACCCTCATTTTCTTCAATGGTGAAGTTCAAATCCCCCCAAAAAATAAGGGACCCCATCTTTAACAGGCGATGGGATTCCAATTTATCCTAGTATCTTCTAGAAGAATATGGCGCATATGTATTAAGAATATTAAATTTGTACTTTGAACCCATGATGAAACCAAGTAGAGGGATACCTATAAAGGATTTATAGACAAGAATATTCATGACCTTAGGATCCAAAAAATCCACAACACCACTAGATAAACCCAAAACATCCATAGCCCCACCACCCAGGACAGATGCGGAGGAGACGAGAAATTTTTTGTCTCCAATCATCATCGTCTCTTGTAAAAGGATAATAGAGGGGTGATTAACCCCAATAAAATGTCGTAGTACAAGTATTTTTCGAGCACTCCCCAAGGCCCTGATGTTTAAGGACATGATTATCATGGTAAGCCCTCATAACTGGGAAAATAATTTCTAAGGGCCTGAATAGGAGAGAAAGTAGAAAAAAAGGTGATGTAACAGAAGAGGATGGACTAGGATCTAATTTTTCATAGATATTGTGAAGATCAATATCATCCCCATTCAAATGATTCAAAGGTTTTAAACACAGTTCCTTCCTAATGGTCACAATACAACGAGAATTGGGACTGATAAAGATCTTAGGAGAGAAGGATGAAAGAATCAATAGGGTTTGTAGATGGATATCAGGGTGAAGGGGGAGAAACTTGATATCACTCCCCATTGAATTAGTAGGAGAAATGTCTCCAGAAAAATTCCCAAATTGAATGTGAGTATGGTCAGGGCTAACAGTCAATGAGTAATTAATACTGGATGCCAGCCCATTCACATCAAAAGATAGAGTGTAGGTAGACTCCAAATTGTCCGAAAAAAGAGAGATTTCCTGTACATATAAAAATGAAGAATGTTTAATAAATTCAGAATGTGACAACTGAATATGTGGAGAAATAATACATAAAGGACAGAAAGTATAATTTCTAAGAGAAACAACACTCGATACCAAATAATTACAAATATGTTGCTCATGACATGCCATAGGTGGTGTGATTTTAAGCTTACCCGAGAGAGAGTGTTGACCAATCTCCTGAGTCGTCGGAGATTCTATATATGTTAATGGACAACCCCCATCACAAACACTCTTTTTTATTCCATGTCGTCGATTTAAAAATGTATGTAGGCACTTGACAATAAAATGTCTAACATTATGAAAACCCAGGCAGCAAAAAGGAATTTCCCAATAATAAATTTGCTACATAGTAGAGAAGCTACCCTAATTAAGCTCCACCTCTGCGCGAAGATCAAAAACAAAGTCCAACCCCACCAAAATCCATGTGATATTTTTATCTCTTTGTAACAGGCTTGCTTCCTCTAGGAAAGAAAATTTACCAATGGAATTGTCGATCATCATTATTGATTCACATGACGAGAATACGAGGGGTAAACTAGGGAGTTTAGCTCGAAACTAATTTATTTCGTGGAAATTCTTGGTATGGATCAAATCCCACATGTGAGTGATGTAAAGTGAGGAAACCATGACAACGAACCTAATATGATCCCAAAATCTTCACAAAATTGTCATCATTAATAAAGTGGAAGCATAACCATTGCCTGTATAAAAATTTAAAATGAGGAGAGTACTTAAGAATAGGGTACCAATGTTATTTAACCCACGATGTCATATGAGAGCCATCCATTTGCAGATAAACCCACTTACCCACCAAAGCCCATTGTTGTAATCCTACCATCCGGTCCCAAAAAACATTGGAACCAAAAACGAGTTTTTGATCATCTAGATCAACCTTAACTTCCTTCTTTTTCCGTGAATGATGGAAGAAAAAAATCTGTGGATTACCAAATTTAGGTTCAATAATCGGTGGGGATACCGAAACTTTCGAATCCACGTGTATATTTGCATGTACAGGAGATGTCCCAAAGGGCTATGCTCCTGACTTTGGGAAGCCACGACTCACCAACACAATAGTTGCATGTACCAACACATCGAGTAATGTCACATCACTGTCCTAGTTTCCTTCAGTATCAAGTGACATCTTGCCGATATATGTAAAGGCTAGTTGTACAACGGATACCGCCGACACTCTGCAATCCCACCTAGATGTGAAACAAAGTAGAGAGCATTACTAAAAAATACCTTGTGTAGTACTCTGAAAAAACCTGGATAAAATATGTCGACAAGATAAATTCATGTCACTTATCAATTATTGACCCCACTCGATGTAGGTTGTCATGAACTCAATCCCCTATGGCACTCCTTCAAATACACTAGATTGGCTAGTCACCGTCGATCAATGTCCTTCTGAAAATCTCATCAAGCACACCGTCAGAAAATATATTCAATGACGACACAAACCTTTAATGGATTGTCCCTCATATAATCAATGGCCAACTTGGAAAATAAATATCCCCCCCCCCCCCCAAACCAATTAATGACCCCAAGAGACTCCTTCATGATCGAATTCAAAATTCAAATATGTTACAAACTCCACCAACCAAAATGAATGCACTTACGTAGCAGTAAAGATCGTCAAAAATCGTCCTATCAACCAATCCCAAACCAAAGAGGAGCAGGAAGATCCATAGGAGAAATGGTTCAAAATAAATACCACGTAAAACAACCAACCAGTGTCTCTCAGATAGACCAACAGGTAGCAGCTAAGATCCTCGGAAATCCCCTAATCGACCAATCCTAAACTGAAGAAGTAGCAGGAAGATCCACAAGAGCAAAGGTTTAGAAGAAATACCATGTAAAAAACCAGCTAGTGCATCTCAAATAGACCACTAAGTAGACCAACAACTAGAGTGGAGAATAAATTGTTATTAGTGTACCTTGAAACAAAGAAAACAGTAGAGATCCCCGATATCATCTAGAATCAGGACAAAAACTGAATCTAACTAAGATAATTATGCTTAGACGCATTGCACCCAACAACACCAAGAAAGGCTACATTTAATCCATCTACCTCCACACTTGCAACCAAAATTACTGCCATTGTGAATTTTGTGACTAATGCTTCCACAATCCTATCTTTTATCCTCAGCATCTGCTTCTCGTAAAAATTTTCGTAGAGATTTTGAAGTAGGCATATTGTCTACCAACGCACATTCTGTAATTTTCTTCCACCATCCTTCAGGTGAATCTAATCCTTGTTGTCGATAACAATCAGAAGTTTCAACACAATAATGTACTAATATAAACAACCAGCAAACAAAAGAAGCGTTGAAAAAAATGAAACAGTCAAAAAACACATATTAAAACACAAACGATGGAGACCCTGAAAAGTACTCCAATTATGTTACTGCCTATCCATGTTCAATGAAAGTGCCTCCATCGCTCCTCTCACCAAACACCTCTATTGTCGGCCTCCATCGCCCTAAATCCCATCAGTTGTTGTTGGCCTCCATCGCTTCGCTTCCTGAAAAACCCATCAACAACATAAAGACAGACCCCTAATCCTTTACTTTTACCTTTTAAGACGAAATTAATTTTTAAGACAAAATATTACTTTTCTCTTAAAAAATTGTTTTAAAAACCCCCTCCGTGTAGTAGTGTCGAATGCAATGATAGATAAATTATCTCTAATTGTATCAACAAATATTGAAGGGACATAAGATGAATTGATGTCAGAAAAATATTACGAGGAAAAGTTGTCATGTTCTTCAGAGTCGGCTACCCCACCAAAACGAAGAGCCCAACAAATCATTGTCTTTATATAAGATAACATGAATGGTAAGTGAAATAGAAACCTCACTATAGGCGTGAGACAGTAGTAGCCTGCAAGCTGGCGGACTTAGGGCGCACTATTAGAGTCAATTTTGCATGTGTTAGATAATATTGTCTTAAATTGATATGGTTTTGTCTTAATTGTTAATTGTCTTAAATGAGTTTTATCTTAATTTCCATTGTCTTAAGTGACCATTATCTTAAATATAAAGTTTTGTCTTAAAATATTTTTGTCTTAAATTGTTTTTGTCTTAAAATATTTTTGTCTCAAAATGTTTTTATTTTAAATATAAAGTTTTGTCTTTATTATAAAATTTTTTCTTAAAATAATTTTGAATGTCTTAAAATATTTTTGTGTCAAATTATTTTTGTCTAACCTTTTATATTTAAAACAATTTAATTTATATTAAATTTTAATGTAAAATAACTAAAATAAAAATGACTTAAAAAAAATTATATTATCTTAAAAGTGTCTTTAGTGTTTTAATTTAGTGTTTTAAAATCAACCATGATGAATATTAATACTAAAAATATTAAAATTATATAAAATCTGCAATTTATAATACTCATTTTTAAACCAAATTTATCCAAAAGCATATACCAATCAATATGATTTTACTTATTTTTAAAGCCAGCTTTGCAACGAATAGAATCGGCTTTCCAAAAGCTTTTGTATCGACTAGATTCACCCAAAGTGGGCTAGAAGGTTGTTTACAGGAAGTAGGATGTGCTGGCACGACCTTAGCTGGGATAGTCATCATCCTTCCTCTCTATGTTGATGATATTGTTCTTCTCGCAAGGTGCCCATCTGATCTTGATAAGCAACTTAGACTTCTTAAGGATTTCTGCTCTACCATGGGTATGTCTGTTAACATTGACAAAACAAAAGTTATGATTATCAAATCCAAGAAGAACACTTACGCTAATTTTATGTATGACAATAGTAACTTGGGGGAAGTGTCTTCTTACAAGTACCTAGGAATTGATATTCATCACAAGCTCAACTGGAACTATAGCATTCAGAAAAAGATTAATGGGGGGTGGAAAACTAATTTTGGTCTTGAAAATAATTGTAAAACGGCAAACCTCGTAATGTGGGATAGAAAGAAGTTCCTCTTTGAAACTTTAGTCACTCCTGTTATCTTATATGGATGTGAGGTTTGGGGTTGCAGGATCTCTAGAGAATCCTCGAGAAATATTGAGCAAATCCAGAAGCGTTTTATAACTTATAACCTTAAAATTAAAAACAATACACCCTACCCTATTCTCCTTATAGAAGTGGGTCTTTCCCCTATCGAGAGCCTAGCTATGACTAGGCTTCTATTGTACAGGCACAAGCTCAATAGCATAGGTGACCATAGACTTCCTAAGCTAGCTTTAAATTCTAGCCAAAACCACCTAAGGCTTAAACGAGGTTGATATAAAGACACCAGGGCCTGGTTAAACCATTGGGAGATCGACGAGAATGTTGCATTGCAAAACATTAATAACATTAAAAAAATTGTTACTTCTAAGTTCAAAGAAAAAACGTGGTGTGAGAAAGATCTAGCAGCTAAAAGAAAATTAAGATATTATAAAGAGGTCATCAACCCCACCCTAGAAGATCAAAAGTATCTATCTATTTTAACTAGTTAAAAGAAGAAAATTAATATAGCCAAGATTAGAACGAACTCTCATGAGCTCCATAGTGAAACAGGTCGTTGGATAGTTCCTAAGCTCTGTGATAATATGAACATCGAGGATGAAAATCACTTCCTCTTAGAGTGCCATGCGTTCAACCATATTAGAGCTGAATTTTATAATCTTTGTTGCAATACTGACCTTCCTAGCCTTTTAAGATGTCAAAATTATAATGCGCTCATGAGGCTTCTCTCCAAGCTTTTTCAGCATAGGAATAAAATCTTAAATCAAACTAAATAACTCTTTTCTTTAGGTCTGATAGACCAAAAATTGGTCTGAGTGGACGTTAACCACTATCATCATCATCATCAACAAGCAATCGTTGAGACTCACGAAATTTAGTCGAGATATTGGTGTGTAGTTACAGACGATAACTAGTGACTACCTCGTCAAAAATATCTCGTGAGCAGCCTTGTGGTAGTAATACTGGCTTAACTTCCAAATGAAGTGCAAAATTCAAAAGATATTGTAGGATTGTCGAAATTTAACGAGCTTAATTTTGATAAAATCTTATCAATTTTTTGGAAATTGTTATTATTTTCAACCTTTAAGATTTTGGGTGATTTGAATGTTTAAGAGATTTTAAAATTATTTTTGATATTTTGAATTTTTTAATCTAAATTTTTTAAAAATGTCTTATCACCTATCAAACTTTAAAATTTTGAATACTTTAAATAGCTAAAAAGTTTTTGGTGTGCTAAATCTATTTCTATTATAAAAAACAAGATTAAACACTCCACTGCCACTATTCCCACTATCATATTTTTTTGAAAAAAATTAGGTGTCAGGCACGGGGTAATCACAACGCCCTATAGGAATGATGGGATTGACCCATACGAAAGCCTGGCCTATTTATTATGGAAGTAAGGAAATGGTCCGACTTCCAGATGAGTAGATGGAAGTCAATCAACTCAACCGCACGGTACGCATCCCATCGACTGAAAATTTCGACATTTTTCTTTTACATCATGTCATTTTCGTATGTCATTTCCTATTTGTGGACTATATGCAGATTTTTTTTCCCTTTGAATTTTACAGTTGTTTTACATGGAATTTCTGCTTTCCTGTCCCAAGAAAGAACAACGCCCTGAACGCTGAATGAACACTGTGAAGACTTCTAAAGCGTTCAACCCCACCATTAAAACCACAGTTGTAAAAAACATTTTGTTATAGCTTTTTCTTTTGCATGTAGCTATCTGTTCGGCTACCTGTAGCTGGCGTGATTTGCCGTGAATTTGTCGGGCTTGGCCAAATTGTCATCGTACTTACTACCTTGCGACATAAATTAGTAAATATTTTAACTGCATCAATTGTACTGATTTCCTCATCATGGTGACGCGCAGAATGGTGTAAACTTACTTATCGTGTAGGAGAGAGCCTTTCTTTTCCGTTTTCCAGAAAAGAAAAAACCAAGAAGTTTTTTATTACTATAAGCTGTTTAGCAAATGTCAAGATATCCACGAGAAAATTGTGAATAGCCTAAACGCTCAAAAAAGATATCCCAATCCCAGTTTTGAGAACTGTTTTTGTAAATAGAGATTTAAAATAGACCATATTATGTTTCTCAACATCACAAAAACCATCCTATACAGCTAAAAGGAGAAACACAAGATTCACGTCAAGAGACGAAGCGCTTCTGTGAAGAGGATTTTCGGGTCACTGATTTACTGTTGACAAGGCTGTGAATATAATCTTCTCAATGCCCCTTGGATACTAGTGCATTCGCTATATCATTTTGTTCCTTGTATAAATGGGAGAAGGTCCTCCATGGAAAAGATCAATGAAAAGATAGTTGAAAATAATTAATATTATTTTATATTAATGGAGAAATGGTTACACAAGTTGTAACGTATCTCCTTAGTTTAGGATTAGTTCCTACAATTTAGGAGTTTGTTTGCAACTTCCTAATTCCTAGTGTTGTACTTAATGATGTAATTCCTCGTTCATGAATGTAGAGTAAACTCAGAGTGTTCTCTCTATTTGAGTGCAGTCTCGAGGTGCAGTACTCACCTGTGAGCTGCAACTCCTTCTTTTTCAATTCAGTGTCATTTTTATCTTGGTATCGAAGCTTAGAGTAGGGACAACTTTATTTTTTTTTTTTAGGATGCATCATTGATTACAGAACTGTAGTAGCGGAAGAGCTTACAGAAGTTTTCGCAGATTCAGGGGGACTGCAGTAACACCTGAAGGATAGGTCTCAGATGACTGATCATCTCTGAGCAGAAGAAAAGGTTGGCGCGGTTTTAACGCGAACAGTCGCGCCATTGGCGCGGTTTTAATGCGAACAGTCGCGCCAGCGCGCCAAAATACGCGATTGGCGCGGAAGTACACAAGAGAAGCGCGCCAGGGCTGGTGACTCGCGCGGATTTCGATTTCGGCGCGGATTGGCGCGGATTTTTCGCATCAGAGAAGCGCCAGGGCTGGGACTCGCACGCATTTTGATTTCGGCGCGGATTTTTCGACTCAGAGAAGTGTCAGCCTCTTTCTCTTTGGGAAGGTCTGCAATTATTTTTTTTTTGCAGATCGGCCCTGCCCGGTGGTGGCACATTGAAGTTCTGAATTCGCCCGGTGGTGGCAGATCGGACTTGCCCGGTGGTGGCACATTGAAGTTCCGAATTCGCCCGGTGGTGGCAGATCGGACTTGTCCGGTGGTGGCACATTGAAGTTCCTGATTTGCTCGGTGGCAGCAGATCGGACTTGCCCGGTGGTGGCGCATTGAAGTTCCTGATTTGCTCGGTGGCAGCAGATCGGACTTGCCCGGTGGTGGCACATTGAAGCTCCTGATTTGCTCGGTGGCAGCAGATCGGATTTGCCCGGTGGTGGCACATTGAAGTGGTCAGGATCTGGTATGTGGTGATTTTTTTTTAGTGTGTCCTGCAATTATTCAGTTGGGTAGAATTATTCATCAGAGGATCAGAAATTTTATCAGTCCAATATGAATAACAGTATAGAATCGTATCTCCACGAGTCTGGCAAACTCGATGGATCGAATTTCTCCAACTGGAAATTCAAGATACAAACTTTACTTGAAAGCGCAAATGCGTGGTCGATCGTTACAGGAAGTGAGCTGAGACCAGGATCAGCTGCACAAGAACAAGACTGGGATAAAAGGGAGACAAAAGCAAATGTCATATTGAAGATGTCCGTCAAGGACAATATTATCCCGCATATTAGAGACTGTAAATCGGCCACTGACATTTGGACGATGATTAAAAACCTATACCAGACACAGAATACAAACCGTGTCTTGTCACTCAAAGGCAAGCTGTTTGCGATGAAGATGGAGGAGAATGAGTCCGTTGCTGGATTCATTGCGAGAGTCAAAGACCTGAAGGACAGATTGGGAGATATCGGAGAGAAAGTTTCCGATTCGGATCTGGTCACGATCACGTTGAACGGAATGACAGATGAATATCAGATGTTTATCACAGGGCTGGCAGCAAGGGAGAAAGCTCCTACGTTTGAAGAGCTGACAGGGATTCTGCTACAGGAAGAAGAGCGACGACAAAATTTGAAATCGCAGAGCAATGACCTTGCTCTGATGGCGAAAAGGAGACAGTATAGAGGGAAGCAGCCACAGCAGCAACAGCAACCACAGCAGCAGCAGAGAGGAGCCAACACATTTCAGAAGAGACCGTTTAAAGGTATGTCTGCTAATAATTTTCCCAGCAAGAAATGTTTTTACTGTGGAAAACCTGGTCATGAGATTAAAGATTGTTATAAGAGGAAGGCAGACGAAGGAAGAAACAAACAGAGAAAACATAAGGGTTACTTTGTTGAGGAAGAAGAGGACCATAGCCACGAACTTCGACTATTTACAGCCGATTGTGCCCTTTCAGCTTCAAAGGGAGATGAGGACGACATATGGTATGTCGACTCTGGCGCATCCTCACATACATATGGTATGAGGACATGAGGACGACATATGGTATGTCGACTCTGGCGCATCCTCCGATTGTGCCCTTTCAGCTTCAAAGGGAGATGAGGACGACATATGGTATGTCGACTGGTAAGAAGGACTGGTTTGAATGTCTTGAAGAAACTTCATGTGGGTCGAAAATTTATTTAGGGGATGATAGTGGATATGAGATCAAAGGATATGGTGACATTCCGGTAAAATTACCTAGCGGTAACATTAGACACCTTAAAAATGTATTGTATGTGCCCGGAATTAAGAAAAATTTGATCTATGTCTCAATGATTACTGATCAGGACATGCAAGTTCAATTTTTTAAGACTAACTGTGTCATAAAGGATAGCCAGATGGAAACAGTTGCAACAGGAGTGCGCGTGGGGAGCTTGTACAGATTAGACGTGAAAAGTATGACAAAGCAAGCAATGGTTGCAACTGGATCGACAGCTGAAGATCTCTGGCATCAGAGATTTGGCCATCTTAATCTACAAGACCTCATCTTACTTCAGAGAAAAGGTATGGTTGATGGACTCCCTGTTTTCCATAATGTTAAGTTGGATTGTGATGGATGTGCATTAGGGAAAATGCATAGAGAAGAGTTCCCTTTGCATGTTAATGGAAAAGAAAGAGATATCTTAGAACTGGTGCATACAGATATATGTGGACCTATGCAGGCTAGGTCATTAGGAGGTGCATATTATTTTCTCTTATTTACAGATGATTGCACTAGGTTCTCATGGATATACTTTATGAGTAAAAAGAGTCAAGCCTTTCAGTATTTTAAAGAGTTTAAATCTATGGTAGAAAACCAGACAGGAAAAAGGATAAAAATTCTCCGCTCAGATCAAGGGGGAGAATACAGGTTGGGAGAATTCATGAATTTATGCAAGCAGCATGGGATTATTCAATAGTTCACAGTGCCCCACACTCCTCAGCAGAATGGAGTGGCAGAACGAAAGAACAGAACTCTTGTGGAGTGCGCAAGGAGCATGCTTCAAGGTAAGGGTCTATCAAATGGTTTTTGGGCAGAAGCTATTAACACTGCTGTATATTTAAAGAATAGGAGTCCTACTAAATGTCTAGGCTTCAAAACCCCCTTTGAAGCATTGTTTGGATTCAAACCAGCAGTGAGTCATTTAAGAATATTTGGGTCAAAAGCTTATGCTCATATACCTAAGGCAGATACCTAAGGCAGATAGGAAGAAGTTAGATCCAAAAGCCTTGAAATGTATCTTTGTTGGATATGGCACTGAGTTCAAGGCATATAAGTTATTTAATCCTGTGACTCATAAGGTTTTTGCAAGCATAGATGTCATATTTCATGAACAGATTGAAGAAGGAAAGGATGACTCTAACTGTGATTGGCACATTCCATTGCTAATGGAAGAAAACAGTGAGGATGATGAAGTGCAGGAGCAGAAACAAGAAGAAGAAGTAACAGGTAATGTAATCAATGATGCAAGCCCGGAGAAGGCTGAAATAGACATATTTGAGGTAAGTCCCCTACCAAGGAGATCAAGTAGGAAGACTCAATTACCATCCAGATTGAAAGACTATGCATTAATGACAAACATTTTAAACATTGTAGAACCTGCAAATTATGAAGAAGCAAGTAAATCTGATGCATGGATGGCTGCAATGTATGAGGAAATAGAATCAATAAACAGAAACCATACTTGGGATTTGGTTGAATTGCCTGAAGGTAAAACCCCCATAGGATGCAAATGGTTGTACAAACCTAAAATAAATGCGGATGGGAGTATAGAAAAACTTAAAGCTAGACTGGTAGCAAAGGGTTATTCACAGCAAGAGGGAATAGATTTCGATGACACCTTTGCTCCTGTAGCCAAATTAAACACCATTAGAATGCTAATTTCCTTAGCAACAAAACATAAATGGCAGCTACACCATCTAGATGTTAAGTCTGCATTTCTGAATGGTGACTTGAAAGAAGAAATTTATTTAGTTCAGCCTGAAGGTTTTGTGAAAAAGGGGCAGGAACATCTTGTGTGTAAATTGAAAAAGGCACTTTATGGTTTAAAACAAGCACCCAGGTCGTGGTATGAGAAGATTGACTCATTTTTTGTACAGCATGGCTTTCATAGGAGCTTGAATGATCCAAATATGTATACCAAGTTTAATAAACAGAGGCAAATTATTTTGATTTCTTTGTATGTAGATGATATGATCATAACAGGGGATGCTAACAATTTGATCAAAGAAATCAAACAACAGATGTCACAAGTGTTTGAGATGAAAGATCTCGGAAATCTACATTACTGCTTGGGATTGGAGGTATGGAAAGATTCTGGACAGACTTTTCTTACACAAGGGAAGTATACCAGAAGCTTGCTGGAAAGGTTCAGAATGGAGCAGTGCAGATCAGCAGCAACACCATTGCAGCAGAACTTAAAGTTGAGCAGTGACGATGGCACTAAAGAGGTGGATGCCACTATGTATAGACAGCTAGTTGGCAGTTTGATATATCTCACTACAACTAGACCATATTTGGCATACTCTGTTAATACATTGAGCCAGTTCATGTCAAAACCACTCGAAAGTCACTGGATCGCAGCAAAAAGTGTGTTGAGGTATCTTAGTGGTACTAGTAATTATGGTATTTTGTACACTGACACTTCTGATGTTACTCTAGTAGGTTTTTCAGATTCAGATTGGGCATGTAACTTGGATGATCGAAGGTCTATCACAGGTTACGCTTTCAGCATTGGATCCGGGGTCATAGCATGGAGCAGCAAAAAGCAAAGCACTGTAGCCTTATCTTCATGTGAAGCTGAGTACCAAGCATTGTGTGCAGCCACATGTGAAGCTATCTGGTTGAGAAGACTTCTCAACGATGGAGGAGAAGAACAGAAAGAATCAACTATCATCAAAACTGACAACCAGAGTACCATCAAGCTTGCATACAATCCAGTTTTTCATAAAAATACCAAGCACATCGATACTCAGTTCCATTTTGTTCGAGAGAAACTACAGTCAAAAGAGATATTTGTTGAATATTGTAAAACTTGTGATAATATGGCTGATATTTTTACTAAGCCTCTTGGGCGTGTAAAGTTTGAATTGTTTAGAAGGATGCTAGGAATTCAGGATAATCCTTTCTCCCTTAAGGGGGGGAGTTAAAAATAATTAATATTATTTTATATTAATGGAGAAATGGTTACACAAGTTGTAACGTATCTCCTTAGTTTAGGATTAGTTCCTACAATTTGGGAGTTTGTTTGCAACTTCCTAATTCCTAGTGTTGTACTTAATGATGTAATTCCTCATTCATGAATGTAGAGTAAACTCAGAGTGTTCTCTCTGTTTGAGTGCAGTCTCCAGGTGCAGTACTCACCTGTGAGCTGCAACTCCTTCTTTTTCAATTCAGTGTCATTTTTATCTAAGATCAATTAACTGTATAATTCTTTGCCTTCAGTTTATGAATATTAGGTTAAATGAAAACCGCTTCAAAACCTACTTAATAACCACCTTTGAATCACTAAACGCATCTCTATTGTCTCATAGATAACTATTTTGCACAATATATAAGATCCACATAGGGCAATGACCTCCGCAAAGGTGTTGGAACCAAGTCCGCTATTCCAATTAAAATGATAATAATAGCTAGGTTTTATGACTATTTATTCACCATAACCACATAGATTATTTTTAGCCACCCCATCAAATAATCTCATGGGATATTTGTCCCAAATATCCAAAAATGAATGTCTTTCAAAGGTCCCTGCTCAATCACATAGGCCTGGTTTCATTGAAATATGCAACAATCCAAATGCAAATGCAATTAATATTTAATAGAAAATTAGAAAATTCTCAAATATATTTGCATGCTTGCATCTCCAAATTCCACCAAAAAATATAAAGAGAAAGTGTATAATATTCCTTATAACCTGACATCCAATCCAGCAAAGAATATTCTATTGGAGTTCCAATTAGCAAATATGTTTAAGATGTTCAATGCACCAGACCATATAAAAACTCAAATAGACACTGAGGAAAAGGTGGACCACATCCTCCTAATCATGCTTGCACAAAATGCATCTGCCTAAATCTATAAAACTTCATCAATTATCCCAAGTTAATATTCTATTTTTCCAAGCCGTCTATCAGAATCATTAAAGTTCGGTGATACAGTTAGATTTTCCTAAACCAAATTTTCCTAAACCATCTTCTTTCCACCGAATGCTAAAGTGCATGAGAGATATACTAGTAAGCTTCCTCCACCGAGATCTGACCCTATACAGTTTTTCCATCCCACATGTATATATCATCTTTTTCTATCAATATACTATCAGACAGGTATAGTTTGATCGCGTAACTGGCATAGGACTCAGCGAATTTACCAATTAACGTAAGATCTCGGGAGCATGTCCACGAAGGATATAAAAAGGAAGGGCCGGATGATACCTAAATTTGATTTAAAAAGTAAATACCCAGATTATGTATATCACTGATAAAAGGATCATGCAATATATGGTTTCCCTAATGGGATGCAGCCACATCTCCACCAAAGTACCTGATCCAATCTGTCATTTCAAATTCCCAATTAGCCAATATAATGAGCGATTGGATCAATTTCTAATATTTTCATTAGAAATGAAAAAACTGCAGTTTTAAATTATCGAGTATATATAGTTTTTTTTTGAAAATTTATAATTTTAAATTACTAAATTTAAATCATTTTAATAGATTTTTTTACACTATGTTAGTTAAAATGTAAAAATACATTTTAAATGCAAAGATATAATTTATATAATAAATTTCAATTTAAAATGCCAAAAACACAATATTTTTTTTAAATCTATATGTTATTAATTGCACTCCATTAATTTTTTTAAATGTCAATTTAATAGGTATTTTTAAAATTGATCTATATCCCACCCAAACAAATACATATATTATATCAATAATATACTTACTCCACTTTAAGTTTCAATAAATAGTTTTTCTAATTCTTAAAATTGGAAAACCAACTTGTAATACCGTTTATTAAATCTTTAAAATAATAAAAAAAATTAATGTAAAATTTAATGTTTTTATAATGAATTTTTTATAAAACAACATTAACTTTTTACATAATAGAGAATTTAATTTTTTCATAGTTAATTACATATTCAAACTTTATGGAAATTTACCTATTTTGATTTGGATTGATATTATTGATTATATTTGTTGTTTGCAAGTGGTTAGTGACTAGGCCATTTGTAGCCATAGGAGAGGAGGGAATGATCTTTGGTTTAAAATCCCTTTACATGCATATTTAAGAGCTTCCTAGTTTCTAAGTAAGTTGAACAAATATATTCCTTAAAGTTCATTTTGCAAATTTTTTGATGGCATAGAAAGCTAGGAATAAGGGATACTTGGCAATAGAAAGGGACTTTGCCTCACAATACTCATGTTTTAATTATTTTTAATCACTTGTGAAATAACCTAAGTAGTTGTTTATGTGCCCGCCCTATGCAATAATTAAGTATGTAGATTGATAATGTTGAGTTACTATTGACTTACTCTTTTCAAAGCTTTTATAATTTCAAATTATAATTTATAAAAACAATTCTCATCATTTTAATTAATTATATCTGTCTTAAATTTTCCAAAATAGAAATCCATTTATAAAATTCCTAAATGTTCAAAGTGTATTGGTTTGAATTCTTCAATTATAAAATACCAATTATAAACCAAAAAAAATATAGTGGAAGAAGTCCCTATATTGGTGGAATTTTAAGGATAAGTAGAGAAGTGTTACCTTGGAATGGTAAATAATAAAGTCCAATTTCATAAAAGAATTTTTTTTTGGTAGTTATGGCTAATGGATTTCCACTAAGTGGTAATGATGGATTGAAGCGCATATAATAAGGTCTGATGATTTTAGTATTTTTATTAAAAGAAGAAATTCAAAGTTTTTCCATTAAATTATAGTTGACTTGCAATTAATGGATCGTCATTCAATCCACAGTTTTTTTTTGGGTTATATTCTAGCTTCAATGAAGATGTTATTTTCAGGGGTTGTGATAAGACTTGGTTGGTGACGCTTTCAAATAATAATGAAAAAAAAACAAAAGTAAACAAAAATGCATCTAATGTATATTATTATTGAAATGATGGACACAAATAAGTATCAAACTTTACTTGATTGGCAAGAGTGACTTTGAAATTTATCAAGTGAGTATAGGTTAGCTTTCCAATTTTTGGAGTTAGAACTACTATGTATCTTTCCAATTTTAAGAGTTAAAACTACTATTTATTTCTAAAACTTAAAAGGGAGTAAGTATATTATGGATATAACATATGTATATATGTGTGTGGAGTGGTACACATGAATTTGAAACTTTCTCTTGACATTTATGAAAAATAATTGAATGTCATTTATTATATGTACATTTTAAAAATGGAAACAAATAATCATATAAAAAGGAAATAAGGGTGAATATATGTTAAATTTAACCACTAATCTCATTTGTTAAATTTATATAAAGTAAATTGTCACTCTTTAAAAAGTAAATAAGGATATATACATGTCAAATTTAACCATTAATATCACTTATTAGATTTATATAAAGTAAATTGTCACTATAAGTTAAGTAGATTATAATAAGTTATAAAATATAAAAAATCAAAATTTGTACATAAAAACATATTGTTCTTTTTCAAAATAACAATATTATCAATTATCCATATCAAACATGTTTTTTGAAAGATAAAATATCAATAACTATTTTAAGAATATTATATATAATTTATATGTTTGTATTGAAGCGGCGTAACGAAAAACGCGAAAGCGTTTCAGCAGCTCTGCGAAAACGGTTAAACATGCCGGGGGGGCAATTGAACGAAGTATGTTTGTTTATTTTTTATTTTATTTTATTTTATCTTGTAGTGTTCGACTATGATTCCTTGTTGTCGAAAATGTTTTGAATTCACTGGAGATTTACTCTAACTTCTCTATCTCTATTTGATCTAAGTACTTTCAAGAGTTTTCCACTCTTCCTCCACTGCCTTTGAACTCTTCAAATTTGATAAGGTATGTGAACAATTTTTAAAAAGTACACCCATATCTTCCTGCTAAAGTCATCAATAAATATCATAGAGTAGAAACTACCACCAATGGACACTGTCTGCATTGGACCACATATGTCAGTATGGACAAGTGCCAAAGGCTCTTTCGCCCTTGAGGTTGATGAGGGAAAACTATCTCTTTTATGCTTGGACAAGACACAAACTTCACAATTACATACTTTTTCACTGATAGTAGGTAGACCAATGACTATAGATTTCTTTTGAAGCAGACTGAGACTCTTGATTGGGATGTGGCCATACCTAGAATGCCATAGATGAGTTTTCCACAGATGAGTCTCATATATTCTAGATAAATTTTGAACTAAAGATTGTCGAGTATTTTGGGAGCTCAGAGGCAATGGAAACATCATATTCTTGGTTTTCTCGTAGTCTTTTCAACTTTTTCTATCAATATTTTATGAGGATCTTTGTCATATATATAGCATGTTTTCTTTTGAAATAAGACATCATAGCCATGTTCCATTAGTTTTCCTACACTAATGAGATTATGTTTCAGCTGAGGAACATAGTAAGCCTCAAGGATGTATTTGTTCTGATTCTATTCAGTAAGAATAGGGACAATACATTTTCCTTAAACTTTAATACTTGTATGATCTCTAAGTGTAATCTATGATGTTATGGAAGCATCAAGAGAACAAAGAAGATTCTCGTTACCTATCATGTGATTGTTGCATCCACTGTCCAGCAACCAAAGGTCCTCTCTCTGTCTGTCTTCAGAAATATGGCATGAAAGAAACATGGTCTTAGAGGAATCTCCTTCATTGTTGGAGAGATGGATAATGCCTCTTTTCTGATCTTAGTCTTTCTTTCTGCAATGTTGTTCATAATAGCTAAAATTCTTGCAGTAATTACATTGGACACTCAATTTGTTCCATGATCTTTTTCTCTCGATTTGGTTTTGTGGAGGTCTTCATCGCTCTATCGCATGAAGATGATCCGATCTTCCAACGTTCAACCCTTCTCGCTTGTTGTCACCTCTATATCCTCTTCTCCGCCTTCCAAATGAAGATGAAAGTTGTGTTTCGAAAGATTGTTTCGGAGTATTCTGTCAAAGTTGAGTCTTGTTTCGTGTGTGAGAAGTGATCCAAATTGCAACCGGTTTCACTAACAATGTCTTCAAAATCTGGATTCCAAAATGGCCGTTAGAATCATGTAATATTTTCTTTTGGTAGACTTTCAAATGTAATATTCCTAATTAGCAATGCCTAATTGGAATATTCTCATTTTGCTTAGTTTGTCGCTCTCTATAGTTTGTAAATAAATAAAAAGTGAGTGAAGAGGGTCTAACTCACTTAAGTGAAATAAGACATCCACCTAGTAGCACAATGTTGTGACTTAAGTGGGAATCAAGGGGGGCCTAACACCATGTAGAGGAGGGGGCCTATGTACACTCTAGAAGCTTCTACAAGCTTCTGCACAGATAAGGATGAGGATGTGGAGGAGAGAGAGAGAGGCTAGTTGGGTTTTGGAGGGAAAACCAACGTTATAAAAGATGGAGGAGCCTCCTCATTTCATTCATTCTTGAGTTGATGATTTTTGAGTGAGACATTTGTCTTCTTGAGCATGCCAACTGTTTAGTGCACCGAGTGTCTCCGTGTGGAGATCTCACCCTTAGCCCCGGGGGACTTCGAGTGCCTGCTCGGGCAAGGTTAGTTTTTCAGCATCATCCTCCAGGATAGCGTTATTACTGCAGCAGCATAATACTGTGTTGTGGGGTGTTGCCGTGGAGATTCCACAACACCTCTTCCTTCTCTTGCTTTTTAGAGGGAGAGTCTTTCTTCCTTTGGAGGATCAGATTGGAAGACATTGGAGCTGATTTGTAGATCTTGGCACTTGGCCAAAGGGTTTTATTCCACCCACTGCGTAGTCCCTCTTAGTGTCTGCGTTATTTTCATGGTGTAGCTGCTGTGAGGGTTTGCAGATTGATTTGAGGGTAAGATCTCAAGTCTAAGGATCAACCTTCCACTTAGGAGATCCATTGGAGGAGGTATACTTCAGTTTGTTCATCATCTTCAGCCTTCCCTATTGAGTTCCAGATTTGAGTTGCAGTAGCTGCCCAACAACTTCGGCATTTTTGCCATTTTGCATATTTCAGCCAATCCCTTGGAGGATTGATGTATTACTATTTCTAAGGGTTAGAGCTTCGTTCCCCTATTGTATTTGGGCCATATATTGTCATATCCATGTATTGACATCATTTTGGAGCAGTGCTCTATCATAGACTGCATCCTCATAGCCTGGGTTTATGCAGAGATAACAATGTTCTTCATTTTCATGTACATGTATTATTGAGGCTTGCATTGCTTTTCTTGAGAGGTTGTTTCCTCAAGACTTGTACACTCTTTTGCTGCTATACATCATTCTTGGCCATATATTCATCTTTCTTGTCCCAGCCACCTCATCGTGAAAGCAAACAGTGGCACGATGTGCTCATATGCGCTTGACACAAGAAGCAAATCACTTTTGGAGTGGGATTCTACAAGGAACGATAGACAAAGTCCGGAAAGGGCCAGATAGCCTTGACCTCGTTCTCCTTAGAGAGATTTACATATCCGGTAAATCCTCCCGTCTATCTCTCGGTTGGAGTTTTTCCGTGTTTTAGAGATATCCCGAAACGGATATTACATCGAAGGAATTTTTCAACAATTTTCTGATCTTTAATGGTTTCTCTCTAATGAGTTTGATCTGATTGACTATTCCCATGACTCTAGTCATGAACTGATCCACATTTTCGATGTTAATTATATTTAGGATTTCAAACTAAGTTCTCAAATTTTGCAATTTAACTGTCTTCACTGTATCATTTTTTTGATACACAACTTGCAAAATATCCCAGGCTTCTTTTGTTTTTGACGCACCAATTATCTTGTTAAAGAGAGATTCATCGACTAAGTTTTGTATCCAACATTTGGCTATGTGCTCCTTCTTTCTAAGTTCAATAGTTGCACTTCTCTGGTTATTGGTCATCGTTTCCTATGCTTCATAGGTCAGCTCTACATAGGTGATCTGAAATGTATCTTAACACTCTTGAGCTTGTAAAAAATTCTTCATTCTTAAATTCCAAAAATTATAATTTTTGCCAAGCAGATATGGGGTATATGGCAAAGAGCTAGAAGAAGCCATGATTATTTCTTCAAATACTAATATGCGCCTTTTTTTAAATATCCTTTAAAGACTTAAGAAATCTCTTAAGAAATTCAACCTTTTTATTTTCTTTAATATTTACCAATTTAAATTTTAAAAAAATACTTTAATGAGATTTCCTTTTTTATGAGCTTCTTTACCTTTTAAAAGGCTTAATATAAAGATTTTTAAAAGCCTTTGTTGAAAATGAAATGTGTAATACATTGAATGTTTTTTTTTTTTTTATGGTAAGTATGCAGTGATTTGAATGAAGTAATACATTGAATGCCTTTAATGCTTCGTACGTTCATGCATCACACTAAATTTATTGTGTAAATCGCATTCATGTGGGTGTATCAGCTTCTAACCTGCGTGAGTCTTGAATCGATGTAAGTCAACCGAACTAATGTGCTTCTTTGATTTCGAGTGGTGTTTTAGTAACGCGGAGTATCCAATAACACACTACGTTAGTACAACAACCATTTTTTTAAAATAAACTTTCTTTAATCATATCAAGGACTTTCTTTAATCTCTTTTGCCATCGCTTCTGCTTGCTTCTTTGCTCGTTTCTTTGTCCTTTTTCATTTGGATCTCTGCACCTCAACAATATTCAAATACTTCGCTCATGTTCACGTTGTTGCTCTGAAGTATTATACAACATCACTTTGATCTCTATTGTTCTCAAGGAGTCTTACACATGTTAAGCTTTGATACCATGACAAAGAATGAAAGCGAAAAACTGGAGCAGAGATTTCTCTTCTCAATATTCAAAGATAGTTAAATAGATTACATTGTAAACATCAATAATAAATGAATGGAGTATAACTCGACTAAAACTGAAGTAAAATTGAACTGTCTATGACACCTAGCAGAGAAGAGAATTAAATGCAATGATACATAACTGACATTAAGATTAGTATCTCAACGATTTCGTCACATATTCAGGAACATGGTTGTCACTAGTTCCATACATGTTAATAGTACTAATTTTTCTGGCACTCCTCACTGCTACTACTTTTATGATATTCGCTTGTTCCTATTACAAGCTATGTGCTGATTCCGAAGAGTTAACTAATAGGGCGCCTTCAGCTCTAGATGGTGAGTAAAATCATCAGATGCAGTACGTAGACCTAGAGGACAATGTTGTGGTGGTTATGCTTGGACAAGAGAAGCCAACTTACTTAAGAAAGCCTACCCTATGTTGATACTAATGCAGGCACAGTTGCAGGCATATGAAAAATATTATTTGCAGTGTGGTATGGCTTATTTCTGCTAGCTGTAAGATTTGTTTTTCTTTGTTTCAAAGTGTATGAGTTTAATAATGTCTTGGTTGCGTAATGATTAGGTTAAACGATTAGGTTCAGTTTGAATTTTTTGATGGGTTGACGCCGATTGTGAGTGTTTCCATGACAGTGAGTTGTTTGTGTCTGTTAGTGAGAGTCGACGGGAGTAGTTGATATAGATAAAAAAAATAATTGCAGTTGTTGTAGTTTATATGACTACATTCATGTATAAATTAATGTATTTTTAATGCAATCGATAATCTCTCTCAGGGAGTCTTAATTTTATGACACGATATCAGAGCCATGTGGGTTGTGGTGTGAAGAGCTGAGGGTTCGACCGAGTGTTATGGGCTCTCTAGTATAGCCTTTGGGGTTGTGTGGTCGGCGATGCGAAGAGTTAAGTTGTTATAATCATAGTCTCAGTGAAGTGAAGAGGCTTGGATGCTGTGTGTGTGAAGTGGCCAACACCAATTTAACATCTATTCGAGGAGTTGGAGGCCTGGACATTGACGCGTGAGAGAGGGTTGTGACGTATTTGGTCATGTGAAGTAGAGGAGCTGTGGTGCTGTGATGCCAAATATATTTGACTTGGAATTGTGGAGTAGGAGCTCCCCTAAAATTATGGTATTAAATGACTGATCAGGGGTTAGATCTTTGTGCTGACTCTAGGGCGAGATGGTTGCATTTGGTGTGGTAACGCATGGAGATTCGCTGCTAATCTACCATGAAAGATGTCTAGTGTGAAGGGTCACATTTTTGTGGTTGTTGCAGTGCTTATTTGTCTGTGGAAGACTTTTTGCACTGGAGCAGTATGCTGTGTATTTTCTGGAGGAGGCATAGCCTCAATTTCATGTGTAGGAGCCTATAAGATTGGAAGAACAAAAGATTAGAGGTTTGGTTATTGTGTGGGTCTACACAGTGTGAGCATTGAATCTAACCACTTTGAGGAGCTGACATAGTGTAGTGGTTTTCAATACTGTTGTGTGTTTGACTAGAGGGATAAGTGTGTGCATTTGTAACCTACTGCGTGTAGTGGTGAGGAGGAGTCATTAAGTTGTGTTGAGCGAAAGTTGAGGTCTCATTTTTCTTTTGGACCATCTATTGCTCCTTGTGCGTAGGATCGCATTGGTGAGCCTCTAATATAGTAAGCATGTGTATGAAAGTCACATAGCCATTGGTTGGTCAGTGTGAATCGTAGGTGAAACGTAGAGATCCATCTGTGTGCTAAGCTATGATGCTGTAAGTGGAGGATGCGAAGATTGGTGCAATATTTTGAGAATTGGTGAGAGTCGATCTCCCTTGAGAGTCATGGAAGAGAGGAAAAGGAAAAGATCTAAAGAGTCGGTGGAGTTGAGCTTTGCATTGCTGAGCATTGAACCTTGTTCGTTGGCCTATGCATTGAAGCATATACCAATTCGGACTAGTATTTTGGGCTACTGGTGTGGCGTGTATGTTGAAGAATTTCCATCCACATACTTGACGTTGAAAGTCATGGATCACGGTGGAATAGGAGCATGGTGAACATCGTGTTGGGTAATGCGTAGTTTGTAAGCTTGGGCATTTATTGTGCTGGTGAATAGTTGTGATTGTGTGTCCTTTGGAAGATGCCCACCTTTATGTGGAGGTGTTGTTCATCGTGAAGCGCAAATTTTCAATGTAGCTACCTTGTGAGTAGTATCTATTGTTCGTGCAGTGGTACCCTTAGAGATTATTGCCGTTGGTAATGTGTGTTGAGAAAGTGGCTACCCAAGGACTGGGTTGTGTGTCCTGTTGTGTTGTTGCATAATAGCTGAAGAATATTGCAGCCGATGGACATGTAGTAGGAGGCCAAGCTTTCATAAATGAGTGGGACAATGTTTTACAATGATATTTTTTATGATGCTTTTCTAGAGAGTCCATTTGGAAGTATTTTTAGGTCGAGTGATATTTTCTATTCAGGTAGTATTTTTGAATCAGAAAAAAATATTTGATAAATAGAATTACTATGAATATAACGAGGTGGAGTCTATTTCACATGTGCCAGAGAGCATAAATTTATTCTCCCATAATCCAATTGATAGAGATTTGATTGGATCCATTTCTAAGATGGTCGCGATAATGGAGGATACGACGATGAATATAAGATGAGTGAATTTTTCTGGATGAAGAGGATCATGTCAATGGGCATGACTCAAAATACAATGTTGAGTTTGTGCAACTTTGTTCCATACTCTATAAGTGTCTTTCTCATGGAAAGATGGCAGAGCATGAATTGATTACCTTGTTTTCGTTGTTGGGGATGTTGCTTTGCATCTCAATCCTACAAACGTTGTTGATGTTAAGTACTTAAACAAAGAGGAGTTGAAGGAGCTCATAAGGAAATCAAGGAAAGTGAAGATGAAATTGCACCAGCAAACATTGATCAAGCATGGACCACTTAGCAAGAAGACAAAAATGAAATGTATCATTATAAGCCTAACTGAGACTTAGACTAGCAGGAAAGTTAATAATTAAGGTCGTGATTAAGGGGAGGTGTTAAAATATTAATCATGACACCGATGGTGTCTGTTCCCATGAGTGTCTATCAAGGAGAGTCGACGAGAGTAGTTGATATAGATAAGAAAATAATTGCAATTGTTGTAGTTTCTACGACCGCATTAATGTATAAATTAATGTCTTTGTAATGCAATCAATAAGCTCTCTGAGACAGTGTTCGTTTTCTAAGAGTTTCTCATTAGATATATATATATATATATATATATATATATATATATGTATATATATATATTAACTTGAAAATAAAAACTGGGATAAAATGGTAAGAAGGCAACATCATGGACACTATAAAGATAGATTACAAATAAATTACAAGTTTGTTATGAGTTTTACTCTATCGATATGGTTAGCGGCCATGAAATTAGATGAGATTCGCATAAAATCAAAATATTTTTAACATTTTCCAAAATTCAAATCTAAAAATTGAACCAACCTTGTGCAATTCATCAAATCTATGTTACACTTCATTTTTCTTTGTAGTACCTCATTTTTTTTAATATAAATGATATGGCCTAAGAAAAAATATAAATGATTTGGCATGTAACGAAGACTATATAGCTATACTGTATCACATTCGATTCATACCTTCCCAATATTCCGTACATTCGAGATTTTGTTGATCTGATCCAGGACAGGTGTCAATGGATTTCGATATTTTAAACCTTGAAATCTTGAGGGGAAACCTTCTTACTCCGGCTCAATTAGAAGTAAGTTATTGCATTATTGTTGTTCTATGCATGCAGAAGAACAGATTTCTAAGTTTTTTTTGTTTAAGCTAGCTATTTTTCTTGTCAAGTTTGCATGAGAAGCTGAAATATGTTACGTAATTATCTTCAAATTTGGCATCTTGAAAGTATTTTTGGAAATTTGTAATGGATTTATTTTAAAATTTATAATGGATTTTCTTCTGGCATGGTCTAAATATTTATCATAATCCAGTTTTCATATTAACAGTTGATAACTATTATTTCTTATATGTGATTTGCATTATAGGTGAGGGTAAGTTGATTCATTTTTATTTAAAAAATAAAATTATTTTTATTTAGAGTTATTGGCTGGTAGTTAGTAAGTGATAGAGTTTCACTTCCTTCCCGTTTTGGAGTATTAACGTAATTTTTTTACATTCAAAACAATTCTGAACCTTTTATTTCTCCACATTCATAACAATTCTTAACCATGTAAAAGAAATTTTAAGATATACCCAAGTCTTTACTCTATAACTAATTTACTAAAATTTCCAAATGAATTTATTAATTATTTGGAATATTTAATTATAAATTAAGAAAATGTTGGAATTTTATTTTCTTTAAAAACGGTATTGAAACTGTGACACTTTCAAAGGATTGCCGGTTTCAGCGCTTTTCCTTATTTTCGCATAATAAATTCGAGAGTGAATTGAATTTTGATTCTTAAATTGTAACATATAAGAGTTTAGCTAATTTTTTTCAGATTCATGCGTGTGGAATGGTAACTTCTTAGGCCGTTGATCAGTCCATCTGGCTTAAACTTTTATTCATAAATGAACTATAAATTGGAATTTTTAGAAATATTGTTTGAAATATTGTTTAAATGTACGCAATTTATAAAGGCTGTAGCACAATTGGAAGAAATTTTCTCCCCAGTAGTCTTTAGTGCGATTTTTTCAAGTGTTTTAAGGTGGCGGAATTCATTCAAAAGAGGGTGATTGTTAATCTTGCACAATAGAAGTGGCCTAGGGGTTTTGAGGGGCTGAATCCATATATGAAGTCAAAATCCAGTTTAAATAACAAAAAACCAAGATTTTTACCTCAATTTTTTTTCACCGGATTCCGGCACATGAAACTCCAAAAAGTCCCACTAAAGACAACTCCATTTTCTCCAACTGACTGCACAAAGTTTATGCCAATTCTTCCTTCAATGCCTCGATTGCACCAGCAACAACAGGGGATACAGTTTGCTGCGATTGGCGGGCAGTGCATTCCGTGCTTCACTAGCGAAATTCCTCAGCTCTGAGCTTAGCTCGTTTGGTTATCTGTTTTTTTTGACAATCTTAGTTTAAAAATTTATAAACAATTTATTTTCCTTTTATTTTATCAGAGTGAATTGGTTATTTGTTGGCGAGTAATTTGAACAGAACTACTAATTAACCGAATTTATGACTTAACAAAATCTATCACAAAACCCCAAAAAATGATGTTACTCCCTTAAGTTTAAAATTTAAAATAAGATGAGATCTCATTATGTCAACCTCTGACATCCTTGAAAAGACTCATAAATGCCAATGAGAAAGAAAGGCACTTAAAAACTCATGGGGTATTACTTATTCTCCTCCCCATTAGATAGATTTTACAATAAATCAAAAACATTTTAGAATTATTCAGAACTTACCATATTGGATTCTAGAAATTAAATAATAATTAAAATATTTTAGAAATATAGGGACGAATAACTTCCAAAAATATTTTTCTATAAATAATTATAACTAACTATCCAACTATCTCAATTAACCGTAAAAGAGATTATACTTTAACAACATCAAAGTTTTTCTCAACTACTACTGCAAAAGATTATATAAACTGATAAGATGAGCCCCAAAATATCCGATAGTATGTAGTGTTAATAAAGTGAATGTAAATATAATCGGTGTATTTCCATCTAGGTATGGAAGAAGACATTCATTTGATAGAATGTAGTGTAAATAAAATTGATGTAAATATAATCAACGTATATTTATCTTAAAAAAGAAATTGATTTAATTTACGCATGTGCTTTTTAATTAAAAGTTTGGCTTAAAATGAAAGAAGATAGGTGGTAGCGTATAAACACGTAAGTTGATGTGATAAAATATCTACAGTTAAATAGGACCTTTATCCCAGAGGGTGAGAAATTATGTCACATACAAAAATTTAATTCTTCGATGAAAAATTGTGTCCCCTTTTAAATTCACGCATATAGTTCTAATAAAAAAATATTATATTCAAATCAAAAGAAAATAAACTAAAATAAACCATATACGACAGAAATAGGTGTCCTCTCATATGGCAATTTATTTTATATACTTGAATTATTAGTCTTATGTCTTATAGGTGTTTCTATGTTTACCCGCATGTATGTCACAAAGACGTATGGCATCTTGGTGGCTGTCATGTTCAGAATGTGGTGGCACATAGAAAATGATAAACCACAATGACCTCTTCAAGCAAGAAAATGAAAAACCAGCGCTGAAACCTAGGGTAAAAGAAAACCAATACCCATTTGGCAACTATGCATGACCAGTACAGAAAATTAGGGTAAAGTAAAAGATACTTAGATGAAGAGGTGGTTTGATAGCAACTAAGATTTTCAGTATAGAAATTAATGATAGAAATTATAGATTTTATAGAGTGTTGGAATATTAATTCCAACTGCCTGCATAGAGCACGATAGCTAAGTAATTGTGATGGGAATGAAGAGACAATAGAGTAATAGCGGATGGGAGTTTGAAGACAGTGGTATGAATGCAAAGGCGGTGCAAGCTTTGTTTTTATTTGCAGCAACCACCGGCATTAAAACTCCACCAATTGCATTTAACACAGAGGCAACCTTGGAGGAGTTGACGTCACTCCTGCGTGGACCCACCTCTTTCACAAACCAAAGAATTATGGGGGATGAGGGAACACACTAGAATGGACTCCATGAAGCCCCTAGAATGTATGAAGGGAATATGGGTTATAAACCTTAGCATAATTTTAATGTTTTTGAGTCAAGTTTTATTTCCCGAATATGTTTTTATTTAGTTTTAACATTAGTCTGGGATCAATGGTTTGTGGGAGCACAACAAGCTCGTTGTTTATATCGAGGGGGTGCCTCCGCAATTGACTGGCCTATCTCACATTGACCAGAGATCAACGGTTGTGGCCTACTGCAGTAGCACAGGCCGATCGTCTTGACCCGCAGAGGGGTTCCTCTGTAGCCATCAAAGGGGTGTCTCCACCAATGAAAACCACCAAGGTTGTACCGCCTGCCAAGTGGTGCTGCCAACAAACAGTTCGACATCAATGCGATCTTCAAGCGATGTTTTTTGTTGTTGTGCCATTTAGTGGCATTCAATAGTGTTAGGCTAGTAATAAATTTCTATATTCGGTCAGTGAACATATAGAGGTTGAATTGCATAGTAAGCATAAGTGCCGAGTAATTGATTTTATGCCCGAAGGCAGAAGACAGAGAGACAGAGAGATATTGTAGCGATGTGTGTGTAACAGCCAAGAGAAATTTTCCGTTGTGAATCGAGAACCTTGTTTTGAAGAATTCTATGTTGTAACAGAGTCGGTTTGTTTAATGAAGTATAGTTCCATATTTCATCTCTGTGACTGAAATTTAAATTTTAGTTTTTTTTATTATCTTTGTGTGTGTTGTTGTTTGGAATTACTCAGAAAATTCCAACATGGTATCAGAGCTAGTCTAGGCACTCAGTGAAAGAAGCAAAGATCGCTCTTCACTGCAGAAGCTATAAGAAGTTTTTTGAAGCATATTTCTCCAGAAGAGAAAGCTTCTGTTTGTTTTTTTTTTTAAACATAGTCAAGGAAATAGTTTGGCTTGCACAGTTACAATGGCAGTAGTAGGCACCAGTGTGACAAATCCCCAACTTCCACAGTTTAACAAGAAGAATCATGATTATTGGGCAATCACCATGAGAGCCCTGTTTGCTTCACAAGACATATGGGAGCTATTTGAGAATGGCTACCCAGAACCAGCTGATGCACCATCATTGGCTACTTTGACAGCAACAGGAAGAGATTTGTTAAAAGATAATAGGAAGAAGGACTCCAAATCCCTCTTCTATCTTTTTCAATCTATACATGAGAGTATTTTCCCAAGGATTGCAGCAACAACAATTTCTAAAGAGACATGGGATATTCTCAAAACTACCTATCAAGATATGGAGAAGGTGAAGACAACAAACTTGCAAATGCTGAGGAGAGACTTTGAAACTCTCTGTATGAAATAGTCTGATACAATAGACTCATTCTTCACTCATGTTATTGGGCTGGTTACCCAAATGAGATCTCATGGAGAGACAATTGAAGAAAGAAGAATTGTGGAGAAAATCTTGAGAAGTTTACACTCAAAATTTGATGCCATAGTAGTGGCAATAGAGGAGACAAAGGATCTCTCACAATTTACAGTGGATGAGCTGAGTGCATCCCTGATATCTCATGAACACAGACTGAACAGAGGAATAGATTCCTCAATGGAACAAGCTTTTAAGACTCTAATGTCTTTTGGACGAAGCAGAGGTCAAGGCAGAGCAAACAATAGAGGAAGAAACAACCCCGCAAGTTCGAGTGGAAGAAGCAACAATCAGAATCAAAATGAAAGCTCAAGCCAACATCAAGCTCATGGATGAAGGTATGATAAATCTCAATTCCAATGCCATTATTGTAAGAAATATGGGCACTATGCCAATGAATGTAGGAAAAAGAAAAATGACATGAATAACAGGCAGAATGCTAATTTTGCAAAAGAAAATAAGAACCAAAGAAATGTGCTGTTAACATGTAATGCAGGACAAGATAGACAAGAAGATATATGGTTCTTAGACTCACATTGTAGCAAGCACATGACTGGAATCATAGCAGTGTTTTTCAATCTTGATGAAGATGTTAAATCTGAGGTAACAACAGGAACTGATAGTAATATCTCTGTCAAGGGAAAAGACATAGTAAGTATCCTAGCAAGAAATGGAGAACAGAAGTTTGTGCCAGATGTATATTATGTACCTGGCTTAAAATGTAACTTGTTAAGCATTGGACAACTCATTGACAAGGGCTACGTTGTATTTTTTAAATATGATGTGTGCATAATCATGGACATACCTCCAAGCAAGAAAGACGTTGTAGAGGTGCAAATGACAAGTAATATGATGTTTCCTCTCAAGCTCAGAGCAGACTTGAAGGAAGGATGAAATGTAGCAGTTGTAACACAAGAGGTCTTTTAGGAGGATGTGAAAGATGAAAACTGGTTATGGCACTTGAGATTTGCACATCTCAATTTCAGAGGCCTGAACTTGTTGCACAAAAAGGGAATGGTAAAAGGATTACCATTGGTTGAGAAACTAGACAGCCTTTGTGAAGGCTGCATCTTCGAAAGTTTTCCAACAGGGAAGAGCATAAGGGAAAATACAGCCTTAGATATTGTCCACTCTGATTTATGTGGATCAATGCGAACGCCGTCTTTAGCTGGCAACAAATATTTTTTGACATTCATAGATTATTACACCAGAAATACATGGGTGTATTTCTTGAATTAGAAGATTGAAGTGTTTGAACAGTTCTGCCACTTCAAAGCTCACGCTGAGAAGAAGAGTGGGCACTACATCAAAGTGCTAAGAACTGACAGAGGTGGAGAATACATCTCCAAAGAGTTCCTACATTTTTGCAAAGAGAACGACATACATAAGCAATTTTCCATAAGGTACACCTTATAAAAACAGTGTTGCAGAAAGGAAAAATCGGACCATCATGGACATGGTCAGAAGTATATTGAAGGAAAAACATTTTCCAAATGAATATTGGGCCGAATCTGTTAATTGTGCAGCGTATATCTTGAATAGATGCCCAACGAAAGCTATCATGAACATAATTCCTGAAGAAGCGTGGAGCAGCAGAAAACAGTTCATCACCCACATGAAAGTATTTGGCTGTGTGGCATATGCACATGTCCCGGATCAGCTGAGAAAGAAGCTTGACAGTAAGGGGGAGAAATGTATCTTTTCTAGATACATTGATAGTCCAAGGCCTATAAGATTTATAATCCATCTACCAAGAAAGCATTAATAAGCAGAGATGTGCAATTTATAGAAGAAGAAGCTTGGGATGGAAGTTTAGAGAAAACATCGAACGTGAAGACTAGTGTGTCTCATGAAGAAGAAGAGGAGGGGACATCAACAAATAATTCTTCCTTGGTGGCTCCTCCTCCACCTCCACAAGCACAAAAAGCCACACCACAGGCTGGAAATAGAACAACCTTGAGAAATCAAGGAAGTGCTTCTTCAAGCACACCATAGGGAACTGAAACTCCATCAAGTTCAAGTGGAACTCCAAGTACACTAAGAAGACTGAGATTCAGAAATCTAAGTGAAATTTATGAACAAAGAGAGGTAAATGATAATACCGGTATGAATTCTTTATTTTCTTTATATTTTCATGTTGATGACCAAATTCATTTTGAAGATGCTGTAAAATAAGAAAAATGGATTGAAGCAGTGGATGAAGAAATTGGTGCCATAGAAAAGAGTAATACATGGGAGTTAGTGGACCTCCCTAAAGGTAAACAAATTCATTGGAGTAAAATGTGTCTATAAGACCAAAAGCAATGCTGAAGGCAAGATTGAAAGGCACAAGGCCAGACTTGTTGTGAATGGCTACAAGTAGCAACAAGGGGGAGACTATGAAGAAACCTTTGCACCATTTGCAAGGATGGAAACCATGAGAACAATGTTGTCCATATCAGCACAACAACAATGGAAGGTTTACTAGATAGATGTGAAATCTGAATTCCTAAATGGAGTATTGAAAGAAGAGGTATATGTTGAAAAACCTCTAAGCTATGAAATTGAAGGCCATGAGCACAAAGTATGCAAGCTGAAGAAAGCTCTTTATGGGCTAAAGCAAGCACCAAGAGCATGGTACAGCAAGATAGATGCTTACCTAATTGAAAATGGATTTGATAAATGTGATGGATAACCCACACACCACATAAAAGAAAATGACAGTAATATTCTTATTATTGTTTTATATGTAGATGATTTAATATTTACTGGTAATGAAGTTTCTCTCACTGTTGATTTTAAAGCTGTCATGAAGAGTGAATTTGAAATGACTCATTTGGGTTTCTTGAGATATTTTCCTGGAATAGAAGTAGAACAAAATGAAAATGGTATTTTCATTTCCCAAGTAAAATATGTTGAAGAAGTGCTGAAAAGGTTCATCATGCAGAACAACAAGACAATTTTAACTCCAACTGTCATGGGGTTGAAATTGAGCAAAGAAGACAACAACAAGGATTTTGATCCAAAATTGTATAAAAGCATAGTTGGAAACCTCATGTATTTGACTACAACTAGGCCGAATATTATGCATGTTGTAAGCTTAATCTCCAGATTTATGGAAAGGGCGAAAGAAACTCATTGGCAGGTAGCTAAGAGGATTCTAAGGTATGTGAATGGAATGAAGGGGTATGGTATTTTCTACTCCCCATATGAAAATTTTAAATTGACTGGTGATACTGACAGTGATTGGGTTGGAAGCATAGATGACAGGAAGAACACATCTGTATATGTGTTTCATTTGGGGCTGGGAGCCGTTTCATGGGCTTCCAAGAAACAACTAATTTTGGCTTTATCAACAACAGAGGCAGAATATGTGGCAACAGCAACAGCAACATGCCAAGCAGTATGGCTAAGAAGAATACTCAGAGATTTATGTCATGAACAGGAAAAATACACAATTGTTTATTGTGACAATAGCTCAGCTATAGCATTGTCAAAGAATTATGTGTTTCATAAAAGAACGAAACATATAGATGCCAAGTTTCATTTTATACGTGAACTGGATAATAACGGTGAGATTGTTTTGCAGCACTGCAGAACAAAGGAGAAGTTAGCTGATATTTTTACAAAGCCATTAACATAGAAAATTTTTAATTATTTAAGGAAATGCCTGGGTATGCAAGAAAACCCAGCAGTTGAAATTAAGGGGGAGTGTTGGAATAATAATTCCAACTGCCCACAGAGATCAGCAAGACAACAATGTAATTGTGATGGGAATGAAGAGACAACAGAGTAATGGTTGATGGGATTTTGAAGAGCGGCAACATGAATGCAAAGGCACTGCAAGCTCCGTTTTTATCTGCAGTAACCACTTGCATTAAAACTCCAACAACTAAATTTAACACAGAGGCAACCTCGGAGGAGCTAATGTCACTCCTCCCTGGACCCACCTCTTTCACAAACCAAAGAATTCCAGGGGGATGAGGGAACACACAAGAATGGACTCCATGAAGCCCCTGGAATGTATGAAGGGAATATGGGTTATAAACCTTAGCATGATTTTAATGGTTTTGAGTTAAGTTTTATTTCGCCCATATGTTTTTATTTAGTTTTAATGTTGTTCTAGGATCAATGGTTTGTGGGAGCAGAACAAGCTCATTGTTTATGTCGAGGGGGTGCCTCCGCAGTTGACCGCCCCATCTCGCACTGACTAGAGATCAATGGTTGTGGTTTACTGTAGTAGCAGAGGTCGATCGTCTTGAACCCATGGAGGGGTGCCTCCATAGCCACCAAAGGGGTGTCGCCGCTAATGAACCACCGAATTTGCACCGCCTCCCAAGCGGTGCTGCCAGCGAATAGTTCGACATCAATGCGATCTTCAAGCGGTGTTTTTTGTTGTTGTGCCATTTAGTGACATTCAATATCATTAGGTTTGCAATAAATTTCTATATTCGGTCAGTGAACATATAGAGGTTGAATTTCATAGTAAGCGTAAGTGTTGATTAATTGATTTTATGCCCGAAGGTTGAAGACAGAAAGACAGAGAGATATTGTAGCACTGTGTGTGTAACAGCCAAGAGAAATTTTCCGCTGTGAATCCAAAACCTTGTTCTGAAGAATTCTATGTTGTAACAGAGTCAGTTTGTTTAATGAAATAGAGTTTCATATTTCATATCTGTGACTGAAATTTAAATTTTAGTTTTTTTATATCTGTGTGTGTTTTTGTTCGCAATTACTCAGAAAATTCTAACATAGAGGTGTGGGTGATTACAATATTCCTGAAATATAGTTTTGGGAATCGAATCTAGGTCTAAAGTTGTAATATTACCAAGAGTTTTGTTGGAATATTAATTTCAACTACCCGTACACAACAAATGGATGCAGACAGAAGCAGAAGAAGGACGGCAATAATTTAAGTTTGATGTGAATTTGGGAAAGGACAGCAATTGTGGCAGCAATCTCTAGTTCTGATCTTCACGCAAACATGAACTTATCTGAAACACCTACTACATTGAACACTGACCAACCTCATTTAATGCACAACCAACAACATTCCTGGGGGCTTCCAACCTTGAAGAGTAAAGGGAAAGGCAACCCACCGGCAAAGATCTATAACCCCACGAAATGTGGAATGTGAAATGCATAAATTTTTTTCTTAAAGTTTTTTATTTTCCGCACATATGCTTTATTTGTTTTAATTTAAACATTAGATTATATATATTTCATAATATATATTGTAAATATTTTATATTGAAAATATATATGAATATTGTAATGAAACGTGAAGTAAAATTCATATGTCGCGTGCATTGCATAAAAGGCAATATGTGCCCGAAGGAAAAATAGTTAGTGGACTGTGTATTGTGTGTATTATGCCCCAAGGTAGAAATAGAGAGAGAGAAGAGCACTGTGTGCGTAGCAGTGAATAGAAAAGACAGAGAGAGCATAAAACAGTTTTTTTTGAAGCATTGTGTTGTTGTAGCAGCTGACAAAAGAATTTTTTTGTGAATCCAGAACACCGGAGTTCGGAAGAAAACATTTTTTAATAGTCGAATAGTTTATTTTAATGAAATAGAATTTACATTTCATCTCTTTATTTCCGCATTTGTTTTTAATCTCTGTGTTGTAAAAGAGGAATTTTATTTTCCTTTATGTGTTCGAAATTATTAGAAATTTCCAACATGGTATCGGAGCTAGTCTAGGTGCTCAGTGAATGAAGTAGATATCGCTCTTCACTATAGAAGCTGTAATAAGGTTGTTGAAGAGGATTTGTCCAACATAGAGAAAGCTTCCGTTTGTTTACACAGTCAAAAGAGTTCAATTTTTTCGTTCGTTTTTTTAGCACAATCAAGGAAATTGTCGGGTTAGCATAGTTACGATGGTAGCACCAGGCACCAGCCTGACGAATCCCTAACTTCCACAGTTTAATGGAAAAAACCATGATTATTGGGCAATAATGATGAGAGCCTTGTTTGCTTCATAGGACATATGGGAGCTAGTTGAGAATGGCTACCCAAAACCAACAGATACAACAGCGTTGGCTTCTTTGATAGTAGTAGAAAGAGACCTGTTAGAAGACAATAGGAAGAAGGACTCCAAATCCCTCTTCTATCTCTTTCAATAAGTGCATGAGAGTATTTTCCCAAAGATTGCAGTAGTAACAAAGTTTAAGGAGGCGTGGGATATTCTCAAAATAGCCTATCAAGGCATGCAGAAGGTGAAGACAACAAAGCTGCAAATGCTGAGGAGAGATTTTGAAACTCTCTGTATGAAAGAGTCTAACACTATAGACTTATTCTTCACTCATGTTATTGTGTTGTTTACCCAAATAAGGTCTCATGGAGAGATACTTGAAGAAAGAAGAATAGTGGAGAAAATATTGAGAATCCTACCCTCAATTTTTGATGCCATAGTAGTGGAAATGGAAGAGACAAAGGATCTCTCACTATTTACAGTGGAGGAGCTTAGTGCATCCCTGATGTCTCATGAGAAAAGACTAAACAGAGGAACACATTCCTCATTGGAACAAGCTTTCAAGATTCAAATGTCTTTTGGCCAAGGCAGAGGTCAAGGCAGAGCAAACAACAGAGGAAGAGGCAGAAGCCAAAACAGAGGAAGAAACAACCATTCAACTTTGAGTGGAAGGAGCAGAAATTAGGACTAGAATGAAGGCTCAAGCCAACATCAAGTTCATGGAAAAGGTTATGATAAATCCCAATTCTAATGTCATTATTGCAAGAAATATGGGTACTATGCCAATGAATGTAGAAAAAATTAAAATGACATGAATAATAGGCAGAATGCTAATTTTACAAAAGAAGAAAAGAACCAGAAGAATGTGTTGTTAACATGTAATGTAGCACAATATAGACAAGATGATGTACAGTTCTTAGACTCAGGTTGTAGTAACCACATGACTGGAAACATAGCAATGTTTTCCAATTTAGATGAAAATGTTAAATCTGAAGTAACAACAAGAAATGATAGTGTCATGGGAAAAGGAAAAGTAAGTATCCTGACAACAAAAGGAGAAAAAAATTTTGTGCAAGATGTATACTGTGTACCTGGCATGAAATGTAACTTGCTAAGCATTGGATAGCTCATAAACAAGGGCTACAATGTATTCTTTAAAAATTATGTTTACACAATCATGGACATACCTCCAAGAAAGAAATTCATTGTAGAGGTGCAAATGAAAAGCAATAGGATGTTTCCTCTCAAGCTTAGAACAGACTTGAAGGAAAGAAGAAATGTAGCAACTATAACGCAAGAGGTCTTTCAATAGGAAGTGAAAGATGAAAACTGGTTATTGCACTTGAGATTTGGACATCTCAATTTTGGAGGCCTGGACTTGTTGCACAGAAAGGGAATGGTAGAAGGATTACCACTGATTGAGAAACCGGACAACCTTTGTGAAGGCTGCATCTTGGGAAAAGAACACAAAGAAATATTTTCAGCAGGGAAGAGCATAAGGGAAAATACACCCTTAGAGATTGTCCACTCAGATTTGTGTGGACCAATGAAAATGCCATCTTTAGGGTAGCAAGTATGTTTTGACATTCATAGATGATTACACCAGAAAGACATGGGTGTATTTCTTGAAACATAAGAGTGAAGTGTTTGAACAGTTCTTCCACTACAAAGCTCTTATGTAGAAGTAGAGTGGGCACTACATCAAAGTTCTAAGAACTGACAGAGGTGGAGAATACATATCTAAAGAGTTCCTCCATTTCTGTAGGGAGAATGGCATACACAAGCAGTTTACCACAAGTTACACACCTCAGCAAAACAGTGTTGTGGAAAGGAAGAATATGACCATCATGGACATGGTCAGAAGCATGTTGAAGGCAAAACATTTTCCAAATGAGTATTGGGTTGATGCTGTCAATTCTGCAACATATATCCTGAATAGATGCCCAACCAAAGCTGTCATGAACAGAGTTCTGGAAGAAACATGGAGTGGAACAAAGCGGTTTTTCACTCGCATGAAAATTTTTGGATGTGTGGCTTATGCGCATGTCCAAGATCATTGAGAAATAATCTTGACAGTAAGGGGGAGAAGTCTATCTTTGTTGGATATAGTGATGAGTACAAGGCATACAAACTCTATAATCCATCCACCAAGAAAGTTATAATCAGCAGAGATGTGCAGTTTATTGAAGAAGAAGCTTGGGATGGAAGCTTAGAGAAAACAATGAATGTGAAGACATGTGTGTCTCACGAAGAGGAAGAGGAAGACCGAAATTCATAAATATGAGTGAGATTTATGAACAAGGAGAGGTAAATGATAATGTTGGTCTCAACTCTTTATTTTCTTTTAATTTTCATATTGATGACCCAATTCATTTTGAAGATGTTGTAAAGGAATAAAAATGGATCAAAGCAATGAACGAAGAGATTGGTGCAATAGAAAAGAGTAAAACATGGGAATTAGTTGATCTCCCAAAAGGCGAGGAAGTAATTGGCATAAAATGGGTCTATAATACCAAGAGAAATGCTGAAGGCAAGATTGAAAGGCACAAAGAAAGACTTGTTGTCAAAGGCTACAAGCAGCAACAAGGAAGAGATTATGAAGAAACCTTTGCACCGGTTGCAAGGATGGAAATAGTGAGAGCAGTGTTGTCCATAGCAGCACAACACAAATGGAAGGTTTACCAAATGGATATGAAATCAACATTTATGAATGGATTATTGAAAGAGGAGGTATATGTTGAACAACCTCCAGGCTATGAAATTGAAGGCCAAGAGCACAAAGTATGTAGGTTGAAGAAAGCTCTTTATGGGCTGAAGCAAGCACCGAGAGCATGATACAATAGGATAGATGCTTACCTGATTGAAAATGGATTTGATAAATGCGATGGAGAACCCACATTCTACATAAAAGAAAATTATGGTAAGATTTTTATTGTTGTTTTATGTGTAGATGATTTAATCTTTATTGGCAATGAAGTTTCTCTCATTGTTAATTTTAAAGCAATCATGAAGAGTGAATTTGAAATGACTGATTTGGGTTTTTTGAGATATTTTCTTGGAATAGAATAGAGAAAAATGAAAATGGGATTCTTATCTCCCAAGAAAAATATGTTGAAGAAGTGTTGAAAATATTCAACATGCAGAACAACAAGGCAGCTGTAACACCAACTGTCATGGGGTTAAAAATGAGCAAAGAAGATCATAGCAAGAATGTCAATCTGAAATTGTATAAAATCATATTTGGAAGCCTTTTGTATTTGACTGCAACTAGGTTGGATATTATTTATGTTGTAATTTTAATTTCTAGATTCATGGAAACACCAAAAGAGACTCATTGGCAGGAAACCAAGAGGATTATAAGGTATGTGAATGGAACGAAGGGGTATGGTATTTTATACTCCTCATCTAAAATTTTTAAATTTATTGGCTACACTGAGAGTGATTGGGCTGGAAGTGTTGATGATAGGAAGAGCACATCTAGGATCGGGAGCCATCTCATGGGCTTCCAAGAAGCAACCAATAGTTGTTTTATCAATAGTAGAGGAAGAATATGTGGAAACAACAACAACAACATGCCAAGTAGTATGGATGAGAAGAATGCTCAGAGATTTATGTCATGAACAGGACAAAGGAACAACAATTTATTGTGATAATAGCTCAGCGATAGCTTTATCAAAGAATTATATCTTCCATACGAGAACAAAGCATATTGATGCAAAATTTCATTTTATAAGAGAAATGGTTAATAATGGTGAGATTGTTTTGTAGCACTGCAGGACAGAGGAATATTTTGCTGATATCCTCACAAAGCCATTAACGCAAATTTTTTTTAACTATCTCAGGAAATGCCTGGGTATGAAAAAAATAGGAAGTTGTAATTGAGGGGGAGTGTTGGAATATTAATTCCAACTGCCCGCACACAACAGATGGATGCAGGAAGAAGCAGAAGAAGGATGAAAATAATTTAGGTCTGATGTGAATTTCAGAAAGGACAGCAATGAAGACAAAAATCTTCAGTTATAATCTTCATGCAACCACGAACTTATCTGCAACACCTACCACATTGAACACTGACCAACCTCATTTAACGCACATCCAACAACATTTTGGGGGACATCGAACCTTGAGCAGGAAAGGGAAAGACAACCCATCGGAGAAGGTTACATCACCTTCCTCCGTACCAATCAAATAATTTCTGGGGGGGCAAAGAAACGAGAATTGGCAAAGTTTTATAACCCCACGGAATGTGGAATTTGAAATGCATAATATCTTTTCTTAAAGTTTTTTATTTTCCGCACATATTTTTTATTTATTTAATTTTAAACACTATATTATATATATTTCATAATATATATTGTAAATATTTTATATTTACAATATATATGAATATTTTAATGAAACATGAAGTAAAATTCATATGCCATGTGCATTGTATAAAAGGAAATATGTGCCTGAAGGAAAAATAGGTAGTGGACTGTGTATTGTGTGTATTATGCCTGAAGGCAGAGACATAGACAGAGAAGAGCATTTTGTGCATAGAAGTGAATAGAAAATATAGAGAGAGCAAAAAACAATTTTTGTTGAAGTGCTGTGTTGTTGTAGCAGCTAACAGAAGCATTTTTTTTGTGAATCCAAAACACCAAAGTTCTGGAGAAAACATTTTGTAATAGTCCAGCAGTTTATTTTAATGAAATAAAATTTACATTTCATCTCTCTGTGTCCAAATTTGTTTTTAATATCTGTGTTGTAGAAGAGGAATTTTATTTTCCTCTGTGTGTTTGAAATTATCAGAAATTCCCAACAAGTTTTGTGCTTACATCAAAATCTACAGATGTCAGTAAACTTTCCAAACTAATAACTAAAACTCTTAGAATAAAATTTATAAATTCATAGAAATGAAGTGATTTCTCCAACATCAAAGGTCATTCTTGTGAGAAAATATCATATTTTATTCCTTTCATGTGATTCAAGGATATATTCAATGAGAAACAATACCAGTTCCAATAATTTTATAGCACATTAAGGAACATGGTTGTCTTAGGAATAAAAATATCGTGGGACTGACATATTTAAATAGGAGACGATGAATTTGTGACTACACAACTCATGAAAATGGAAAGAAACTAAACGCAAACATGAAAATCTTAGCTAAAATTGATAATTTAGTCAAGAAAATATTAAAGTCGAGTGGATGATCTGCCTCCGGCTAAGCATCTATATCTATACAAAAAAAATTTCGGTTACAAAAATAAAAATAATATGTTTTTGATGCGGTGTTGCCCTCTCAATTCTGCAGGTGGTGATGACTGTTACATAATTGACGAGGTGTGCAATGAATGGTAGTGGTAACCTTCGGAAATTGAAGAGACATGGCGGTGTGTGGTGATGGTGGAAGACGACCTACGTTTGAAATAATATCTTTACATTTTCCCTCTAAATTATTTCACCAAAAATAGAAAAAAAAATATATTCTTTTACATTAAAATGTTGCTACATCATACATAATATTATGTTTTCCTTTCTAGTTTCAAAAAATTATTTTCCTAAGGGTTTATAAATATGTCTTCAAATGGGTATTCTTATATGTAGAACTCCATAGTGATACAAAAAATTATTCAAAATCCTTCTCATCCACACATTTTGACATGTTGTTCCTGTGGCGGCAACATACTATGCTTCAGCTAATGATAAATTCACAACGAATTGTTTCACCGATGCCCATAAAAATACACCTAAACCAAAACTGGACAAATACATCATTGTAATTATCAATATTAATAGTAAAATCACTATCTATATATCTAGTTATTTTAAAATGTGAATCAGATGTACAAAGAATAACTTAATTTCTTGTTCCAATATCTTAAAATCATTTTTAGAACTAGCCAATGGGTAATCTTGGGAGACTCCATGAATTCGGAAATTAAACTTACATAAAACATTATATCATGCCTTGTTGGAGTCAAATACATAATAATTCCAACCAATTTCTTATACAACCTTGGATCAATATCTGAACCTTGATCATTCTTATGGATTTTTGTACCAATTTCAATTGGGGTTACAACTCGCTTACAATTTTCCATCCTTAACCTTTTCAATAATTCGTTTTCACACTTATATTGACAAAGAAAATATCATCGTCATATTGAGTCACTTCTATACCAAAAAATTATTTCATTAGGCCTAAATCAGTCATATCAAATTTTGTTTTGATGCTTGTCTTAAAATCATCTATTGAGATATCTCTAGTGAAAATAAAATCAACATACAAGCACACAATACAAAATTTACCTTCCTTGTATACTTTTGTATACAAAGTTGGCTCACTTTTACTCCTAATGAATCCATTTTTATTAAGATATTCATCAATTATTCTATACCATACTTGGGGTGCTTGTTTGAATCCATTTTATTATTTATTTAATTTGTAAACTTTATCTTTTCGAACATCAATTTCATATCCACGGGGTTGTTTCACATAAGCCTATTCTTCCAAATAACCATTTAGAAATGCATACTTGACATTGAGCTCATATATTTTCCATTTATTTTGTGCATCAATAGCTAATACCATTCTAATTGTATCAATTCTAGCTACAGGTGCAAAAGTTTCATTATAATCAACACTAGGGTGTTGTCTAAAGCTAAAACTGCACCTAAAACAAAACTGAACAAATACGTCGTTGTAATTTTCTTGTCATCAATATTACCTGTAAAATCACTATCTATATATCTAGTTAGTTTAAAATATGAATCAAAATTGAAAAAATACGCCGTTGTAATTTTCCTGTCATCAATATTACCTGTAAAATCACTATCTGTATATCTAGTTAGTTTAAAATATGAATCAAAACTAAACAAATACATCGTTGTAATTTTCCTGTCATCAATATTACCTGTAAAATCACTATTTGTATATCTAGTTAGTTTAAAATATGAATCAGATGTATAAAGAATATTGTAACTTCTTGTTCCAATATCTTAAAATCCTTTTTAGAACTAGCCAATGGGTACTCTTGGGAGACTCCATGAATTCAGAAATTAAACTTACATCAAACATTATATTAGGCATTGCTGGAGTCAAATACATAATAATTCCAACAAATTTCTTATACAAGGTTGGATCAATATTTGAACCTTGATCATTCTTACAGATTTTTGTACAAATTTCAATTGGGGTTACAATTTCCTTACAATTTTCCATCGTGAACCTTTTCAATCATTCCTTTTCACACTTATATTGACAAAGAAAATATCGTCGTCATATTGAGTCACTTCAATACCAAAAAAATATTTCATTAGGCCTAAATCAGTCATATCAAATTCTATTTTGATGCTTTTCTTAAAATAATCTATTGAGAGATCTCTAGTGAAAATAAAATCAACATACAGGAATAGAATAAAAATTTACCTTCCTTGTATACATTTGTATACAAATTTGGCTCACTTTTACTCTTGATGAATCCATTTTTATTAAGATATTCATCAATTCTAGTATACGATACTCGGGGTTCTTGTTTCAATCCATATTATGATTTCTTTAATTTGTAAACTTTATCTCCTCGAACATCAACTTCATATCCACAGGGTTATTTGACATAAACCTCTTCTTCGACAAAACCATCTAGAAATGAATACTTAACATCGAGCTCATATTTTTTCCATTTATTTTGTGCAGCAATAGCTAATACCATTCGTATTGTATCAAGTCTAGCTACATGTGAAAAAGTTTCATTATAATCAATACTAGGTTGTTGTCTGAACCCCTGAGCTACATGTCTTACTTTATGCTTTTCAATTTCACCTATAACATTCACTTTAGTTTTGTAACTCCATTTAACACCTATAATATTTTTACCTCCAGGCATCATTCTAGATATTGGGTGATTGCACAGTATCTAAGCCCATATAATATTTACATAAGTTTTCCTTATCCCAAATATTAGGTGTCAATATTCCCAAATTTTTCGTAATCCAAAATATTAGTTGTCAACATTCCCAAAGTTTTCCTAATCCCCAAGATTAGGTGTCAACATTCCCCCCTTAATATGAAGGGATGTTGGTGAGTCCAAAAATAATTATGAATCTTTCATAATTTTCCCTTACAAGCGCTTTGGTGAAGATGTCTACAATATGCTCATTTGTGGAACAATGTCATAGGTAGATTTTTTTGGCATCAACATGATGTCAAATCAGATGGTGTTTTGTATTGATGTCATAGGTGGATTGTTTTGGCATCAACATCATGTCAAATCAGATGGTGTTTTGTATTGATGTGCTTCATTTTATCGTAAAACTTTGGGTTCTTGGAAAAATTTACTGTAGAAGTGTTGCCAATCAAAAGAGTAGTTGAATTTACTTGTTTTTCCTACAAATCTTTCAAAATTTTCTTGAGCAATGCAATTTCCTTTGTTTCTTCAACTGCTACACCATATTATGCTTCAGTTGTGGAATATGATGGAGCTAAATATTTTCATGACCTACAAGAGACAACTCCTAATCAAATACTCATAGCATAACCTGAGATAGATACTCTGGTTTCTTTATCTCTATCAAAGTTTGAATTAGAGTATCGAATCAAGTCGAAGTTACCCATTTGTTTATAGTTGAGTCCAAAGTATTGAGTTCCCTTAAAGTACTTTATAAATCTTTTTGTAGTAATTTACAAGGCTTCTTCATAAACTTGGAGAGGATTCTAACAAAAAATGAAATTTTTGGTCTAGTATTAGTCAAGTAGTTGAGAGTTCGTACGAGTTTTTTATACTTTATTACATCCTCAAATTATTTTTCTTCAATGGATGTGAGCTTTAAATTTCATTCCATTGGAGCATTTAAAGGATTGCATTCATCCATATCAAACCTATTCAGTAAATCTCCAATGTACTCCTGAGGGAGGAATATACAGTTTGGATGTTGGGTTATCCCAATACCAAGATAAATGTGAACATAGCCCCAGTTTGTCATTTCAAAACCTTTCTTTGGTTCTTTATTTATGGATGTAATGTAGTTATCATTGTTCCCTTTCTTCAAAAGATCATCTACATACACCACAATATCCACAACTATTTGGCAAACAAAGTTGCATCATCAAGATCATAATCCTTGAAATTTGTTTGAAGAGATGCTCACTAAACTTCTTGCACCAGGCTCAAAGTGGTTACTTGAGGCCATGCAAGGATTTTACAAAATTGCATAATTTGTGTTCCTAACCCTTCATAAAAAATCCTTCTATTTGGGACATAAAAACATTCTTTTTCATATCTCCATTTAGGAAAGTGGGTTTTACATCCATTTGAAAAAAATTCCAACCATTCTGAGGTTCCAAGAAAAAGAGTGTTCGAATGGCAATCGATTTTTTTCTGGGGGAAAAATACTCCTCCTAGTCAACCAATTATTTTTGTGAAAACTTTTTTTCCACAAGCCTGTATTTATGCTTTTCAAGTTAACCATCTACTTTATACTTGTTCATGAAGACCCACTTGCAGCCGATTGGTATAGTTCCTGATGAAGGATCAACCAGCTTCCAAGTGCCATTCTTTATTCACGCATCATATTATTTCTACATTCCTCCTTTCCGTTCATCATGAGAATAAAATTATTTGAAGGAAGTTGGCTCAAAATTTGTAGATAATTTAGTTGAAATCATAATAAAAATCCATATAAACAAGTGAATAAGGATCATCTACATCCCCTCCATTATGTCTGGTTGAGCTTCATGTTTTTTTCTTCTCAACCTCAAACATTTTGGATGACCTTTCTGAGATGGCACTGGTCTCTCAGTTCATTGAGATGTGGTTGAATCAATATTTATCATCCCAATTATGTCAATAATATCACTGAAACTATCATCTTGATCAGTGGTAGGATATTCATGCGGGGGATACAATGATCTAAACATTGATTTAGCATAGGGATCCCCCCTTCAAGATTTGGAATCTCATTATAAAACTCTTGAAAGACTTTGCATGTCTGAATCTATCCAAGTGATCAATTTATCTCTCAAAAACATTATGAGTCTTGGAAAATTCAAGAAATATCACATCTCTAGATATTATAAACTTCTTATTCACTTTATCATAGAGACAGTTTGGTTTGGAGGAATTTAAGTGCCCCAAGAAGATATATTCATGACTCCTTGGGCCGAGTTTATTTCTTTTTTCTTTAGTTGTGAAGGCATAACAAGTGGAACCAAAAAAATTGAGATGCCTCACCAAAGAAATGTGGCCATACCACATTTCATAGGGTTTCTTGTTTCTGACAGCATGAGATGGACACCTGTTCTTTATATACACAACACAAAAAACCACATCATCCCAAAAAATCATCTTAAAATTATTGAAAAATATAATTCAATGTAACACATTGTGCATCATTTTCAATCCATGCATAAATTTTTTTAAATATTTCAAATGCTTGAGATTTTTTTTTCAATAAATAAACCTACACATTCTATTTTAGTCATCAATAAATTTAATCATATATTTATTTCAATTTAAATAAGAAATGGGCATAGGGCCAAAAAAATAAGAATGAATGAGTACAATATTTCTATGTGCTCTCAAATGAGAATCATGAAATGATTGTTGTTGTGCTTTCCTAAGATACAAACATCGCATTTATTAAGTTTCCTAGGAATAGTTTCCAAACAAGTAACACAACTTTTCTTCAACAAATGAAGGTTGTCCTATTTCAGATTTCCAAATCTAGCATGTCATAAAAGACTTGATGTAAGTTTACCTAAATCATCATGATAATTTTATGAAAATTTCTTCACATGAGTAGAGGTCCCTTGCAACATTAGAATTATTTCTTCTTCTATCCAAATTGAAGCTTGGTGGGGTCCTCATTTGAATGTAGATTTATACTTTCTTCTCTACAGGCAAAAATAGTTATAAGTTGAATGATACTGCAAATTCATTTTCCTTTTCTTCGATCATCGAAATTTGTTTTAGAAATGGTACATTCCATCAAAAATAACCAACAAAAAACAACAAAAATTATGTTGAAATTTATTCTTTGGATTACCAAGCCACCTTGCATCCATTTACTCATAGTATTACTTCTTGCAACTAGAAAATACATTAGTTAATTAAGATAAATGCAGGAAATATTTAGCCATCAATGTACTCGTTCTTCTAACTACATAATAAATCATTTAAATAAGAAGAATCAAGATAATATTTGACGCTTAAACTATGGTTAAGAGTTATTTATCCTAGAATATATGATTAAATGCACTTATGATTTTTTTATTGGACTATCATAGTTTTATCTAACTATGCTCAGTATCTTGCACTCTCCAATTTGAGGCTTTGGGATATTCTTATGATACAATTTCATATTATTATAAGAGGTCCATAAAGTAGGACAAAACCTTACTCGATAATATAATGTCCATAATTTGAATGTGCAATTTATCCTTTTCTGAGCCGCCCTCACAACGGTGCTCCCATTGCACCCATTGCACGCACTACTATTGTGCATTGCCCATCAATATCCAATTTTGAATTTTGTAAAAACGGTGGGTGAATTTACTTTTGTAAATTCTACAACCAATACACCTCCTCGACGGCCAAATGTACAGGTATTTTTCTTGTTTTTCCATAAGTAAGCCTTTTAGCGGATTAGAATTGTAAATTACCTTATTACCATTTAAAAAAAAAAATTTGTCACGTGGTTCGCTCGAGAAATTTAGCTCGCACTGGTTCATAGTGTTGCCTGTAATTTTACAGGCCACACTGCAACCGGTGCTAACAACATCCACACCGGTTTCGGGGAGGTACCGAAAGGCGCACCATGCTATTTGAAAATTTAAAAAGGGTGTGGTGCGGTCGGTTACCTAGCTGGCAGGGGGTTTCGGCGGCAGCGTGACTGAAGCTTAAAACAAATTTAAAATTTCCTTTGAAAGTATAGTAATTTATAGTCAATCTAGGCTATTCATTAGGAGGATGATATGACAGTAGAAGTCATGTTTAGTTTAGGGTTTTTTTCCCTATAAGGTAACACCCTCTTTTGTATGAGGGAAATTAATTGTGGTAGTGTATTGTATGTGTATTCCTAGAGTGAGAAATAGATAGGGAGACTGTGAGAGACAACAAAGGATATTGCAACGATCTGATGTAGGTTGTGTATCTTCATTTTGTTGGATAATAGAAAGGAACGACTGGCTGTTTAGGGTGGATGTAGCCCAAACTGGGTGAACCACGTATATCTGTGTCTCTCTGGTTTTATGTGTTTTGTGTGATTATGTTTTCTGCATATTTTATGTGTTGCATTTCTCTGTAATATATAATTTTCTAACAGAATGCATTGTCTCCATGGAATTCGTATCCCTTAAGTAATCATCCATACCAACCTCTATTTTATTTCCTCCATTGCCAGCTTTTGAAGAACTACTATTTCTCTAGTCATTCCTAATTGGTGAATCTGGATGTAGCGGGAATTGACTCAGTGGTTCATTCAACCATTGTTGGTATCATTCCTCTCAGATTTTTTCTTTTAATTCAGTCTTCTCTCGATTTGAAATTGTCGTGGGGTGCAAAGGAAGATGGTAGGTAGGTCTGCCATCATCACTAGAATCCTAATAATTAAAAAAATAAAAAAATTGACATGATTAGTCCAAAATATATGATATCAATTAGTAAGCACGTCGACAATATTCCATGATTAATTGCTTTGACGTTGAAATAGTTACATTAATCAATATACCAAACAATTATAATTATTACCATCATTGTCCCAGGATTGTGGTTAGAATATGCAATATTGTTACAATTGGCAGGGTGAAGCATTTGTCCATTTTCATCTACCAAATGTGCCTTGCGGTATGGTTCTCCTGATAAGAGCTTCTGACGTTTTGGAGCTATTTGAATATTTTTTCCATTTGAAATCAATTCTAAATCTGCAATAACCTGCAAATTTGTATACATTATAAATTTAATTGAGTTGTGCATGATTGACATGGATAAAAAGCATAAATTCAATTAGATGATGAAAATATAGAAAAAATTTGAAGTAAATATTACATCTCGAGATGGATAGGGAGAACTCTACGATGGAATTTGAGAAATATTATGGAACGAGCTAGATTTTTAAGAAGTGTCCATTTGATATAATTAAAAAAATTTCTCCCTTCATTTGAGCAAAATCAACAACAAATTTTTGTGTACACACGTAAAAGTAATTTCATTGCCTTAAAAATAGAGTTCTTGTTCTCAGTGCTAATTGATAGATAATCGCACCAGTTCATTTTAGTTATTGTGCACCAGTGTCATGTTATCAAAGGACGCATTGGTGTAGTACTATTTAGTGACGCATTGGTGATGAATAACCACAAATAAAAAAAGCACAACTATATTTTATTAAAGTGAAAAAAAAGTGGTAAAATGAAAAAGGGATAGGAAAATATTTTTGAAAATCTAATTTCATAAAAAAATTCTTTAAATACTACACTTCTCATTATTTCACTATTTTTCAAAAAAAATTAGCCATATATTTGCAAGAGACATACCTTGAGCAAGAGAGCATGAGAGAACTGTCGAGCAGCGAAATACGTTTGAACAGAAGTATTCAGACAATCAGAATTCCAAACCTATGGTGATTCAAACCCTGTAGCATAGAATTTCAAATGATATCATGATTAAATTTTATTATTTTTTTTACTTTTTCTGCAGTTCTTTTTACGCAGTAAGAAAATATTTTCAATTTTTTTTTTAATTTAAAAAAAAAAGAAAAGAAAAAAATATCCATTTTTACCCTAAACCATTTATTCTTTCTGTTTCTGCCCTTTCTTCTCCCTATTTCTGTGATTTTAGAATTAGGGATTTTCATTTCAGATTTACAAGGTTTGTATTGCTATATATATGCTTATGACATCCAACCCACGGGGCGGATTTCATAGTCGGATCCCAATCCATGTCGGCCCTTGCGTGTAATATCCCGTTTCGGGGATATCTCTAAGTCACGGCAAACTCCAACCAGAGATTGACTGGGAGGGCATTTACTGGATATGTCGTCTCTAAGGAGAACAAGATCCGGAGGCTATCTAGCCCTTCCCAGACTCTGTTTATAGAGCTGCTTGAAGAATCCCACTCAAAAGTGACTTGCAGCAATATGCAAGCACATATATGAGCACACCATGAAGAGACAATGTTTTACAATGAGCTGTGATACAAGAAGATGAATGTATATAGCCAAAATAATGTATAGCAGAAAAAGAGTGTACAATTCTTCAGGAAACAACCTCTCAAGAAAAGCAATCCAAGCCTCAACAACACATGTACATGAGCGTGAAGAACACTGCTATATCTGCAAAAACCCAGGCTATGAAAACATAGTCTATGATAGAGTACTGCTCCATAATGATGTCAACACATGGATATGGAAAGATATGTTGCAAATACAATAGGGGAGCAAAGCTCTAACCCTTAGAAATAGAAATACATCAATCCTCTAGGGGATTGGCTAAAATACACAAAATGGAAAAAATGTCGGAGTTGCTGGGTAACTACTACAACTCAAATATGGAACTCAATAGAGAAGGCTGAAGATGATGAGAAATCTGAAGTAGACCTCCTCCAATAGATCTCCAAAGTGGCAGGTTGATCCTTACACTTGAGATCTTACCCTCAAAACAATGTGCAAACCCTCACAGTAGCTACACCATGAAAATAATGCAGTAACTAGGAAGGACTGTGCAGTAGGGCAGGAATGAGTGTTGGCCTGATGCCAAGATCTACAAATCAACTCCAAGTCTTCCAATCTGATCCTCCAAAGGGAAGAGAGACTTTCCCCCTAAAAAAATAGAGAAGGAAGAGGTTTCGTAAAGTCACCACGGCAACACCCTAAAACATAGTATTATGCTGCTGCAGCAATAACATTGTCCTGGAGGATGATGCTGAAAAAATAACCTTGCCCGAGCAGGCACTCAAAGTCCCCTGGGGCTAAGGGTGAGATCTCCGCATGGAGACACTAGGTTGCACTAAATAGTGTTGCGGACAAGCTAAATAGCCAACATGCTCAAGAAGACAAATGTCTCACTCAACAATCAACAACTCAAGCACGAATGAAATGATGAGGCTCCTCCATATTTTATAACGTTGGTTTCCCTCCAAAAATCAACGTAGTCTCTCTCTCTCCTCCACATCCTCATCCTTATCTGTGCAGAAGCTTGCAAAATCTTCTAGAGTGTACATAGGCCCCCTCCCTCTATGTAGTGTTAGGCCCCCTTGACTCCCACTTAAGTCACAACGTTGTGTTACTAGGTGGATGTCTTATTTCGCTTAAGTGAGTTAGACCCCTTTCACTCACTTTTTATTTATTTACAAACTATAGATGGAAAACTAAACAAAATAGAATATTCCAATTAGCTGTCGCTAATTAGGAATATTACATTGCACGAATTTTTGAAAAAAAGATTTTTTTTTTTACCGGTGTGCCCAGCGTAACCTAGCGCACCGGTGCACTGGATTATCCCAGCATATCGCAAAAGTACTGTGTGATAAAAATTTTTATTTTTATTTTTCCAATTAGTGTTCCATATGTAAAATAGGGCACGGGTGCACTATATCATTATGACTCACAACGCACATGTTGTTTCGCCAAAATTTGTTTTATTGTATTAACCGGTGCAGCATGTAACATATAACGCATTGAACTAGGTCTCGTAGCTGACAAAGAGCACCGTATGGTGGTCCCTTGTTTGCACGAGGCGTTTATGCTACAAAAACTAACACTAGACAATTTTTATTATTTCTTTTGTGTTAATCGGTGTGGTGGTTAAAATGTAATGCACCGGTGCTCCTTGTTGACATAGATAACTGTACGGTCTATTATACTATTTTGGCGGTGCGTTTATAAGGCCCCTACACACTGATGTATGTGCGTACACCATGAATGACGCATAGGTTTCTTGTGAATTTATTTTTTACCTTAAAATCTGACAATTTATTTATAAAATATATCAATGAATGATATGGTACAGGTTTCATATTGATAAAGAAATGATTGACAATAGATCAAGTGAAAAAAATTCTGATAACACATCAAGAAAAGAAAAAAAGGCAAGTTCTTTGTAAAAATTTTTAAAAAAATATTATTTTTGAACTATATGTAAGTTTAACTAATATATATTGTTTACTATGTATCATGCAAAGCCAGAAAATGGCGAAGTTCGATAAGATTATTTATGATCTAGGACCAGAAGAGCATAAAATCTTGATGGAAAATTTTTAGAAGGATGAATGAGGTGAATGAAAAAATACTGTCTATCCAATATTAGTTTCTTTTTTAAATTTTCATTAATAATATACTTATAATTATTAGATAACATGTGTCAAACAATATATTAATTCACATATGTTTAATGTTCTACAGGGACCAACAACTTAGAAAAGGAATGTTGTTCTAAGAAAAGAAAAAAATAGAACATGCAAACGAAAATGAATTTCTCCTTAGCTCATTTGTAGTGGTGTTGGAGGTTAACAAAACAGGTAAAAACTTTTACAAAACTTTGAGGGATCTGGTGGAAGGAATGTATAGAAGTTCTTTCCACTTACAATACAAAAATCAATCCAATGATTCCAAGAACCAAATTATATCTAAACTACAGGAGGAGTTTCCAAAGAATTGGTTAATGAGACATGTCAGACTTTTAATAGCAAAAACATACAACAATGAAAAAGAATGAATGAAAAAGTAATATTCCTTTAAACATTTGTCTAGAATTAATTATAAATATCATTTATAAATATCACTTTTGTTATATTTACTTTTAGTATATCAATATAACAAGTAAATAGTTTATTGTCATGTTAAATTTTCAAAAAGATTATGAAAATCTCAAAACATGAACGAGCCGATATCATAAATATGCCAGTAGGAATGTTTAAAAAGGTGTACAAGGAGATGGTCAAAGAAATGGACAAAATTGCATTGCAGGTAGAGCCATCTCAACAACAACATGATTCAAATGTAATATGTAATCATTGAATTTTTCGATCATTAGGTACAATAAATAAACAATTTAGTATTAAATATTAGTTTTCAAGTATTTTCTTGCAAAAAAAGAAAAGAAAATGGAACCCACTCAGCACATAAAACATTACGACAAGGAAGAAAAGGGTTGCTATCTAAGTTTCTGAGTAATTTTTACTTCCTTATAACAACTTAACTAGATTTAATATTTGAATTTTTTAAGTTGTTTTATAAAAATTATCATTGAATCTCTTCAAACAGATGCTAACATACAAAGAAGAACCATCATACGAATTGATTGAGATTGGGTTAAATATGGGTTGTGAGTATATGTTGGCATATCAGAAATTAATTGTGGAATTTGTAAGCATCTATCGATCTTGTTTTACTTAGCTCCATCTATAATTAATAGAACGAAAAGATATTTTATATTAAATATATGATTTCTTATGGGGTATAAAAATTGCAGGAAACAAAGTATGGAATTGTGCCAACAGATGAAATCTTGAAAGATGGCATACTACATGGTTTTAAGAGAATGTGAATACTTTATGACTCAATTGTTGCTATCTCACATCATTTCTTTTCGATTTACATTGATGTATATTATTTAATATTGCATTTTTCATTATTATCACCAATGTATACACACTCATTAGAATTTATTTTTTATGTTTGTAGATGGAAGGTGAAGAAGAAGGAAACAATCAATATGTGAAAAAAACATTCCTGAAAATAACCCAAGTCATGGAAGTAGCTCTAGCAGTGACAACAGTTCAAGCGAAGAATGATGATCACTATGTTTGGATATAAACGCAAGGCGTTGTATTTTTTGAAATATTTGTCTGTGAAATGAGACATTTTTTTTAATGTAATGGACATCGTGTCCCAATTGAAAGACAAAGGCATACAAATAATTGGCCCATTTTGTATGAAAAATACTGTCTTTTTTTTTTGTAAGTCAACAGTGATATATTAAACAGAGAAACTAAAGTTACATATAGATACAAAATGGCCTGAGAGATTTGGGAAATCATAGAAGTTCACTAGCCTGTTCATCTGCATACTCAAAGGAAGCCTAGACCTAAATTTAGCTCCTATAGATGGATTATGCCAAAGAGATAGCCACCAATCCAATCGCGCAGGGCTGCCTATGGTGGGTAAGGAGCTTACAAAATAGAACTTGTCAGTACCAGAATAAGGGCCATTAACAGACTGTTTAAACATTAACAACAGAAAGGAAATTAACCAAAAAAATTAAACATGCATCACGGAATTGGATTAGAAGCACCAAATTGACCTGCAGGGCTTGGGCTAGCCTCTTCAGCACCCTTCGGAAGCACCCGTGACTTGAAGTGCCGAATTATGGTTGTGTGAGATTCATCAGCTGGGATCTCGATTGAGACGTTGAGGACGTGGAGCAGGTACAGCTCGAAGCGGCGAACGAAATTTTCCAGGGCTTTTTCTTGCATGTGGAGCTCTTCAGTCAGAGAATTAAGGGATATCTCGTGCTTATCCATCCTCATAGTGTTCCTAGCAGAAGCCATGCAGTTTGCAGCAAAGGTCTCCTTGACGTCCACTCCCTGCATCTCTATGGCCTTTGCGAGCATTGTTTTCATTTGCTAAGAAACTGCCTGGGTCTATAGAAATTGGGTGGCCCGCATGGATGGCATTCCCGGGTCAACCAGCCAGTCCACCTCCTCACTGACAGTATTATCATCCACCTGGGCTCTAGCCCTATCGACCTCCTCCTAAAGAAGATCAATCGTATGCTTTCCCTTCTTGGAGACAGACGTCTCATAACAGTACTTGGCCCTCTTGAGGGCCTGCGAGGCTTTGACACTCCAGAGGTTATAATCCACCATTGATTGCAAATAAAAGAGAACTACGAGCTTCCAGATAACCAAGTATCTGAAGTTCAACCCAGAGCATAGACACCTCAAAACTTGGATGTGAATGGGAAGGAGAGAGCAAGTTCCTCGATAAATAGATTAATAGGCCATAAGGGGGTATGATAATTCAGTCGATTGCCATTTAATTCCATAATAACCAGAAACTTCCTGTCCGATCCAACCACTGATGCCAGAGCGGCGATCAGAGATCTGCTCCTTAAGGGAAATCCTCTCGCATGCTTCAAGGCTCCATGTTAACTGCCATAAGGAACAATTTTTCCTGTGGTTGTCCTTTCGGACGGTGGGTCACCATTTCCAACACATACTATAGGATATTTCCGAATGGTGCCACCTGACATAATTAAACATATTGGGGAACTCCATATGCTAAACATAATTTATACTCTGCAGGCTATCCTCCACATTCGAGCCGGCAGTGATGTCCTTACTTGATATGATGGAACACTTATCTCAAAGCTCATCTTGTGTTATGTCCTGCCAGCACGTGTCATGGATTTTCGCTGGGTGATCAACCGCATAGTTGGCCAGACAATCGGCTAGCGCATTAGCTTTCTTGCGCACAGCCTGAAGAATTATGCCACTTAGAGAGGTTAGGGGCTCCGCAATTAGATCAGTAACAACATCCAGACGCCAGTGCTTCGTGGCCTTGCCAGGCTTTGTTCCATTTTGTATTCTCCTTATAGCATTGATGGCTAGATGGGAGTCGCCCTCCACTATGGCTAAGCCTTTTCCAAGAATTAGGATTCAAAGCCCTTTCTCCAAAGCGGAAAATTCAACTTCATTATTTGTAGCCTCACCCAATTCCCTACAAAATATGTGTAGAATTTCTCCCTTCTCATTTCGTAGGACCCCTCCTAGCCCAGCTGGACCAAGGTTGCCTCTCGAGGCCCCATCAAAATTTAGCTTGCAAAAGCGAGGGGTAGGAGCTTGCCGGATCGAAGGGGATGGAGTTGGCTGAAGGAGAGTTTCCTGGGCACTTAACCCCGCTGACCCAGAAATGCCAAACAGCCACAGGATGTAGACATCATTTGGAGATAACGAGTTAGCTTGCTCGGTTTGGCAGCAGGTAAGAATTGTTTCTTTCAAACCCTGCATAATGATAGTTTTTAAGTCATTCAGCTACTCGATTCCTTATTTCTGAAATATGCGATTATTGTTTTTTTTCCAAACTGTCCAGACAAGGAAACCGAGGCTCATCCTCCATAAATTATTAACCATGTTACTGTTGGAATAAATCGGTTTCCAATTGGTAATACTATTTTTAATGGAACTCTTTGTTCGGTCAGTTTGCTTGAATATACTTTTTATCCAGTCCCATAGGTTGTCAGTCCAGGCACAATCATTGAGAAAGTGGTTCATCGTTTCCTCCTGCTCCTTACATAAGGGGCATCTAGAAGGTCCTGTGAACAGTCTTTTCACTAAGTTCTCCCATGTAATAATTTTCCGATTCATATGGAGCTAGAGAAAAGTTTTAATCTTAGGCCAAAGATTGTTGTCCAAACATTGGCGAACCAGGCCACCTTGTCTTCACTGTCCCTATTCATTATGTAAGCTCGGGCCTCCTTGATATTAAAGGTTCCCCCATTGAGCTTACCCCAATGTAGAATATCCTGCCCCTTCATGCATCATATCAGTCTTTTCCTTAAGGTGGTGTTGAGGGAGTGTACGAGATCCAATAAGTGCCCATCCAGTGGGAGAGGTTTTAAATTCCATTTCTGCCAAAGCTTATGATCATCATTGTCTGCCTAGTACTGATGGACCTTTAGCTTACCATTGGTTTGAAACCATTGTTGTAGTGGTTGAGATTTAGGACTTTCTAGCTTCGGGAGCTGTTGCCAGGCATCCTCCCAAAACAAGGCATTGTCATTACAAAGCTCCCAGAAACAGTGATCCTAGATGATGTTTCCATTAGCCCAGGCAAGATTCCAGATCGGTGAGCCTACAGGGGCCTTAGTTATTCTGATGAGCTCCTCAATTCTCCATTTCTTTGCATATTTGGACCTCCAGGTTCTCGCCCAAGGATTATGGGGTTCCGAGATCCATCTCCATCAGAGTTTTTCTCTGCAAGCTTTGTTGATCAACCCTGGATCTTGCAACTCGAGACCTCCTAGGCTCTTAGTTCTGCATAGTTTATCCCAAGCCACCAGCGCCCATTTAGGTTTTTCCATTTTACCAGACTAGAGGAAGGTCCTTTGAATGCATCTTATTTTCTGAAGTACTCCCTTAGGAGCTGGTAGGATCGATAGCATGTAGTGGGGTATGGCTTGGAGAATTTCCTTTGTCATAACCAACCGACCAGCAAAATTGAGGACTCTATTGGTCCAGTGATTACTTCTATCCTCTAGCCTGGAGAGCAGCCCTTCCCAGTGTAACCTTTGCCATGGCTTGTCCGTTATGGGTATGCCTAAATATTTGGAGGGTAAATTGCATCTTTTTAATCCCACAATATCTGTTAAGTGCTTCTCGATTGATAAGTGTGCATTGAAAAAGAAAATAGAAGACTTTTCAAGGTTGAAATCCATACCAGAGGCTAGAATGAATAGGTTTAAGATGGATTTGAATCCTTTATCTTCCTTCACTATGGCCGTGCCATGCAATATGGTGTCATCAACAAACTGTTGATGAGTAGTTGCCGGGATATTGATCAGGGGCTAGATACCTTTTATGTTGTTCTTATCCTTGACAGATCTGATAAGTCAACTGAGACCTTCCATAAGGATAAAAAATAGGAATGGAGAGATAGGATCCCCCTGCCAAATGCCTCTTGAGGGAAGGAAAGGCTCAGAGGGGGCCCGACTGACCAGTATGGAGTAGCTAGGATAATTTACCATTGCTAGGATCCATGTAATCCATCTTGGACTGAAACCGAAAGCAATGAGCACAGCTTCTAGATAACTTCAACTGACCTTGTCATAAGCTTTTGAGAGGTCCAGTTGTATGATCATGCCATCTTTCCCTAAGGATTGAAGAGTGTGGACCATTTCGTGAGCTAAAAGGGCATTGTCCGTAATCTTCCTTCCCTCCACATAACCTGACTGTTCTTCAGAGATGATCAGAGGAAGTATGGGTTTTAATCGGTTGGCCATAACCTTTGATATAATCTTGTATAATACAATACAGAGCGCTATAGGCCGAAATTTGGAAGGGGTACAGGCCCCCTTCTCCTTTGGAATGAGAGAAATAAAGGTGGAATTTAGAGACTTGAGAATGGAGGAGGAAAGTTTGGAGTCCTCAACCACCTCCCAAATATCCTGCTTGACCACATCCCAACAAGCTTTAAAAAAATCAATGGTGAAACCATCTGGGCCTAGGTCTTTCCCATTGGCCATCTCTTTGACAGAATCTTCCACCTCTAGGAGGGATATTGGCCTGTCCAAAGCCCTGTTTTTCTCTTCAGTTATGAGCTTAGGGATGGAAGAGGTTACTGCACTGATAGCCTGATTTCTGTCAGAGTTTGGTTCTGTGGCAATGAGTTTGAAATGATTTTTGAGAATGGAGGTGATTTCTTGGTGTGATTGGAAGACATTCCCTTGCTCATCCTTAATCCTAGTAATATTATTGTTACACCTGTAATCCATGGCAGACCTATGGAAGAATTTTGTGTTTTTCTCCCCTTCTCTCAGCCAATGAATGCAGGATTTTTGTTTCCATAAAATTTCTTCCTGGATACATATTTCATTCCATTTCTACATCAATTCCTTCTCTGTATCAATGTAGTCCTAAGATATAATTTCTTAAATCTATTTATTGTGAATAGCTTCCATTTGTCACCCCAGGTTTTGTTTGTCCTCAAATATGTTACCAAATAATTCACGATTCCAAGTTTTCAGCTTGGTTTTTAGATATTTCATTCGGGCCTGGAGCCTAAACATTTTTGTTCCTATGACATCAAGGGGATCCTTCCACCGCATCTTTATATTGGCAAAGAAATCCTGGTGAGTGAGCCAAAATCTTTCAAAGCAGAAAGGCTTGTTTTTGGGCGTACCCAGGATGGTGGCATTCAGCGTGATGGGTTAGTGATCTGAGCCCCCTGAGGGGAGGATGTCAGAATAAACAGTAACCCCCTCCATAAGAATGCTATCAAAAACTAGAAAACAATCAATCCGGGAAGCAATATGTCTATCTCCCCCTCTTTTGTTGGTCCAGGTAAAGATGCCATTTCGAGGATGAATATCCACCAAGTTGGCAGATTTGATGAAAGAGATGAAGGCCCTTGCATCACTATTAAGAGAGTGCAGACCTCCCTTATTTTCCTCGAGAGAAGTTATCATATTGAAATCCCCTCCGTAGATGGCTTTGGAGTTGGGATGTCTAAGATGTAAGTTGGTGAGATCTTCCAGCAACAATAACTTTTCTTCCAGTCGTTGAGGACTGTATATATTTGTGAATAGAAAGGTGCCTTTTGCCCCCAAGATCTGCATCTCAAGGGAAAGGAAAGACTTGGTTGCTTCAGCACTTCGGAGATGAAGGGTTCTAGGAGTCCAAAAAATGGCCAAACCTCCACCAGTACCAATTCCTTCAACTGCTAGGTGCTCCATATGCCCTCCCAGGTGTTTTCCTAGTTCTTCTAGATTTTGTTGGGAACATTTAGTTTCCTGAAGGAAAATTATGTCCGGTTTTTGTTGAGTGACTTTACTTTTTAGGAGCCTGTGTTTTCTTAGGCTGCCCAGCCCTCTTGCATTCCATGAGAGGACTTTCATGATTCAAAAAATTTATGAGGAGAAAGAGAAAGGCTCAAGGGATTTCATTTAACTTGAGTTGATTAGCATCTGACCCAGCTCGTGAAGTGCATCGCTATTGGAGCTTCTCCCTCTTTTCTGTTTGTGCTTGAGACTGGCCTGCGTGTGGTGGAGATTATGTGCTTTAATACCCAGGCCTCTAGTTTCCCCTCGACTTCATTTCAACCCCTTTAATGTTGCATCTTGCCTTGAGAGGAAAAGATAGTTGACCCTGTTAATTTCTTCCTCCGGTATTTGGTCAATTCCTTTATGTTTCCATTTCTCAACTATGGAGTTGAGGTCTAGCCCTTGTTTTTCAGGGATATATCCTAAGTCTTGATCCTATGTGCCAATTTAACTTAGGGACATTTCCGCGTCTCCTTCCTCATCTTTCTCAAAGGCGGCCTCTAAGATCGGTTCATTAGTCGTGATCAGCTTCTTTGGCTGGCTATTTTCCTCTGCTATCCTGTTGGTTTCCTGCTCAGAGGTTGGGATCTGAGTAGGTCGTTTCGACTGGGGATCCTCTCCAAGCACCTAAAAGTTATTTAATGTTCCCTTTACCTGGTCATTCACTTTTGGTAGGGCTTTCCTGTTGGCCCGGTGTTTACCAGTAGGGCAGACAAAACCATCCGAGGCCTGATTAGGCTTCTCCTTGGCCTTCTAAACAATTTTTTTTGGAGGGAATTCCTGAATTAAATGGCCATTTTCATGGAATTTTCGGCACCTGAAAGGTATTTGCTCATAATCTATGGTTTGAAAATATACCTCATCCCTATATTCCAGCCATAAACCTTCATGCAAAGCCCCAGACACATCCATTTCAACACAGATCCGAGTATAATAAGTGTACCTTTTTTGGATTGTGGCTTCAGAAGCCCGAACAAAGGTTCCGAGTGTGTTTTCGATCTTCTCTAGTGTCGCTGGTATCCAATAATCGATTAGCAAGGAGAACAAACAAATCCATACGGGAACCTGTGTGAATGTCTCCTGCTCCGCTGCAAAGTTGGGTTTCCAGGGCCTCATATAGAGTTCAACTGAGGCATAGAAATAAGGTCCTCCTTCAAAGATATGGTCCTTGTCTTCCAGGCTAGAAAAAACCACCACGAAGAAACCCTTGGCACCTAGGTGTAACTGCACATCCCCTTGTGATTTCCAGACTTGCTTGATCCATTGACATATGGCTTTTTCATTGGGCCAAAAGCCCATGAATTTTCAAATCACTACATGAATGGTCATTTGATCCCTATAGGCCTGCAGATCTAGGTCGTTGATGATCACCCTAAGACTTTCCTTGGTCTTCAGCTTGCATCTACCCAAGTTTTTCTATTAGACCTTTACGTCGGCTGACCCTTTCGGATCAGAGTTACTTAGGTCGGGGTTGCCATTTGCTGCATTGTCCTGAGTTTTTCCTTCCTCTTCTTGTGGATTTTTTTCCTGAGTGGAATGTGATTTAACTTGCTCCTGTACCCTTTTAATAATTTTAGGTTGTTTGGGGGGTGGGATTACATTGGTCTTGCCATCCTCTTTTGTCTTATTCACTGCAGAATCATAGCCCGTGATCCTTACTCCCTCCATCAGACATTTACCTTTGTCCATTGTGACTTGTTTGAATGTAGGGGCCCCTGGGGCCCCTGACCTTCCCATTCGTTGGTCCAGGGCTATCCCTCTTTGCCGCAGATCTTGGAGCAGGGCGCTGCTCCCTTCCCGTGTCAACAACAGATCTCAGACAGTGCTTCAAAAAAACCCTAGGTTGCAGTCCGCTCTCTCACCATGTTCTCTTCCCCTTGTTATTATGTCATCGAAAAATACTGTCTTATATATATATATAATACGTTTTAATTTGTTCTATTGAGTTCTCCATTTTCGCTGTGAAATGTAACACCACTGATTAAATTTATGGATGATTAAATATTATAATGAATAGATGTGAAATTTGATGATATGATATAAAAAACTAATCCAAACATCACATTCAAATTCACTAATAAAATTTTTATTCATATGAATATTGTTATAAGATATATATGTGTCATCTTTTGATGAATAATGAATTTTAAAAAATCACAATAATTATGATATGATATAACAAATTAATCCAAACATCACATTCAAATCCATTAATAAAAATTTAATTAATATGAATATTGTTATAAGATCTGTCTCCTTTTGATGAATAATGAATTTTAAAAAATCACAATAGCTGCACTGTCACAGGTCGATGTTTCTAAAAAGTACAAAATGAATACCGATGCGTGTCAGTTACTGTACACCGGTGCATTTCTACGACCTATAGGCATGGCACAAATACCAAATACCAATTATGAATCTCGGTGCATATGTGTGATACTGCGCACCTGTGCGTTTATGTGAGACTACGACCGGTGCATTTGTACAACTTATGGGCACCACAAAAATACCAATACCAACTATAAATCTCAGTGCATTTATGCGATACTGTGCATCGGTCCGTTTATGTGAGACTACGCACTGGTGCATTTTTATGACCTATGGGCACCACACAAATACCAATACAAAATAGAAAAATCGATGTGTTTGTCTTATAATATGCACTGGTGCGTTTCTATAAGTCTACATACTGATGCATTGACACGACCTATGGCCACCGCAAAAATCCCAATACCAATTAAAATAGCCATGTGCATTGTATCACCAACACTGCACCCAGTGTAGATTTATACCTTGATGACTCGATGCATCTTCGATCGCTCTGGGCCACCTTCTTGATGACACACACCAGTGCGTTGACACCTTAGTAGCGCACCGATGAGAAAAACATCCATAATAAACTCCGACTGCCCATTTTTTTTAGTTGTATTAAATTTCTGTTAAAATCTGCACCAAAACCTCTGTAACCGTAAACGGATGTTGTATCAAATGTTTTTTTGACAAATTTGACCAATTTTATAACATTAAAAACCTCCTTTATAACCTCTTCTAGAGGGTCTTTTCCCTGTAGTGTTTCCATTATATTAGAGAACCAAAATAAGTAATTAGTATAGGGAAATGAATGTGAAATATAGAAATATCTAGATGCAAATCTTGATATAATATCAGTTCACATAAATTCTTCTACAAATATTTTGAATTTGAAGTCAACATTCAAAATAGTGTTTTTATGTCCAATTTCAAGCCAATTTCCATCCATGTTGGATCCAATTATTTCACAATGATTGGAATGAAGTCATTATTTTCATGCATACACAATACATCCTTGGTCATATTCCAAATTATCAAAATTTCCATGTGATTTTCCTCATTAGCTCTAATCAAATTCATAAGCTTTGGGAATGGGAAACATGTAAAATATGGAATTGCATATGTTACATTGTCCGTTAGTCAGCATGAAGCATGGTTAGATGAAGAAATTTGATTAGGAGGATGACTAAGTAAAAAATATCTATTTTATATTTCAAAAATAGTGATAATGTCTGGTGGAAGCAATGCAAGTTTCGACAAGCTAGGAAGTAACAAAAGTTTCAACAAGCTAAGAATTCCCTTAGCAGGAATGACACATAGATGAGAAGAATTTGTAAGGTAGAGTGGTCAATGGTTCTTCTCAAATGCGAAAATTACGTTTGAACTTTTTTTTATGGAACAAGTCCATATAATTCCCTTAACTCGAATAAGCCTTGGAGTGGTCAACGCTTCTTCGCAAATGGGATAATTACATTTTTTTTTGTTTTTTATGGATCAATTCCATAGAATTCCCTAAAATGGAATGAGCCTTTTCCATCTATTGTGTTGTCATATGAACCCATATTAAGCAATATGGAATCAAAGTTCATTGAAAAAATAATGTTATGAACATAATTTGGTTTTTCGAACATGAAGATTTTGGTCCTTGTAATCATTTTACAGACCCCTCTCTTGTAATCTAGTGAAATTGCATGAAAAACATAAAAAAGAGTGCCGTAAAATTTCACTTTCAATTATGCTGAGGTCTATAAATGAGTACACTTCTATAATACTAGGTGAATAAGTCCAGCGATCAATAAGTGATAATCCTGGCATCGATAATTTTTACATAATAATAGTTAAAAATGTTATGACTAAATTTTGCAACTTCTATAATGCTAATCTTACAACCAAGAACAAATATTACAACCAAACCTTAATGTTGTATAGCTTCCTTTCGTGTGCCTCCAAATATTCCTTCTTGGTTTAACAAGATTTCCATTTTAAAAATGACTAGCATACTATTACCATAAGTGAACTCCCCTAAACCTGAATTTTGAGCTCAATTTATAGGAGAGACTGAAGAGGTTTCAGATCCACCAAAGAGGAGTGAGATCCACAAAGGAGGGCATTAGGATTCCTTGATCCAAGGGAATTAGTTCCATGATTAGAGGGATTTGGCTTGAACTGATATGACTCGGAGGCTTCTAGTCAGAGAATATGTATCCAACTATGCTTCTAGATGTTACTTTTATCTTTTACTTTTGAAGTTGGGTGCGCAGGTTTTAGTGAAAAACAAAGCACAAAATTTCGCAGGGAATATTTCTAATATCTGCGCATGCACCAAAAATGATGGTGAAAGGTGTGCAAGTAATTCCTAAGAGTTTTAAGGAACAATTTTCCAAAAATTCACGACTTGGTCAAGGAATATGAATGTTTGTCTTTTCAGGAAGCATGAGTATGGATGGTGATATATCGATTTTGAATGTCAAATGTCGTGGTGAAAAAATGAAAAGTAACACATATACCTAATCTAATTTCGAAATCAATGCTACTAACTTCTAACTTGTAGAATCCAAGCATGTAGAAGATATTCAATCCAAGAATTAAAAAATTTCAAGGAAATCATAAACACTTGTCTTTGGTTTGTTGTTGTAAATATTACAGGAACCCTTCCCACAAGAGAGTGTAGACAATTGACATAGATTCAACTGATCTTGTAATATGCTAAAAAAAAGAAATTGAATATTTTCTACAAATTGTGGAAACCAAATACGATCACATAATAACATGAACAATATGTTGGAAATATGATGCAGAGTGTTGTCCTTGATGGCAACCCACTAAATGAAGATGAAGACATGCGACTGTTGACATGTGTTTTCCTTGATGGCAATCCACCTGATGAAGTTATCCTTGGCTTGATGGATTTGGTAAATGATGTAAATCTGATGTGATATGATGTTTGTTGACAATATGATGCTGAGTGTTGTCCTTGAAAGGCAACCCACTTGATGAAGATGATGACAACTTACTTGATGAAGTTGTGCTTGATAGAATATGTCCTTGATAAAGGAAATCTGATGTATCTACAGTGTGAACAGAAGGCAATGAAGAAAGGAATTCATCATGTGCTAATTCTATGATGAAAAAGAGTATGTCTCTAGGTATACGCGGATTGGCCTAGGGGAAGTCGCGTATGCACGCGGAAAAGAACGTGCCAAGTCGCGTATGGGCTAAAGCGCTCAAAAAGTGCAAAACCGAGGGTAACCACCATGGTATTGACCCATGGTATTGGGTAATGATCCGCCTAATTGACCCCGTCCAGGTAGTTTTGGGCTCATGGTATTGTTTTGGCCCATGGTATTGAAAAAGGGGCTCATGGTATTGAAAAAGGATAAGCCTATATAAAGAGAAGAAATTCATTGTGCAAATCAGGAGTGTGAGAGCAAGATGTCTGAGCTTGAATGAATACTTCTCTGTGAAGTATATCTGTATGAAAGGGTAAAGGTTTGATGATAGATCTGAATCTATGAAGCACTTATGAAGAAATGATGAAGCGGGATCTTTAGATCTGAAATGTACTTGTATTTGCTAGATCTGTTTATGGAGTGATTAGATCTGTGATGAGGCGAACATCTAGGCGAACATCTGTCTGAAGGAAAAGGGTAGATCTGAACTGAATATCTGATCTGATGAAGTATGCTGCTCTGTAATGATTAAAGATCTATACGCTACTTCGTCGCGGAGGAAGCGCGTATATACGCGGCTTCAGCGAAGAGAAAGCGCGTATGCGCAATAAAATATACACTGAGGTATACGCTGGTTTGTGTGGACGGAAGCGCGTATATACGCGACATCGGTGAAGTAAAAGCGCGTATGCAAACTAGGGTTTGCTGAAGCAAGGGGTATGAAATATCTGATCTGTTCTGCTGTGTTTCTGCTATCTGATCTGTGTTGATAAGTATCTGTTAGTGATGTATGTTTGTGCTTAAAAGTATGGAAAGGGATCCAGTGTGAAAATTGATGAAACGTGGTCCAAGGTGGTGCTGAGGGTTGTAGCCTTCAGTCAGGGGGTCGTAGCTCCCTTCCAATTGAGGCTGGTAAACGAGATCGGGGGGTCGTAGCTCCCTTCCAGGAGAGGCTGGTAAACGAGTCAGGGGGTCGTAGCTCCCTTCCAGGAGAGGCTGGTAAACGAGCGCAGGTGGGTGCCTGCGTGCTGGTCAAGTCTGCGCCAGCACATATGTTGTAAGATGTTTTTTCTATAATAAAATATTGAAGGCTGAGCAACTGCAGCGGTGGTTTTCTCCCGACTTGGGTTTCCACCTAAAAATCCTGGTGTTCATGTGTGATGCTTTGTGTGATGATTTATTCTGTTCTTACTGCACATGTTTACTGCTTATTGAATATCTGATGAATAAGTGAAGGAATGATTTAAGTGAAGAATTAATGACATAAATAGATATCTGTGTATACGCGAGTTTCGTAAAGGGTATCCGCGTATATACGCAAGTCTGGTTCAGGAAAGTAGCGTATGTGTTTTAGAAGCAAGAAAAAGTGAAAGTTTTGAATATGCAGTAAATACTGATTCACCCCCCCCCCCCCTCTCAGTATTTTTCCCAACAATTGGTATCAGAGCGGGTCCTTGTGCAGAAGCTTGATCTCTTAAAGGAGATCCGTCGCAATGGGAAGTCAAGAAGGAGTAATGTCTATAAAGCCACCTCTATTCAATGGAAGCAATCTGATATTCTGGAAGGTACATACAAAAGCATATCTGCAAAGTCTTGGTGCAGATGTATGGGAAATCGTGGAAGAAGGTTATCAATACCCGGCAAGTATTCCTACTGATGCAGCTGAAAGAAAGAAGTATGAAATCAATGCCAAAGCAGTGAATGTCTTATTGGGAAGCATGTCTGAATCAAAATTTTCTAAAGTGATGCAGCTACATTCGGCAAAAGACATATGGGACAAAATCATTCTAAGCTATGAAGGAGACACAAAGGTAAAAAGTGCAAAACTCCAAACTCTTAGAATTGAATATGAAAATTTGAAGATGCATAGTGATGAGAGTGTTGCCAATTTCTTTCTTCATCTGGATGATATTGTAAATCGAATGAGAAATTTGGGTGAAACCATAACTGATACTACTCTGGTGGAAAAGGTCTTAAGATCATTGACTTCAAAATTTGATTCTAAAGTTTCAGCTATTGAAGAAAGGCAAGATTTGCAAACTCTTACTATTGTTCAATTACATGGTACTCTGACTGCTTTTGAAATGAGACAAGGAGGTCCTTCTCAAGTAAGAGAAGCTGCTTTTAAGGCATCTACAAAAGGAAAGGAAAAGGAAGTTGTCAAAGAATCCGGCTATATATCCGATGAAGAAGAAGCAAATTTCGTGAGAAAGCTCCAACTAGGTACTGGAAGATTCAAAGGTAAGCTTCCCTTCAAATGTTTTGAGTGTGGAAAAGTTGGTCATTATGCTGCTAAATGTCCTTATAGAGAAAAGCATGGTAAAGGGAAACAATTTGAGAAGAGAAAGAGTTATTATGCAAAAGAAGATGATGATGAAGTGTCGAGTGAAGATGAAGAAGATTCTGACCAAGATCTGAAAGTGCTCATGGCTAAGAAGCAAAAGAAGAAGGCTACTGAAAAAGAGATATCTCAGAAAACATGTGCAGCAGAAAATTAAGAAGATGAAACAAGTATTGATTGTTGTTCTTGTGATGCACTTTCCTGTGCATGCAATGGTGAAGATAGTAAAAGTAAAGTTTTGGATCTAAAGGAAGCTATCAAGAAAATTGAAGATCAACAAAGATCATTTAATAAAAGCGAAGCTATCTACAATGAGATGATCTCTCAAATAAAAGATCAAATAGAAATGCTAAATGGACAGGTGGAAAAGTATCAAAGGTTTCATACTTATGCATCCAATCGAATTAAAGAACTAGAAGCAGAAATCAACGATCTAAATGCAGATCTCGAAAAATCAAACAAGAAGAATGAAGGACTCGAAGCTGCAGTCATCTCTCTACAAACAGATCTTGAAGCATCAAGTAAGAAGATTGAGGAACCTCTACAAACATTTGAAAAGGAAGGCCTTGAAGCAGAAATCATCTCTCTCAAAGAAGATCTAGAAAAATCAAATAAGAAGAATGAAGAGCTGGAACAAACATGTGAAGAAAACGAAAATTGGCTGAAAGAAGAGATTCTAAATCTGAAGGATCAAGTAGAAGATGGAAGAAGGAAAGAAGAAAGCATGACAAAGAAATGTCAAGCCTTGGAGGTTGAGGTAAACATTCTAAAAGGTAAATTAGAAGAAAAGGTAAAATTGTTGAGGTTTCATGATAGTACTAATATTTTGGACAATATTCTGAGTAATCAAAGGTCTCCTACTATCAAACATGGTCTTGGTTTCCATGAAACTGTTAAAGGAGAATCTAGCTCACAAGGAAGTGCCAAAAATTCAGAAGATGTCAATGCAAAACCTGATGTGTTGAAAGAAACAAAAGATCAACCAACATTCATGAATTCTCGAAGGAATTCATTCAAGAACGTTGAATGCTTTAAATGTCATAATTATGGGAATGTTGCAGAAAATTGCAGAAGCAGAACAATTCAGCCACAAACAAACAGGTTCTACTCAGAAAGGTACTCTAGTAGCTTCAAGGGATATTGTTTCTCATGTAACATGTATGGTCATAAAGCAGTTGATTGTAAAAGGAGGAAGATTAGAAATACTCATTATGATTCTTATGCTTATTCTTCTGGACACATGAGATGTTATGCTTGTAACAAGTATGGACATGTAGAAAAAGAATGCAGGATGAACAAATCTGGGAAAGTGGACAACTTCCAGCACACAAATAGAAAGATCAAACAAATCTGGAAAAAGAAGGAAGACCGTTCAGAAACGTAGGGAATTCTGACCCTACTGCAGTCACCCGCCTCTGGAAGCTTACTTCTCTGATTGACTGCAGGAATGATGTGAGATACATTATGAGATCTAGTAATGTATCGTCACAAGGGGAGCAATGCATGATGACTCTCATGGTTGATTTGATTATTCTGGTTATGTTTACTTCTGACAGCACATCTGATGTGGAAAGGACATGTATAGGAGGTACAAGCTCAGGAAGAAGAAGGAAGATGAAAAATTTCTATGCTTCACTTTCCATACGCAGGTTCGATGAACCAAAGTCGCGTATACACGCGAGTTTAATCAGACACAGTCGCGTATGCATTGAGGATAAGAGAATTCATATGATAACTGAAGATATGGAGCAGAGGTTCAGGGGGAGCATCAGTCTGACTGCTGATGATTGCACTGTTAGCATTATTCTGGTTATATTCATGATTATGATGACATGATACTTGGTTTCCTATGTTGAAGATTATGGATGAAGCCTGGTTGCTTTATGATGAAGAGCATTCGTTGTTGAGATGAAAGTCTTATAATTCAGAAAGAGATTGTTGCTGATGACTTTCTGTTGAAGGTGCTTCAGATTGCACAAGCTAAGGAAGAGCACTGGTTTAGGGGGAGCAGCAGGTTGAATACTAATGATTGCATTGTTGGCAATATGATTGCTTGTTCTTTGGTTCTTGTGATACTCATGCTCAAACGATCATGACTTGGTACATGGTTTATTATGATAAGTTTTTGAGCCCTGGTTGCTGATAAGTATCTTTTGTACTCTCACATGGATGAATTGGAAGTCTTATGATTCAGAGATAAGAATAGTTCATGCATAGTTTGTTGCTATGGTTGAGATCTTTTGCCTACATATGTTACTTCATGTCACATCTTGAAGATCATGGTGATTTTGGACCACATGGATGATTGCTTGACACATATTTGAAGATGTTGTTCTGGTATGATAATCTCTTTTGGAAAGAATGTATTGATGTTGCAAAGGATCTGAAGGCTTGGTTACTAATGGGCTTATGCTTGAAGACACAACTACACTATTCTGTTATATCTGTAGTCCAGGGAAGCAGTCAAAGAAAGAAGCTGAACATTGTCTTTTCCTCACAGAGAATCAGATCTGGTTGAAATTTTGAAGATGGCTTGGGATACGCGGGTTTCCTGAAACACAGTCGCGTATATACGCGAGTTCATGCACAGAAAACCGCGTATGTTTGGTTGCTGGAAATTTTTGGTTGGTTCAGCTTTCCTCAGCACAGCTGCAGTGCTGTTTGGTATCTCTGATACTGTTTGGCATCTCTGGTGGTGTTTCAGTTCTCATAATTCTGTTTCTAATGTTTTGATGAAGATGCCTTGATGATTTGTTGGTGGAAGTTTTCAGGATGCACAAACTAAGGGGGAGCCTTAGTCATTTGGGAAGATTGCTTGGTTGCATAGATTCAGGAGGAGCATTAGTTTTGCTGAGTATAATGCATTGCTGGCATTATGGTGGTTCTGATATATGATCTTTCTTGAGGTCTTTTTGGTATTAATTATGAAAATTCATATTTGTACTTTGATGAAAAGGTCTGGTTGAGACCCATGTTGTAAAATTGTAATATTCAGTCATGTAAGGACTTGTCAATTTGTAAACCCACTTGGTTGGATAGCTGAGTCATTTTTGTAAACCCACTTGGTTGGGTAGCTGAGTCAAATTTGTAAACCCACTTGGTTGGGTACTTGAGTCTCATATGTAAATCCACTTGGTTGGATATTTGATGTAAGTATGAGTCATTGGTGATAGGAACTTCATAAAGTCATGTACTTCATTGAAAATATGTTTGAATATTCAGCATGAACTCAGGGGGAGCTTGGTCACTTCAGTATACATCAGATCTGCAGAACGCTTCTTCTACATAAGGAGAAAAGGGGGTGAGTGTGTTGGTTTTGATCTGCTAGTTTTGTCCTTTTCCCTTGATGTCAAAGGGGGAGAGTGACATGGTGTTTGAATGAAGATAATGATGTGCCCTTTGCCCTTGATGTCAAAGGGGGAGAGTGACATGGTGTTTGAATGATGCAAAAAATGGAGAGAGTGACATGGCAAATAGGGAGAATGACATGGTGTCATTGTATTCTTAATGTATCTATCTGTTGTGGTAACCAAACACCATCATGGTTGCCATCAAGTCCAAAGGGGGAGATTGTTGGAAATATGATGCAGAGTGTTGTCCTTGATGGCAACCCACTGAATGAAGATGAAGACATACGACTGTTGACATGTGTTGTCCTTGATGGCAATCCACCTGATGAAGTTATTCTTGACTTGATGGACTTGGTAAATGATGTAAATCTGATGTGATATGATGTTTGTTGACAATATGATGCTGAGTGTTGTCCTTGAAAGGCAACTCACTTGATGAAGATGATGACAACTTACTTGATGAAGTTGTGCTTGATAGAATATGTCCTTGCTGAAGGAAATCTGATGTATCTACAGTGTGACCAAAAGGCAATGAAGAAAGGAATTCAGCATGTGCTAATTCTATGATGAAAAAGAGTATGTCTCTAGGTATACGCGTATTGGCCTAGGGGAAGTCGTGTATGCACGCGGAAAGGAACGTTCCAAGTCGCGTATGGGCAAAAGCGCTCAAAAAGTGCAAAACCAGGGGTAACCACCATGGTATTGACCCATTGTATTGGGTAATGATCCGCCTAATTGACCCCGTCCAGGTATTTTTGGGCTCATGGTATTGTTTTGGCCCATGGTATTGAAAAAGGGGCTCATGGTATTGAAAAAGGATAAACCTATATAAGGAGAAGAAATTCATTGTGCAAAACATGAGTGTGAGAGCAAGATGTCTGAGCTTGAATGAATACTTCTCTGTGAAGTATATATGTATGGAAAGGGTAAAGGTCTGATGATAGATCTGAATCTATGAAGCACTTATGAAGAAATGATGAAGCGGGATCTTTAGATCTGAAATGTACTTGTATTTGCTAGATCTGTTTATGGAGTGATTAGATCTGTGATGAGGCGAACATCTAGGCGAACATCTGTCTGAAGGAAAAGGGTAGATCTGAACTGAATATCTGATCTGATGAAGTATGCTGGTCTGTAATGATTAAAGATATATACGCTACTTCGTCGCGGAGTAAGCGCGTATATACGCAGCTTCGCTGAAGTGAAAGCGCGTATGCGCAATGAAATATACACTGAGGTATATGCTAGTTTGTGTGGACGGAAGCGCGTATATACGCGACATCAGTGAAGGGAAAGCGCGTATGCAAACTAGGGTTTGCTGAAGAAAGGGGTATGAAATATATGATCTGTTCTGCTGTGTTTCTGCTATCTGATATGTGTTGATATGTATCTGTTGGTGATGTATGTTTGTGCTTAAAAGTATGGAAAGGGTCCAGTGTGAAAATTGATGAAACGTGGTCCAAAGAGGTACTGAGGGTTGTAGCCTTCAGTCAGGGGGTCGTAGCTCCCTTCCAGGTGGTGGTAAAAAACGAGATCGAGAGGTCGTAGCTCCCCTTCCCGGGGAGTATGCAGTAAGCCGAGTCGAGGGGTTGGAGCTCCTTCCGGGGAGAGGCATTTGATAGCGAGCGCGGTGGGTGCCTTCTTTGGTCGGCTGCGCCAACACATATGTTGTAAGATGTTTTCTCTATAATAAAATATTGAAGGCTGAGAAACTGCAGCGGTGGTTTTCTCCCGACTTGGGTTTCCACCTAAAAATCCTGGTGTTCATGTGTGATGCTTTGTGTGATGGTTTATTCTTTTCTTACTGCACATGTTTACTGCTTATTGAATATCTGATGAATAAATGAAGGAATGATTTAAGTGAAGAATTAATGACATAATTAAGTATCTGTGTATACGCGAGTTTCTTAAAGGGTATCCGCGTATGTACGCAAGCCTGGTTCAGGAAAGTAGTGTATGCATTTTAGAAGCAAGAAAAATGAAAGTTTTGAATATGCAGTAAATACTGATTCACCCCCCCCCCTCTCAGTATTTTCCCAACACAATAAAGAGAAATAATTTCAATCGCACAACAGAATATTTATCTGGGGAAAGCCTCAGTGGGAAACCCTACTATCTGTATATTGCATTATGTCAAGAATATGAAACAATACAATGCTTCTCTCAAGATTGAGAGCTCTTTCAACTCTCTCTTAATTTCTCACTCTATACCAAGAAAGTTTGGTCCAATATTTAACTGATTTCTTGCCTCTAAATGCCCTGCCTTGCTTGTGTAATCCCTAGGGAAAACCATATTAATTAGGAAATTCCAAATTAATTATTTCACAATACATCTAAGGCCTTATGCTTCTTCATCCATGACCTGTAAAATTTTCTAATTATACAAATGATAGTACACTTCCCTTTAATTCAAATATCAACTCATTCTTCCTCAAAACTGACATGAAACAACTATTTATAGAGAATTATGAGCTCCAATAGTTAGAACTAGTTATATTCATTTTAACTCAAATAATTATGTTAAATAATTACAACTCAAAATAAATTGTAACTAGACCCCATAAACCTTAGAGACAACTCTACATGCCTCTAGTTTGACCCTCAACTCGAATTGACTGAGCTAAATAATTCTTCGTGACTCAGTTAGCTCATACAAGCTATCATGTGATGTGGAATTAAAATTTACTTCTAATTGAATTAAGGTAAAATTAAATTAGAAGCCTCTTCTTGTTGCCAATTTCTACATTCCCTCTCAATAAGAAAGCGATAGTCTCCTACCCTTATCCTGCCTCTGTGGAAATTGAATTTTACTCTTCATAGTGACTTTGTCATGATGTCTAAATCCTTTTCGTCTATTAGAATGCACTCTATTGAAATAATCCCACTTTGCACACAATATTTCAAATGGTGATACAAGATATCAATATGCTTGGACCTGTCATGAAAAATTGGATTAACTGAGATTTTGATATAACTCTGGCTATCAAAATAAATAACTGTCAGATCTATCTGTTGAGCAATAAAACTAGCACAAATCTTCCTCATCCAGATGGCCTCACAACTTTCTTGTGTAGAAACCATCTAGTCTCCATCTATTGAACTGAGTGCAACTGATATCTACTTCCTGCTACACCAGGAAATTTTTGTTGACCCAATGTTGAAGATTCCCCTTGATGTTCTCTTCTTGTCCAATGGACTCCCTTCCCAATATGCATCTATAAAGCCCTGAAGCTTCACTCCCTCTATCTGCCTCTATCATACCCTAAAATGTGTGCTGCCTCTGGGGTATCTCAACACATGCTTTCCTGCATTCCAATAGAATTTGGGAGGATTAACCATAGCTTGACTAAGTTGTTTAATTTCATAGCATATGTATGGTCATGTCTTCTCTAAATAAATGAGTCAACCCACAAGATTTCTATATATGGTACCATCTACCACTTCACCTAAAGTAGTATCCTCATTCCTCAATTTCCCAGCTAGAGGAGTCTCCATGGGTTTGTTGTTGTCCATGTGAAACATATTCAAAATATCAGTCACAAACTTTCCCTAAGATAAAAACAGTTCCCCATCTCTTTTCCAAATTTCCAATCCAAGGAAATCATGCAATAGCCCCATATCCTTTATCTCAAATTCTCTTGCAAGATCCTATTTGTAAGACTGGATGAGCTTCTCATCACATGTCAGAATGAGAACATAGACATAAAGTATGTAATGATCAATAATTTAACCTCTACCACAATATGGTAAAGGTTCACATCTACTTCACTTTTGGTGAAGCCCAACCCAGTGAAGTAGTTATCAATCCTACTATACCAAGCACGAGGTTCTTGTTTCAATCCATAGAATTCTTTCTTGAGCCTGCACACATGCGAATATTTGCCAAAGGTCTCAAAAAATTTTGGCTACTTTATGTGCCCCTATTCCTCAATCACTCTATTGCAGAGGATTCTCTTTACATCCATGTAATGTATTTTCCATCCCATTTGTGCTGGAATTGCAAGGATACATTTGATTGATGGGTACCTTGCAATTGGAATAAAGGTCTCCTCGTGATCAATCTCCTCAACCTGAGAGAACCGTCTAGTCATAAATATGGCCTTGTGTTTCTCAACACTGCCATTTGCTTCATGCTTCACCTTTTAAATCCACATGCATCCTGCAATTTTGTTCCCCTATATTCTTGGGACAACTTCCCATGCATTGTTTTTGATAATGTAGCCATACTTCTCAACCATGGCATCATCCCAAACTGGTTGTTGCATTGCTTCCTCAAATGGGTATGTCTTAATATCTACACTATGGCTCATAAGAGACCTGTAGCCAGTGTACCACTCTAGGGGCCTTCTCTACCCGCATTTTGATGTGGGTGTTCCCACATTCACTCTACCATAAAGAAACAACCTATTAACCTATTTGGTGTGCTTACTTCCGTCTCAAGATCTCTCTACATGAGTCGGTGCTTCCACTCTATTTTCCTTTTCTTGTGATTTATCCACATCTTGAGGTTCTTATTTTGGAGCTAAGAGCTCCTTAGCTACATGCAACTAAATGTTTCTCACAAGGGAAATCCACATGCCCTTATCTTTATCGAATTTCACATCTCTCCTAACTATTTCCATCCCTTGAGATGACAGGTACACCTGATAGCTGTGAGGGGTATTGGTTACCCAAAAAATATTCCCAACTTAGCTGTTGGCTCTATATTTTTCTTGGCAACTTTGTTTACATGGCAACAAACTGATGAACCAAAAATTTTAAAATGCACCAAATGTGGTTTCTTACATGAAAAATATTCCTATGGTGTACTCATTCCAATAATCTGATGAAGAATTTTGTTCCACACAAATATTTTTGTGTTTCATGCTCATACCACGAGTGAAAAAATAGTCCCTCATCATGAAACATCGCTCACGAAGCACACAATTTCTTGAATCCATTCAAAACATATTCTCCAACATTGTTAGTCCTAAGAGCATTCACCTTCTTCCCTATATTTTTATCGACAAGTGCTTTGAACTCACAAAATTTTGAGAACGTTTGATCCTTGTTTTGCATGAATAATATCCAACTCTTGTGTGAAAAATCATCTACAATGATATATTATCTCTTCACCTTCTCCGCTTTCACACTCAAAGCAGCACATAATTCTACATCCAATTTGTAGAGGTTCTTTACCTGAACCCCAATATTCTTCACCTGTCCCATGGATTTGTGAGGAAGAAACACCTTTCCTTTGCTAAATATCACATCATAGCCATGGTATTCCAACATAGAAAATGGAACTAAATTATTCTTTAAACGAGGAACATACATGACATATTTTAATGTGTGAGGAGTATCACACTCCTTGTAAAAGGTAATTGTACTTATGTTGCTTGCACTATACCTCCCATCATCTTCCCATCTCGATGTGCACTTGGATATCGTTCTCCATGTTTCTGAAGAATTCTTTGTTTCCAGTGATATGGAATGAGGCTCCACCATCCAAGTACCACATAGAACCCATCGTTGATGACACCATGCATGTGATGATAGTGAAATCCAACTCAGATTATGGAGGAAGAGATTCACCTTCGTCTCGTCCTCAGGGCTTCTTGTCGACCTTCTTGTGTAGAAAATTCGTGGAATATTGTCCAAGCTCATGATAGTGAAAACATTAAATCTTCGAAAAGTACTTATTCTTGCATGCCTAGCCAGAATATGATTTGAAATGGGATGCATTCCTTTTCCATTTCTTCACCTTTCTAGATAAGGCACAATTCTCCTCATCATTAGTTTATGATGAGGATTCGTTGAGGCCTTGGAATTATGTTGCCACAACATGGGGGAAAACCACCCAGTCAAGACCTTAGAGCAAGTCCTTTTCCATTTGGTGTGGTGGCTCCGATTGGGGATGAAGGGACCAGTTTCAAAATAAGGATGATTTTGGGGTGTGTTTTGTTTATATAACATGCAATGGGAAATGATTTTGATTTATCACATGCATTTATCTAAAAATTTATGTATTCTACTATATACCCAGCGTGTTTCTTCCTTTATGTGACCTAAAGAGATATCCTCCAACTATTAGTAATGAATATTATTTAACAGTTGAAAGAGATGAAAATTATAAGGATGATTATTTTAACAAAATCGTTTGATTTAAAGAACTGTGAAAATTATATTGCATTCATATGTGTTATTATATATTCGATATGTAATCATAGACAAATATTAGTATAAAAGTCCAGTTAAAATTAATTTATGATAACAATTCAAATATGTAATGCAAGTAAAAGTATAACTGTCAATCTAGAAAGAAAAACTTAATACAAATGAATATAAGTACAATATGTATGAAGTCCTACTCATTTAAACTGACAATATATTTTCTTCTCCTCTTCACTTTCAAGCAATTTAAAGAGTACAATAGTGCAACATCAATTAAACAACTTCAAATGTCAGATTCTGTTCCATTAATGCATAAAAGAATTTACAAGCTTACAAAAGTGCATTCTTTGCAAATGTTTTTGACAAATTTTTGGACCCTTCTCTAAATGCATGAGAGGGGTTTAAATACTAAACTAAATATGTTTAAAAATAGATTATTACATAAAAATAGAGGAGGTTTCAAACAACCATCCTTGTAAGACAAACTTCAACTACAATATAGGGAAATAAAGTAACAATATAACTATGAATGTTGATCTTCCTTTTGGATTCGATCTCGAAGTTGCCAAATATCTAGCATAGGTTTAAGCTAAGTTTCTTGTGAAATTCTTGATCTAACCTAGCCCTTCAGTATTGCATTTGAAAGTGTTGGCTGAGATATTTTTGTTTAATTGGTTAATGACAACATGTTTTTGTACTAATGCTAAGGTCTTATAAGAAAATTCCAATAATTTTCTTGATCAAACTTATTTACTTTTTTAATCATTTCTTCATGCATTTTTGTCCATTGTCTCCACTATGCTTCCAATGGTTTTATTTCAGGGAGAACTTTAGATGTGGACTCTTTGATAAGCTCATCTTTCAAAAGTTGTTCAAATATAGATTCAGTAATTTCCTTTGTTAACTTTGATGTTTTTGCTGCTATTTTGTCTGCTTGCCTTATCTATGCTTCCCTATCTTTAAATAATATTTCCTTGTCAATTTATCTACCTGGGGTAGATCAGCTTCCTTTCCTGAGTCTGGTGCTTGCCATTGAATGTGTTCATTAATTCTCTTAGTTTTCTTACACTTAATTTTCTGGATAACCACTTGTTGGATCGGGATTTCACTTGAATCATTATAAGAGCTAGTAATAGAAGCTTGTTTGAAAAATACTTCTTATTGTTTCTTTAACTTAGCATTCACATCGAATGCTTCTCTTATGAATTTCTCTAGTTGTGGCTAGATTTTTAATTTTTTTATTGTTGCTTCCAATTGTGTTTTCTTTTCTGTAAGCTGCAATTTATGTTGTAAAGTTAACCTTTCAAAATCCATTTGAAACTGAGAGATCTGCAATTCCATTTGCCTACTGGAGTTAGAATTTTCTTTCTTTAACAGTATTTGTAAATCTTTTATTTTATCTTCTCTCTACTTCAGTAACAATTTAACTTCAGTGGCCTTGTCAATAGTGGCTATAGCATATGCCCCTGCAAATTGTGATAGATTCATTAAATGTTCAGTAGGATCAGCTAGAGGATCCTTCCATAGAACATCAATAGATTCGTTTGTAATATTAGAGACTATATCATCAATTCTCCTCATTTTTCTTTTCTTGACTATAGCCTTACAATGAGGACTATAGAAGACATCTAGTGAAGGAATTTACCCAATTTCTAAAACTGTCTTCTCTGTTGGGTATGTCAGAATGATCTCTTGATCATGAGTTTCAAGAACTTGTTGTAGTGGAGTAGAATTTTCCACTAACTTATATGTTGTGGTGCTTGAAAACTGGTAGTTTGATCAACATTAGGATTTGGTTGAGACGTTTGCAATGCTTTAGAAAACTTATCCCATTCAGTCTTTAATTCCTTCGGCTGAGATTCTTTTCCCTGATCAGATGTACTTTAGTTGTATTGAAATTCTTGGGAAGAGAACTTAGTTCCATTAATTCCTCCTTTCTCTTGCATCTCAATATCTTTGAATACTTGATCAATTAAATTTTGTAGGCTCTCATTTCTATGTTCAAATTCATTATCCGAATTATCTGAATTCTGAGAATTGTGTTCTAGCTTCCCTGACTCATTTTTAGACATGTCTTTATCTTCATTATCTGACCTAATACTCAGAGTCGGTGTGTTAACATATTCAATAGCCAATAAATGAAAAGGAATTATTTCTAGTGTCTTGTTTTTGTAGGCTTGGAAGGCTTCCAAGTCATCTTGATTGAGTTGATTGGATGCAAAATTTAGTATATTTGAAAACTTTTCAATACCTTGAAAGAAAGCATCAAATCTATAGATCTCTTTCACAAAAGGCTTCACTTTGAGTTCTGTGATGTAATTTTTTATTACATCATTGGGGTCATATGGTCACTTTGGAATTATATATAAATTCAACAAATTATCATTTAAAACTTCCTTGAAGTCATGATCAATATAAAAAAATGAAAAAGTACCGCACTATAAAGGGAGATTAGGCCAAATGGCCTTCTTAGCATCTTTGAGCAGCTTTGAAATAACATTTACCACAAGTTTGTAAGCAATCTCTCTATAAAATAGCTTGTTAGGAACATAATATGGTAGGACGCAGGGAGAAGTATAACTCCCAAAAACTCTGACATAAGTGAAAATGTCTTCAGAAAACCATCTGGCAACGAGAAATATGTATATACTAGCCTCTTTGGAAATCATAAGTGATTTCTCATAGAATATTATCTATTGCATTGTTAAAATGACTCTATGGAAAATTATATAAAAATGTAGATTAAAATCAGATTCCCAAAGGGCTCTGTGGTAAATGTGGATTGCAGTAGGGTCTCGGGTCATCTACTTCCATCACATGGTAGGAAAACTCGAACAAAAGAAAATTGCATCCAAGACATTGGAACTCATGTAAAAGGGGGGTATTTCCCTAGAGGAAACACTTCTTTTACTTCTATAATTCATGATACTTCTAGCCAAACTATCAGAGAGGATATTTTCCCAATTCAAAATTAAAGAATCGACGATTGCGTCAATTAGTGGGATCCCATCTACAGAAAACCTATTACTATCAGGATTTGTGAATAATCTACACAACATACTGGCAGCATAGAAATAAGGGAAAGGAAATTGTGTTATTGGGTACGTACCGAGTTTTTCCATTTTAAGCTTTCCTTGGTCATCCTTCCATTCCTTTATAATTTTCATCAGGTCTAGATGTTTCGTTGTAAAGATTTGAGCAAAAGCTTTGTCATAGTTCTGTTGCGGGATGGGTGAGTGATACATTGTCCTCAAATATTCTGCCCTGAATGAACCGATATTTTCATTCTTTGAATTCGTAAATGTTATATCTTCTATGTTCAAGTGGTCAATTAAACACTTCACCATATCTGTATAGGGCAGAATCTTCGGCCTTGCTGCTACTTTATGAATGAATGAGCATACAACGTTGAAATAGGTTTGGTCTGAAGGAACTGATGTGACTGCTGTAGAAACTTTGATTATTACCCTTGGTTTTTCATTCTCAAAGAATTTATACATTGCCTCTCACGATGAACTACTACAATCCTTGTTGCAGGTGGTATATGAGAATAAGGAAGACATATATGAGTCTTCACTAGATGATGCTTCAAAAATTTACTTACTTTTCTTCCTCATCCCTATTATCTTGGCTCTGTTAAGTTGTTTTCTGAATTCAAGCGAACATAGGAAACATTAGACAATGGATAGAATGGAGATATGGATAGAATTAAAGCCATATAATCACAAATCTGACATTTAATCATTCAATACAAGCTTGAAGTAGATATGAATCTTCAAACCTTATTCATATTAAATTTCGTTAATCACCCATAATTCTTTCAATCAAATCTCTTACACACCTTCACGTGAAATGTCTATCGATCAATTTCACACGTTAGATGTCATATGCGGTTGATTAGATATGAATCATTTCAGACACTTTGAGAAATAACTATCAATAATCGCATCTCACAACCCAAACCCTTTTCTATTAGTTATGTTTCTGTTACCGATAAATTTAACAAAGTGTGATCTGCGCAAATTTCACATCGAAATTTCCATACGGTAATAAAACTTGTGTTTTGGTTATTTTCTGCGAAATCTGAAGTGTGTTTAAGGAATCATGCTGATGCACTTTATCGGACGCTAGAATTTTTATGGTAATTTTTTTATTAATCAGTCGGGTTTGATTTATCGCAACTCTTACTGAATTGTTATAATTTGATCGTTTTTGAAAGGTCTGATGCGATTTTCTTTTAAAACGGTGTTTATATATTTTTTCATGAGAGTTTTATATGACCTAGGAAAAGGTTTAGCGCATATTGCAGCTCACAAGACTTAATATGTTTTAAGTTTTTAGGCTTGTAATCTATGCAATTTGCGATGCGCGCTAAGAAATGAAAGCAAAAAGGAAAAAACTTTATTTTCTAATGTTTTAAGGCTTGGGCTAAGATAAAATAAAAATAGTAATATTCCTATTTATTTTTAAAGGTCCCCTATTTAGTAGAAATAAATGGGGGTTGTTGTATAGTATAACAATTGGAGATTCACTTGGGAGAACCATTTATCTCTAGTTAATTTTTTGAAATTTCTAAAAATATTTTCGAAATAAAAATAGTTGCAGGAATGAATTTCAATAAATAATATCTCTCTAAGCAATATAATCTCTCTTAATTATAATTCATAAGAATTCCTGTGTAAAAATAAAAGTATGAGTATCTATATCAGTGTTTACTCAGTTCAAAAGGATGAAGTAGGTGGCTCTTTCAGATTAGCTTTATAAATATATAATATTTTATCACAGGTAGAGCCTCTGATCCAATAGGAAATTTAAGCTCTTGGTAGGGTTACCTTTTACCCAGAAATGATTCATTGTCCCATCCAGTCTTTCTTACAATCTTCAAAAATTAATTCCAACTTTATACACTTGATATCTTTTATAACTTGCTTTTATTTTTTGTAGATATTTTATATTGTATTTTTATTTACTTAAAATCAATTGACTTGGCTTGGTAGCCAAATATTGAGAATGTCATTCACTTATCGTAATTAAATTGATCAAACTGGCTCTTGGTGAGACCCCTTGTCCTCTTGATAGAATCTCAAGTCATTACCTTCTTTTGGTAGGCAGTATTGGAAATGTCTGTTCAACTACTTCCCTATGAACATGGTAAAAAATCTTGTGATGAGACTTATCATCTTTTAAGATTTTTTACATATTTTTTTGAATTTATTTCTAAAAATTGCTAAGTTTTTCTAGATGGGGTGAACCATTGGTCCTTTTGAGGATTCCCGATGATAATTTTTTGAGAGTTTTAATATTGCTTCTCTGTAAAAGAGTCTTTAAAATGTTAAAGATAATTTTCTTGACTGACAACAGAATAACCATGCTTTATAAAGATGAGATTTCATCCAAGAGTAAATAACTTCAGCGAAATTGCATCTTTAAGTAAAAATTAAATCTGTTTTACTTTAAAATCTTTCGATTGTTTCCTTAACATTTCTTATTTCTGGAAGTGATAAATAAAATAAAAAAATCTAAGATGCTTACCTGAAAAGCCAAAAATCAATACTACGCAACTTTTATTTTCCTAAGGAAAATAAAAGACAATAGTATACAGGGAATAGAAGGGGTTACCTCCTATGGAATAGTATTTCTTTAAAATATGCCTATTAACAGGAAAAGAATCTATTTTTCGTGATAGATCTTGCAATAAAAATGTTGATGGGCCTATTTCTTCAATTTGAAATGGACCTAACCACAGTGTTTGAAATTTGGTGTGTTTACCTTTTTCCTCATGTGCTTTATCTCATTTCAATGCCAGATCACCAATTTGAAATTTTTTTTGGAGTAACATAATTTCACTCAAATTCGTGAAAATGTGAAGTTGGGTTACACTTTTTGACCTTTTTTGAGAAAAAAATTTCATTTTTTTCTGTTCTTCAACTTTATGCAAGCCAAAACAGTTTTTATGTTTAGAATTTCATTTTTCGATAAAAATGAAAGTTGTCAGAATTTTTATTAGCTTTCTATTACTTATTTTTTGAAAAAAAATTATACACATTTGATATGTCAACTTAGGGTTTCTTTGAGTGTGTGTTTTTTAACAATCAAAAGATTCATAAGAATTCATGTTAATATGCACTGTTGTATTCTTTGAAACTTTGTGTTTTTGAGAAATAAAATGTGTTACAACAATCTAGACAGAGTCTACTTCAGTTTCGTTATATTTACAAATCCAACTGATGCATATCATAATTACTAGAATTTTTTGAACTGGTTCTATATGAAAAAAATGCATATTTTGAATATGTTTCGCGATGCACGAAATTTCTTAACATACAAGTTATAAACTAAAAATCTAAAAATTACTCATTACAGATGACAGACCAATGTAATGCACCATAATTTTTTCAATTTTTTTTTACAATGTATTTTGGAAGATACAAAATTGTGATTTCATTGAATCATAATGACCTTCAGAAATTGTTTGCACCCATTTTATTACAAAATTAATTAAAATTAGTAAATATTTATGAAATTCCATAAAAGTTGTATTTCTTGAAAGTAGATTGAATTCTAAAAATGCTTGCCTTAGTTCCGACAGTTAATTCAGAATGTTTCATGTAGTTTAATCAGTCCAAAGTTGAAGATATGTATTCAAACCTCGGCTCTGCATAATTTCAGAGGTGTTAGCTCGACCGAACTCTTAAAAAAATTTCAGCCAAATTATTTTTTGTGCCAACGGCCCGTCATGTTTAACGACATAAAATTTCTGTTGAATTTTTTATAAAAGTTCGGTCGAAATTTTACACAACTTTCCGTCAACTGGAAAATACCACGAAGCCCCTCCAAAAAAACATTTCACGACAATATAAACTGTTGCGAAAGAATTCATTATTTTCACATATTTTTACACATTTGGTCTGATTTTGCAAAGGTCTTGGTCTGACTTTGCAAAGAATTTTTTTGGGTTTAAGGACTTTTCTTTGAGGTACATTCAAAGGACATTTTTCCAAATGATTGTTTTGGGTTTAAGGGCTTTTCTTGGAGGTACATTCAAAGGACATTTCTTGGAGGTATGTGATACATATTTTGGATGTTTTTTGGCTTCATATTTTTTTGAAGGTATGGATTTGGGCTTAATTTTCATTGTGTCTAGAGGCTTAATTTTCAAAGGAATATTTTTAGGCTTAATTTTGAAAGGACTCTTTTTAGGCTTAATTTTGAAAGGACTCTTTTTAGGCTTAATTTTGAAAGGACTCTTTTTAGGCATAATATTCAAAGGACGTTTTTTAGAGGTATTTTTAAAGTGATATTTTTTTAGAGGCTTTTCTAAAGTATTTTTTAAAGTGGCATTTTTTAAGAAGTTGGAATTAATTTTCAATGGACATTTTTTGGAGGTATTTTTTGAATTGACAATTTTTTAGAGTATGTGTTTTGGGTTGAAGTAAATCTTTTATAATGATTTTTTAAAATGAGTTTTTGTCTAACTTTTTAAATGAAATTTTTTTGCAAGAGTTGGAAGGAAATATTTTGAGCTTCATTTCATTTTTATAAGACATTTTTTTCTTGGATTTTTTAAAGTAACTGTTTTGGATTGAGGTATGTAATTTTTGCAAAATTTTTAAACTGAGTTTTTTTTTTTAATTAAATCTTTTGTGATGTTTTTTTTTAAATTTAGTTTTTGTTTAAATTTTTAAAGGAAATTTTTTGAACTTCAGACTCTATTATCATGGGAAATCGAAGGAATTTCACGAGAAAATATGATCGAAAAAGAGATCATGAGGAACATAGAGAAGAGACGAGATAATATCGCAAAAGAAAGGGAGAAGCACTCTCAAATATTGATGGGAAAATCAACCTCAACTAGAAGTTGAAACATGTATGTAAATGTAAATATTACGAATTGATATTTAAAATTTTCCTAGTTTAAAATGTGAAGCTTAATTTTTATTTGATGAACTAATTTGGAAAACATTTTGCAATGCAAACAGAGAGAGATATTCCTCAAAACATTGATGATGAGATACAAAAGTTTGAAAGAGAAAGTGAAAGAGATATTGAACCAATGATTGAAGATGGTGAAAATGTTAAAAGAAATTCAAGTGAAGAAATTGAATCACAAGGTACGTAAATATATATATATATATATATATATATATATATATATATATATATATATATATATATATATATATATATATATATATATATATATGTTGAAAACATGCATGTATTATTGAAATTATACATATTTATTAATTTAGTTATTTATTGAATATGTAAACTTATTATGTACTATTGATTCGAATATGTACAGATGAAATCAATGTCGATGATGAGATTTTAGAAAATGTTGACACTCACACATATGGAGATAAAAGAGCTAACTATGTTATAAGATATCGTGGTAAACACATTTTCGATACGTACTTCATAAAATAAAATGTGAAATTTCAAGCCCAAATGTTGAAAGGTCTCCTATGATTAAGAAATTAAAAGAATCTACGATTTTATTGGGTATTATAAAATCAACAAAATATAAAAAAATGAAGGAAAATGTGATAAAAAATATAAATAGCGCTATAAACTCAGTTATAAGATCTAGACAGAAAAATGTTTCAGTTGTATGTAGATCAATACCTATGGAAGTGGTTTCATCAAGTACTAAAGAGAATCGCTTGTTATAATCTATGGCACGAGCATTAGGAACCTCACAAAAAACTTTGCACAAAAATCGGAAATTTCGGTAGTAAATAGATGTAAATGATGAACTCACTTGCTGGGGAGCTATTTGTAGGCAAACATAAAAAGATAGACTTGGAGAAAATGTTGAAAAAATAATATATGAATATTGGAAGAAAAATTCACGTGTCTCACTAAATGCAAGGGATGTGATGCGAAGAAGAATAGCACGAAATGGGTATGAAGAACATGAAAAAAATTTCTTGAAAACCACTCAAATAGAGTTTTTCAACAAGTTCAAAGAAGAGAATCATGAAATTCATGTCTCAATCGGTGTTTTTTTTCAACAAAAACCATGGTATGTGAAAAATATCACCATACGCAACACTTGTTGTTGTCATTATCATGTGGAATTTGAGTTATATTATGACACATTCCTTAATTTTGGTAGAACATTTTGGAAATATTCTCCTCCTCCTTCCACTCTCGGTGATCTCATATCTCAAATTCTATGTGAAAGAGAAAGCGATGAATTATTTTACGAAAATAAATGTGTTTGTGGTAAAAATTGCGATGATTATGGAAATTTGACTAAATTTCAAAACAAATATCATATTGATATAAATAATCAATCATTTTCCAACATGAAAGTGAAACGGAAGAGATATGAATATATCCATCCACTGATTCAAGGTTCAAAAGGTGCTAAAAGAATTTAATTACAAGAAGAATAAATTTGTGTGATAGATTTTTTGAGAAAGTTTGAGGAAGAAATTTATAAATACACCAAGCATTCCCATATAGCTCTATGGCAAGATTTGCAATTCAAAAAATCCAGCGAATTTTTTCCAGAAGGGACCATTTTTTTTGTAATTGATTTTCTAGAAAACTACACATTTGTTCCACAAAAAGAAATTTTGAGTGAATACTATCATTCTGACCAAGTCTCCATGCTCAATCATATTCTATATAGACATGCTGAAAAAAACGTCGATCATATAGAAATAACCAGTGAAAATTGACATGTTATTAAATAATATCACTTTTATATCAGTGACGATCATACACATGATACATATTTTGTAGAGCATTGTTTTGGAAATATTTATAACTCCTTGAAAATTCATGGAATAGAATTAAATGAACATTGGATATGATCAGATGGATGTGAAGGTCAATTCAAATCTTAACTATAATTCTTTTGGTTGTGTTGTCTTCATAATAAAACCTGCATTAAACATTGTTGGAATTTCTTTGAGACTGGCCTTGGAAAAGGAGAACATGACGGTGGAGGGGCATGCATAAAACAAGCACATCAAAGATATCAAATGAACCCCTCTGTAAACCAACTTGTGGACGCTAAGGAATTTTTTCAATGGTGCATCGCTGCTCTAATCCATGAGACTAACCGATCAAGGGAAGTGCGAAGGTACATTCAATTTAATTTTTATTGGATATCTAATTTTAAATAGTGTACATTTATCATATAATGATTATCTTTGATGGTATTTTGATATCATATTTACATTCTTCTTTGAATTTTCCATATATAGGTTTTTTTTGCATATTAGGATAGAAGATGTAGATAGATCAATTGGAAATGACGTTGAAACAATAAAAGGGACTCGAAAATTGCATTCAATTAAAACAAAGTTGTCCACAAATGTGTTTGCATTGGATAAAATAAAATATTCTTATTTTTGTCATGTTTGCATAGAAAACACAGAATCCAATGACGTTTGTGAAAAGAAAATGGATGTAAAGGATTGGAAACATAAAGAGCTAAATACAAACAGGAAAATGTCCATTGCAATGTTTGAATAAATGCAATCAGAGGAGACTACAATATCATCTGATGGTGATCAAGTTTCTGATCTTGTTAGAGAAGGTAATATTTTAATTTATTTCAGATCATAGAGATCTAGAAATAAATTTAAATACATAAGTTTGTTAAGTTTGTTTTATTGTGTAGGAGAATTATTTTTTTGTAATTGCACCAATTGACAACAATGAAAATGTGAAGTATTATATGATGCGTTGCACTGAATGAAAAATGAAATTATTAGAAAACTATAATGATCATGGTTTTCCATATGAAAGAGGATCTATTATACTGAAAGGTTATTTTTCAGACAAACTAATCAAAGTGGGGATTTTTTTTACTTTGAAGACTATCAACCCGATGTCATAAGTTGTCAATAGAGTCACTTGGTATGTGCAGCACGCATAAAGTTGATAGAGGTTCAAACCAAGAAATAAATGAAAATTAAGAAATGGAAAATGTCAAAATCCGATCATGAACAGATCATTGATGATGGAATTCCATTGGAATTTTTTTGATTTAACTACCCAACAATTTCTTCTCTTTGGATGCATGTTTTAGAACTTCCAGATCTCAACTAAAAATTGAGCTGCCTTGTTATGTTATATGTGCAAGTGTTTGCACATGTACATTGTTTTGTTACATGCACACTAGTATCAACTGAAAGTAGCTTTTCTATACATGCATCCATTAAAAATGTTGCATGTATTGGAGATATATATATGTTCTAGAATGCAATTCACTGAAAGTAACTTTTCTATGTGCATTGATGAAAAATGTTGCACATACTAGATATGTACATGTTCTAGGAAAATAACTGAAAGTAGCTTTTCTACACATGTGCATTGGTGAAAAATGTTGCACGTATTGGATATATATATGTTCTAGAATGAAATTAACTGTTCAAGTAGTTTTACTATGTGCATTGATTAAAAATGTTTCACGTATTGAATATATATATATATATATATATATATGTTATAGAATGCAATTAATTGAAAGTAGCTAAATTCTATTGGCATTGATGAAAAATATTGAAGTACTGGATATATATGTTCTAGAAAGCAACTAACTATTCAAATGTCTTTTCTATGCGCATTGATGAAAAATGTTGCACGTACTAGATATATATACATTATAGAATGCATTTTTTAAATTTTATGATTGTTTTCAACACATCTAACAACACCTAGAATCTTATGATTGTTTCTATATGTGTGTGTGTGTGTGTGTGTGTGTGTGTGTGTGTGTGTGTGTGTATTGTGCTTCAATAACTTTATCATATATATCACTTTTAAAAACTTTTTGATTATATCACAACATTACTTCACATGCAAAATGTAGTTCAACCATCCAAAACTTAGGTTTTAAAAACAAAACAAATAACACAACATTAATTCACATGCCAAATTTAGCTCAACCATCCAAAATTTGAGTTTTTCAAAAGACAAACATTAATATAGATCACAACATTACTTCCCATGCAAAATGTAGTTCTTTACCACCCAAAACTTAAGTTTAAAAAAAAAAACAAATTATACACAACATTACTTCACATGCCAGATGTAGTTCAACTATCCAAAACTTGAGTTATAAAAACAAAACATTATAGATCACAAGTATCAAAACTTAAAAAAAAAAACATTATAGATTACAAGTATCAAAAATTGAGTTTTAAAAACAAAACATTATAGATCACAAGTATCAAGTATCAAGTAACATTACTTCACATGGCAAATGTACTTCAACCATAACACTTTAAAAACAAAACAAATTATTTAACACAACATTAGTTCATATCACATGCCAAGTGTAGTTTAACGATCCAAAACTTGAGTTTTGAAAACAAAAAAAATTATATGTAACACTGTAACATTACTTCACATGCCAAATGTAGTTCAACCATCCAAAACTTATGTTTTAACAACATTATATATCACATTCACATGTACCAAATGTAGCTCACATAAAATATGTCCAAAATTTGCAGATCTCACAAGCATCAAATATCAGGTTATATATTATGGCATCTAAATAATATATAAAAAAAGTAAATTTAAGAATAGAAATATACTAAAAATATAATGTTTCACATGTCCATGTGCATCATTCATCAAATAATGCATGTGCATCATCCACCAAATAAATATGGATGTAGTGTCTTTCCCAACAAAGTCTCAATCCACGAGCTATCCTACGAAGCATGGGGAACATGTACACAACGTGTACAAACATTAAAATTTGATGTTTTAAAATTGAATGAGAATATATAGAACTTCATGTAAAAAACAAAATATGAAAAAAATCATACAATACCTCATGAGGTTCCCTCTCCATTTGATGTTCGTCTGCTACAACTTCCCCCACGGGAACATCTCCAACAGTAAACTATACAATATACATGTATATATATATATATATATATATATATATTAAAAATTTTCAAATGAAAATGCATATATATAAAATTATTTTCAATAATATTAAAAAAAAAGTTAGAAAACTTGTTCAAATGGTTGAAATGCTGTGGATGTTCCTATCTCCATCGCTAGAGTCTGTGGAGAAAAGAAATCCTCTATAGAAACCTAAAATTCAAAAAATTTAAAATAACTCAAAATCTCTAGATCTCAAGTTATAATAAAACTTTTAACCTTCAATTTATAACTTATAACTTAAAAACATATATATATATATATATATTTAAGTGAAAAATTGAATATTTGTGCTGTCAGATTTTGCATCTCCTAAGAGCGGTTCAGAAAGAAAATCTCCAAAAACACAAAATTCAAAAAATTTAAAACAACTCAAGATATAGATATATCTCATTTTTAATGGATTTTTGAGGTGGAATACATAACTTAAAAACATAATTTTAGAAGTGAAAAATTGTCCATACTTGTTGTTGTGGATCTGGCACATCTCCTAAGGAAGTATAAAGACATCTCCCAAGGAAGAAGAACGTACCACCATCCCAAAAACATCGAACGAATCGGAATATGTTAAAACATTTTATTATATATATGTACATTTACATGTGTGCACAATTATTTATTTTAAAAATATCACTTAAAAAAGACTAACATTTGCCAACATATTTTGATGGTGAGACCCATATTGATTGTTTGAACTAGAGGCTTCGAACATGATATTAACATTTTCTTCATTCATCAAGCATGACAACTACAAATGGTGTTAACATATATAATGATACATTTTTGTTAGATTAATGTATACAAATAAATGTATGTATATATGTATTTATTACAAATTGTACATGTGTTAAAATAATTGAACCCTAACCATTAACACATACCATTCCCATGCCCTCTTCCTCATGAACAATTAGGTCATTCCAACCATTGCGACAATTCTTTGCATATGTTTTGAGATCTTAAAAACTCATTTTGTCAATCTCTTCATCTGTATAATACATAAAATTATCGTGTGAATTCTCACATGCTCTTTGTCGATTCAGACAAACATTGACTCCACCCAATCCACTGTGAACATTGTCGATGATGGCATCTCTCGCTTCTCGACTAATTTGAGAAGTGGATTCCATCTCTGACTGCAAAGGTTTGACACGAAAAGGTTGAATAACCAATGATGGCTCAGGACAAGGCAACTCAACATCATGCCTAGCACCCCGACGGTCACACAATCGACCTTTCCCAGGACCAAAAAATTTAGAGGGAAGGTCATTGTAATTGGGTTTAATTTGCAAAAATAACTTTGCATAAAAGAATTTTATAAAATAAAGCAGAACCTTGTCGTTCCATGGGAGTCTTCCATAGACCGCAAGGTGTCTATCATACAAATAGTAAGCTATATTAGGGTGCTTGAAATATTGCACCTTCATCATCTTTATTTTCGGCACTCCTTTGAAATTAAACATAGACTTTTCCATTATTGTTGTAACTCTTCTTTAACAATCTCCCATTTATCAGGACCCATCACTGTTTCCTTTCTTTTTCTCATGACTTCTACAAAAATATCAATGGTTGGCCCGAGATTTCAGTACACATCTAATAGTTTGCCTAAAGAGTGTGTAACTATTTCCAAGCTTTGTCGACTCTTAGCAGTTAGATTCAAAGCCGCAAGATCTCTCTACACTTTTTCATGAAGATGTTGACACCTTTTTAAAGTGCATTGTTGCATGTTTCTTTCCCAAGGTATATCAGAAATGTCGGCTCGATAAGTCGTGGTGGGTGGACAACCTTCTTCTTGAATGATGTGTTCTTCCCTACATATTTTTTGACCAACATTTGGAGCATTTTCAGCCTCTGCATCAATATATAAATTTTTTATATTAGAGAAAACACATGTAAGAAAATTTTTACAAATTGAATGAAAAAAATATTCCAATTGATGGCCACCTCGATGTGGTAGGCTACCATATTTCCCACCTTGAGATTATTGAGAACTAGAACGACCCTACTAAGAACCAACACGACCATCCGTTGATTGGCCTCTGGGGGAATAAATATCACCACCTTCATGCAACCTGATAGCACTTATTGATGGCCCTCTAAGGGGATTTGAACCACCGCCAACCTCTCGAGATGAGAGAGAAGCTTCATAAACAAATATGAATTTATAATCAATTAAAAAATACATTCATACATATAAATACATGTACATATTCATTTATTAAATTTCATGAATCATACCAGGACTGGGTGAACCATGGGCATGCTCCATTGATGGAGTAGAGAACCTTCTCCTCTTAGCTCCTAGAAAATAAAAAATGAAACTTATTAACAACTAATTTAACTCACAAAGTTGATAAACAATCAATTCCATATGTACACACATGTATGTATATGTATGGATATTTAAGATTATATTTAAATACTATGAAAATATCTAGATCCCTCATCCCCTTCTCTCATAGGTTGGCATTTCCCAGTATAATTCTAATTCATCTATTAATTCATCTTTGATAGATGAATCCTGAATTGGCATTGCCTCACGCAATAGATTAGCATACATCTTATTCACATTTGTACAATGTACTATACTAAAAAATTGAAATTGGATAACATTATTGTTTGTTATTCCATGCAGTTCTTTAAGCATCTCCTTCTTAACTTGATACGCGCCATTCATCTGGCTGCACACAAGTTCAGAATTGCTGAAAACTACAATTCCATTTAATCCATACTCCATATTTGTTCCCAAGCCTTCTATCAATCCAATATAATATGCCTCATTATTTTTTATTCTTCCCGGTATATTCATTTTCCTTTGGACGACTTTTCTAGTCGCAATATTGGAAAGAACATATGTAATCACTGTTTTCCCTGGATTTGGATAGAAAGAAACATCTATGCATAATTCCCATTTTTCAACCATATTTAGTGGTCTTTTTATCCCTGAAAAAAAACAAATTCAATAAAAATATATATTAAATTGACATTTATTCCAAATACATGGGAGAAATAACACATGTGCATGAGATAGATGACACGTGCATGGTTTATCTTAAAGTTTGACTTAAAATTTTTATGATAGAATTCACATCTACAATTAATGGGAGGAAGCCTTTATTTTGTGAGAGAAATGACATTTACATGGTTTTCAAAATTATTTTATGCACTTACTAAAACAAATAGTTATGTCAAAAGTCACACCTTTATGAGTTTGTGGGAGAAATGAAACATAAATGACAAATGCCTTAAAGTTTTCCTAAATTTTATGGGAGAAGGGAGAAATGACACATGTACAAGGTTTGCCTTAGAGTGTTAGTAATTTATGGATATTAAAATGAAGAACCTCTATTTAGATCTATTACATAGATTGATTGTAGGGGCATTTACTGGATATGTCACCTTTCATAAAAGATGAGACCCAGAGGCTACCTCAACCTTTACATACTCATAAAAAGGTTGAGTAGTTTAAAGATATAGATGCATAAATTCAATGAGTATAGTTTTGACATATAAAATTCCAAAATGGAATAGTTTTTTGTGAAAAAATATTAATGGATCACTATGGATATATCTACTCCATTAAAAGGGATTTTTATAGAAGGATGTCCACTAAGTTGGAAAGAAGGGAAAATATCTCAATTATAGGTTAATGCATGTGTTTTACATTGAATATTTTTTATTTTATTAAGAATCTATTTGAAACATATAACTATATAAGGTTAAAACATATTTTTTGTATCAAATCACTTTTGGTTCAATGAGAAACTTTTATGGCTAATGTGTTTTTTATTTTTGTATCAAATTACTTTTGGTTTCAGTGGGAAACTTTTATGGCTAATGTGTTTTTCTCAAAATGTGATAGACTCCATTAAAAAGGGAGATATATCAAAATGATTCCAATGGTGTAATAAAATAGTTTCAAGTAGTTTAAAATTATAGATGCATAAATTCAATGAGCATAGTTTTGAGATATAAAAGTCCAAAATCGAATAGTTGTTTTTGAACAAATATCAGTGGATCACTATGGATATATCTGCTTCATTAAAAAGGATTTTTCTAGAAGGATGTCCACTAAGTTGGAATGAAGGGAAAATATCACAATTATATGTTAATGCATGTGTTTTACATTGAATATTTTTTATTTTACTAAGAATATATTTGAAACAATTACCTATATAAGGTTAAAACTTATGTTTTGTATCGAATCACTTTTGGTTTCAATGGGAAAATTTTATGGCTAATGTATTTTTTCTTGAAATGTGATAGACCCCATTAAAATGGGAGATATATCGAAATCATTCCTATGGTGTAGTAAAATAGTTGAGTATTTTAAAGATATAGATGCATAAATTCAATGAGCATAGTTTTGAGATATATAAGTCCAAAATGGAATAGTTTTTGGTGAACAAATATCAGTGGATCACTATGGATATATTTCCTTCATTAAAAGGGATTTTCTAGAATGATGGACTAAGTTGGAAAGAAGAGAAAATATCACAATTATATGTTAATGTGCATGTGTTTTACATTGAATATTTTTCATTTTATTAAGAATCTATTTGAAACAATTAACTATATAAGGTAAAAACCTATGTTTTGTATCAAATTACTTTTTGTTTCAATGTGAAACTTTTTATGGCTAATGTGTTTTTCTCAAAATGTGATAGACCCCATTAAAATGGGAGATATATCGAAATGATTCCTATGGTTTAATAAAAACATTTAGTAGTTTAAAGATATAGATGCATAAATTCAATGAGCATAGTTTTGAGATATACAAGTCCAAAAAGCAATAGTTGTTGGTGAACAAATATCAGTGGATCACTATGGATAAATCTGCATCATTAAAATGGATTTTTCTAGAAGGATGTCCACTAAGTTGGAAAGAAGGGAAAATATCACAATTATATGTTAATGCATGTGTTTTACAATGAATATTTTTCATTTTATTAAGAATCTATTTGAAACAATTAACTATATAAGGTTAAAACCTATGTTTTGTATCAAATTACTTTTGGTTTCAATTGGAAACTTTTATGACTAATGTGTTTTTCTCGAAATGTGATAGACCCCATTAAAATGGGAGATACATCAAAATGATTCCTATGGTGTAATAAAATAGTTGAGTAGTTTAAAGATACAGATGCATAAATTCAATGAGCATAGTTTTGAGATATATAAGTCCAAAAGGAACAATTTTTGGTGAACAAGTATCAGTGGATCACTATGGATATATCTGCTTCATTAAAATGGATTTTTCTAGAAGGATGGACTACGTTGGAAAGAAGCACTACAAGAAAAAGGCACATTGGTGAGGGGCAAACATGGTCACCATAAGCTCATTGGTGAGGGTCAAAAGAGCCTTCGTCACCAAAAACTAAACGTCACAAAAGGTGGCATCGCGGAAAGTATAGGTGTTGTGGTGACATTCAAGGTCTGTCACCAATAATGATTTATAGTGAAGAATAGTGACCATCACCATTTCATATGAGCAATGGTAACGGACAATAGCTTCCGTCACCAAAAAAATTAACGTCACCAAAGGTGGCATCGATGAAAGTATAGATGTTGTGGTGACATTCAAGGTTCGTCACCAATAATGATTTATAGTAACGGATAGTGACCATCACCATTTCATATGAGAAATGGTGATGGAAAATAGCCTCTGTCACCAAAAAACTGAATGTCACCAAAGTTGGCGTCGCTGAAAGTATGTGTTGTGGTGACATTCAAAGTCCGTCACGAATATTGATTATAATGATGGATAGTGACTGTCACCATTTCATTTGAATAGCAATGATTTTTTGTGATGGACCTTTCATGGCCATCATTATTGGTGCATATATATGGCGATGTTCATTGACCGTCACCATAAACTCATTGGTGACATCAAGGTCCGTCACAAATAATGACTATAATGACAAACAATGACCCTCACCATTTCATATCAACAACAACGATTTACGGTGATAGACCTTTAATAGTCGTCACTAATGGTGCATATATATGGTGGCGTTCATTGACCGTCACCATTTCATATTTTGGTGAGGATCGAAAAACGTCACCATAAGCTCATTGGTGATGGTCACAAGAGCATCCGTCACCCAAAATTGATCTTCGTCATTCTCTATATATGAATATCAGGGCACGATGGAATCGAACCACCAACATCCTACTTGTAAAGCAGGTGCTCTTCCATTGAGCTAGCACCCTTTGAAGAATTAGACTTTAAACTAGCAATTGCCCCTAAAGGTGCAAAGATACACAAAGGAATAAGAACCAAGAAAACTGAAAGAATTCAGTGTCCTTGTTCCTATTTTTATTCTACGACACTCTACAAAATATGATCTTGATCTATGATTTATTTGTGCCGAGTGGTTCTAATTTAATAGTAAATGTTATATTCAGATAAAATAAATGAATAACTGAGAGGCCTTACGAGCTAATTTTTAATCCTTACACCAAAATCTCTTAATATTCAAGTCTATGGAACAACTCGTTCAAAGTTCAAACTGAAGTAGATTTTAAATGGAAAGCCTAAAACCAGCGAAGTAGTTTACAAGTTAACATTTTGGATATAACTTATGTTCAATTTATATGACAAGTTATGCCATAACCTTAAAACTAGTTTCTTAGCTAAAAGACTTTCTTAAGACAACAATGACAAAGAAAGATAGTTATGGCAAGCAAAATTCTCTTGTTTTTTCTAATGAGGGTGCATGTAACTTGATAAAGGTTGTGTGAGAGTATCAAACCATAAGCAGTTTCACTAAAACATGGAAATGAAAAAGTCTTGTTAAGCAACAAAATTTTAGTTGAATATATGAAAAACATCGAGCTAAATGATATAATTAAACTAAAAGTAACTGTAAAAAAATGAAATTTCCATCATATACCATCTGGTTTGGTTAGTTCTTCAGAAAGAGAAAGTGCAATTACATGATCCAGCTCCTCATCTTGATTATTTAATGGACCATCCTGAACAAAAATGTCCACATACAACAATCAATGTTATTGTATTGGTAAGAATTTTGATATAATCTATCAAAGCATGTACTATGTAGGAGAATAACTGGAAATCACAACTAAAAATTTGAATCACAACATAACAATATAAAAAAACATGCAACAGGAAAGGAACAACTCCACAATCTAAGAAATATGCAACATATAACTGCTACTAAAATATAGTCGATAAAATTAAACTAAACTCACCTAACACTAGTAAATTTGGCCCAATTTCCAATAGCCAAAGTGTCGTTATTCCGACACATAGTCGTCGCAAGAGCGAAAATTTGAGGTCGGACAAAGCATGGTTAGCCATAGAGTCGCAATTCTGACACTTCAATAAAGCATCGGAAGAGCGACACTTGTTCTGACACTTTATTGAAGTGTCGTAATACCGATGCTTTTAAAGTGTCGCAATACCGACGCATTTAATGTGTCGCAATACCGACATGTTTCAAAAGTGTTGCAATACCAACGCTTTGCAGAAGCGTCGCAATACCGATGCTTTGTAGAAGCGTCACAATGCCGACGCTTTGCAGAAGCGTTGCAATACTGACGCCAGGAAGAAGTGTCGCAATACCAACGAACATTTAAAAATTTAAATAATAAAAAATAAAACGTCGCAAGACCCACGAAATTTAATTTAATTTTTTTTAAAGGAAGAAGTGTCGCAATACCAACGAACATTTAAAAATTCAAATAATAAAAAATAAAACATCGCAAGACCAAAGAAATTTTTTTTTTTTTTTTTTAAATGAAACTTCAAAACTGGACCCGCATACAGACCAATATGTGCAAGCTGGCAATCCATGCTCTCCACTAATACTTGGTAATTTAGTGCAAAAGGAATCAAGAGAGCAATAGAATAATACTTGGTATATGATTACAATAATATTTCCTCAATTAGCATCAAGAGAGCAATTATAACTTGCAAAACGAGAAGGGTAAAAAAAATCATGATTACGGAACCACTTCACAACAACATTTGCATTCAATTAAAGTCACTGAAATGGCAATAGGATAAAAAGTGGATATACATTAGAAATTCTTGTGGGTTAGTGAATTTCTTTTTTTTTTAAATGAAACTTTAAAACTGGACTGGAAATTGAATAGTACAGGTATTAATCATGCTTAACAAAATAGTGCCACATGAGCTTTTCATGTAATGTGGGAATATGGTTGATCAAGCCTTGACTATAATGATGAAAATTAGCTTCCGTAATTGTTCCGAATATATAGGGGAAATTTAGACAAATGAATCAAAACTCCCTATCCTACATTAAGTACATGCAGGTAGACTTACCCATATATCATATGTATTGGAGCCAACACTAAGTACTTGCAGACTGACATATACATGTTATCATGTCAGCATGGCTACTTTCAAGCATGGATGGAAGAAGGATCGAAGCCTCGAAGATGAATTTTAAAAAGGGATAAAAGGTAAACTCAGGTGTGAACTGAAAAAGATCACTGAAGCCCTCTTTCTAAACAGAATCACAGATATATAAACCCACATATATTGCATGTTATTAATTATTAGTGCATGCATCAAATTTTTCCATCAATCATAAAACTGAGGTTAGATGAACTAAAACTCCTTAACTTTTTAGCCACATCACTCGGAGCAAGGAAAAGTCTCTAGAACTATGACAGCATAGATTTAGCTTTGGCAGGATTGGCATCGTATGACAAAAAAGTAGTTCAACAGAAAAATTTACACAGATCTGTCGTAGAAGGGAACTTTGATATGGAAATGGACGTGCATGTTATATTAGTTTCATGACTATCAATGACAACCCAAAACATAGCACTGAAAAAAAGGTAAAAACAGAATGTTGCTTTCTTAAGCACAGACTCTGCACATTCCATGCAGGTATTGAAACCTTATTTGCTATACACATCTAGATACCCATAGACATTGCATGCTATCTATACACATCTAGACACCCATATGGCATAGACATTGTATGCTATCCAGAACATACATCAAATGCCTTTGTGGATCTCAAACCTGTGACTAACCTCAATAAACCAAAACTGCTTGGTTATATGGGACCCATGACCTGAACAAATTAACGTGTTGAGACCTGAAAGAAAAATTAAACTTTTGTAGGGAACCTTGACATCATAAAACATATGGCAATCCAAAGCAGAAGAATTCAGAATTTCAACCACAAATTTACCCTAGTAGGGAACCTAGATATGATTTAATGTAAATGCAAGCAGTTTCTACTCTGACACCAGTACTATCTTGAATAGCTGAAAACAAAGGACTGAAGAAAGGTGAAAATAGAATATCAGTTTATCAAGATAAAGAAATTAGAAATCCCATCACAGTCAGTTGAAAACTGATAAAGGTAACAAGTTAAAATAGAATGCCACTTTCTTAAGAAGATTTCATGCATACACCAAAAAAAAAAAAAAAAAAAAACTCCAAAAGAAACCACATACATCTCGACTCGCATACTGGCCAATATGTGCAAGCTGGAAATCCATGCTCTCCACTAATACTTGGTAATTTAGTGCACAGGGCATCAAGAGAGCAATAGAATAATACTTGGTACATGATTACAATAATATTTCCTCAATTAGCATCAAGAGAGCAATTAGAACTTGCAAAACAAGAAGGGTAAAAAAAATCATGATTACAGAACCAATTCACAACAACATTTTCATTCAACTAAAGTCACTAAAATGGCAATAGGATAAATTTAAGTGGTTTTTCAAGAAATTTAAATTATGTACCACCTATGGGATCCAAGCATCGTATACATCTGTGGGTGACCGATATTATGTTGCTCTTCTGATAAAGAATTCAAATTGATTGAAAGCCCTCCTAAGGCCTTCTTGGGTGCCTCATAGTGAAGTTACAAAAGGAGTATAGTCACTCTCATACTCATGGCATTTGTATCTTTCAAAGGCATGCCTTAATGCTTATGCATCCAAGAAAAGAATTCGAGGTTCCTACTTCAGGCATATCCTTGATCAAGTCAAACAAAGGTACAAAAGCAGTCATTTTGTTTTAAAATATGCTTTGCAGAATTATGTATTTGCAGACTCATGTAGTACCGTAGAATCTAAATTCTAAGAATATATATATGGTTTAAAAGATCCGACCTGTGGAGATACCTAAAATGATTATCACTCTTAGAGTCATAATCCTAGTATGATGTGACTCAATTTTTGGACACTTTTATTTATTCATTATCTCAGCAGTAAAGTTTTTTTTTGGCTCGTTGAGCCAAGTATCTGGAGCTTATTCCTCATGGCCAATTCTAGAATCTAAGGTTGGTCGATAATGCCCTGATTAAATACAAATGCTCTAAGTCATATCTGTGGACATATTGTTTCTCATTTATGCAATATTACCTTGATGCAATTTTACCAGCTCTCCAGGTCTGTGACATAATGCATGGAGGATGGAAGGTCTTTCTGGGAAGTGTATCTCTATTTCGGGTGTAGATTTTGTGTTGGATAAGAGCCACAGTTGGAGGATAGAAATTTTATGCAAGGAAACGTATCTTTAGTTGATTTTTCTGTGCGTTTTTGTGAGGTTTATCTCTGCTATAGACCATAGGAAGAAAGCCACTACAACAGCCTGTTTTTAAGTTGTTTGGAGGGTTTGAAAGCATGGTCAACCCTCCTCTGCCTTCATGAGTTTGGGGTTGTTTATCTTGCCACTTATTCAGGATTGTTGAAGGGAATGGATTGTTGAGGAGGAGCCTCAAAGCTCTATATCATAGATTAGATTATGGTGCATCACTGTAATGGAAAATAAAATTGAATCAAGCAGCCCTAACTAGTGACCCAGATTGTCGACATCAGTCCTTGAAGCTATCTGTGTTCATACCCTAACCAGTATTCATAATAGCAGTTTCATTGAGCCTAAGAGCTTAGAGGTCAGATCTTCTATTTGGAAAGTCAGTATTGACTTTAAATCATTGTACTCTCTCTCTCTCTATTGAACATTACATTATGAATAATAAGAACTGATCAAGGGTTTTTTCTGTCTTGGGGTTCTTCCCTGGCTTGAGCCATATTCATGTGTCCTCTTGTCTTGGCTTATCCTCTGCATTATTTTCTTATGTTCTTTTATCAGTTATAGTCATCATGATTTTAATTGATGTGGTTTCTATGGATTTATAATTGGGCTTTATATAAAAATTGATGTGACTGTCCTATGCTAAGAAAATGTTAAGCTAAATTTAACATGGTATTAGAGCTAGGCTGAGGACAAGCCCAAGAAAGAGGGAAAGCAATCACTAGAAATGTTGTCAAATATTCATGGCCTCTTTCGCCCCCAAAGGATCAAATAGTATGAAATTATGATATAAATTTGGTGCATCACAGTGACCAGCCCACAGTTTTGTGGATAAAGAGCGAAATTACTTTTTGAAGATCATACAAGACCTGGTTCAAATATCATGATTATAAGAGTCCAGCTCTGGGCACATAATATGAGGTCTGAGATTTCCAATCCACTGATCCACCTCAGAATTCGGTGAACTTGAATGGCTAATCAAAATCTTGACAAAGTCAACAAAGGGACCCATCATTTAAGGAGTTTTTCAAGAAATTTGAATTATGTACCACCTATGGGATCCAAGCATCGTATACATCTGTGGGAGACCGATATTATGTTTCCCTTCTCATAAAGAATTCAAATTGATTGAAATCCCTCCTAAGGCCTTGTTGGGTGCCTCATAGTGAAGTTAAAAAGTAGTTGAGTCCCTATCAAACTCATGGCATTTGTATCTTTCAAAGGCATGCCTTAATGCTTATGCATCCAAGAAAAGAATTTGAGGTTCCTAATTCAAGCATATCCTTGATCAAGTCAAACAAAGGTACAAAAGCAATCATTTTGTTTTAGAATATGCTTTGCAGACTTACGTATTTGCAGACTCATGTAGTACCATAGCATCTCAGTTCTAAGAATATATATATGGTTTAAAAGAGCCGACCTGTGGAGATACCTAAAATGATTATCACTCTTAGAGTCATAATCCCAGTATGATGTGACTCAATTTTTGGACACTTTTATTTATTCATTATCTCAGTAGTAATTTTTTTTTTTGGCTGGTTGATCCAAGTATCTGAAGCTTATTCCTCATGGCCAATTCTAGAATCTAAGGTTGGTCGATAATGTCCTGATCAAATACAAATGCTCTAAGTCATATCTATGGAAATATTGTTTCTCATTACTGCAATATTACCTTGATGAAATTTTACCATCTCTCCAGGTCTGTGACATAATGCATGGAGGATGGAAGGTCTATCTGGGTAGCGTATCTCTGTTTTGGGTGCAGATTTTGTGTTGGATAAGAGCCACAGTTGGAGGATAGGAAGTCTATGCTAGGCAACGTATCTTTAGTTGATTTTTCTGTGCGTTTTTGTGAGGTTTATCTCTGTTATATACCGCAGGAAGAAAGCCAGTACAACAACCTATTTTTAAGTTTTTTGGAGGGTTTAAAAGCATGGTCAATCCTCCTCTGCTTTCATGAGTTTGGGGTTGTTTATCTTGCCACTTATTTAGGATTGTTTAAGGGAAGGGATTGTTGAGGAGGAGCCTCAAATCTCTATATCAGAGATTAGATTATGGTACATCACTGTAATGGAAAAGAAAGTTGAATCAAACAGCCCTAACCAGTGACCCAGATTGCCGACATCAGTCCTTGAAGCTATCTTTGTTCATACCCTAACTAGTATTCATAATAGCAGTTTCATTGAGCCTAAGAGCTTAGAGGTCAGATCTCCTATTTGGCAAGTCAGTATTGACTTTAAATCATTGTACTCTCTCTCTCTATTGAACATTAGATTATGAATAATAAGAACTGATCAAGGGTTTTTTCCGTCTTGGGGTTTTTCCCTGGCTTGATTCATATTCATGTGTCCTCTTGTCTTGGATTATCCTCTGCATTATTTTCTTATGTTATTTTATCAGTTACATTCATCATGATTTTAATTGATGTGGTTGCCATGGATTTATAATTGGGCTATATATAAAAATTGATGTGACTGTCCTATGCTAAGAACATGTTAAGCTAAATTTAACATGGTATTAGAGCTAGGCTGAGGACAAGCCCAAGAAAGAGGGAAAGAAATCACTAGAAATGTTGTCAAATCTTCATCGTCTTGTTCGCCCTCAAAGGGTTAGATAGTATGAAATTATGATATAAATTTGGTGCATCACAATGACCAGCCCACAGTTTTTTGGATAAAGAGAGAAATTCCTTTTTGAAGATCATAAAAGACCTGGTTCAAATATCATGATTAGAAGATTCCAGTTCTGGGCTCATAATATGAGGTCTGAGATTTCCAATCCACTGATCCACCTAAGAATTTGGTGAACCATAATGGCTAATCAAACTCTTGACAAAGTCAACAAAGGGATCCATTATTTAAGGAGTTTTTCAAGAAATTTGAATTATGTACCACCTATGGGATCCAAGCATCCTATACATCTATGGGTGACCGATATTATGTTGCCCTTCTGATAAAGAATTTAAATTGATTGAAAGCCCTACTAAGGCCTTGTTGGGTGCCTCATAGTGAAGTTACAAAAGGAGTTGAGTCCCTCTCAAACTCATGGCATTTGTATCTTTCAAAGGCATGCCTTAATGCTTATGCATCCAAGAAAAGAAGTCGAGGTTCCTACTTCAGGCATATCCTTGATCAAGTCAAACAAAGGTACAAAAGAAGTCATTTTGTTTTAAAATATGCTTTGCAGACTTATGTATTTGCAGACTCATGTAGTACCATAGCATCTCAGTTCCAAGAATATATTTATGGTTTAAAAGAGCTGACCTATGGAGATACCTAAAATGATTATCACTCTTAGAGTCATAATCCCAGTATGATGTGACTCAATTTTTGGACACTTTTATTTAGTCATTATCTCAGCAATAAAGTTTTTTTTTGGCTGGTTGATCCAAGTATCCGGAGCTTATTCCTCATGGCCATTTCTAGAATCTAAGGTTGGTCGATAATGTCCTGATTAAATACAAATGCTCTAAGTCATATCTGTGGACATATTGTTTCTCATTTCTGCAATATTACCTTGATGCAATTTAACCAGCTCTCCAGGTCTGTGACATAATGCATGGAGGATGGAAGGTTTGTCTGGGCAGCGTATCTCTGTTTTGGGTGCAGATTTTGTGTCAGATAAGAGCCACAATTGGAGGATAGGAAGTCTGTGCAAGGAAACGTATCTTTAGTTGATTTTTCTATGTGTTTTTGTGAGGTTTATCTCTGCTATAGACTACAGGAAGAGGGCCACTACAGCAGCCAATTTTTAAGTTGTTTGGAGGGTTTGAAATCATGGTCAACCGTCCTCTGCTTTCATGAGTTTGGGGTTGTTTATCTTGCCACTTATTCAGGATTGTCGAAGGGCAGGGATTTTTGAGGAGGAGCCTCAAAGCTCTATATCAGAGATTAGATTATGGTACATCACTGTAATGGAAAAGAAGGTTGAATCAAGCAGCCCTAACCAGTGACCCAGATTGCCGACATCAGTCCTTGAAGCTATCTGTGTTCATACCCTAACCAGTATTCATAATAGCAGTTTCATTGAGCCTAAGAGCTTAGAGGTCAGATCTTCTATTTCGCAAGTCAGTATTGACTTTAAATCATTGTACTCTCTCTCTCTCTTTGTTGAACATTAGATTATGTATAATAAGAACTGATCAAGGGTTTTTTCCATCTTGGGGTTTTTCCCTAGCTTGAGCCATATTCATGTGTCCTCTTGTCTTGGATTATCCTCTACATTATTTTCTTATGTTCTTTTATCAGTTAGAGTCATCATGATTTTAATTTATGTGGTTGCTATGGATTTATAATTGGGCTTTGTATAAAAATTGATGTGACTGTCCTATGCTAAGAACATGTTAAGCTAAATTTAACATGGTATTAGAGCTAGGCTGAGGACAAGTCCAAGAAAGAGGGAAAGCAATCACTAGAAATGTTGTCAAATCTTCATGGCCTCTTTTGCCCTCAAAGGATCAGATAGTATGAAATTATGATATAAATTTGGTGCATCACAGTGACCAGCCCATAGTTTTGTGGATAAAGAGAGAAATTCCTTTTTGAAGATCATACAAGACCTGGTTCAAATATCATGATTAGAAGAGTCCAGTTCTGCATACATAATATAAGGTCTGAGATTTCCAATCCACTGATCCACCTCAGAATTCGGTGAACTTCAATGGCTAATCAAATTCTTGACAAAGTCAACAAAGGGACCCATCATTTAAGCATTTTTTCAAGCAATTTGAATTATGTACCACCTATAGGATCCAAGCATCGTATACATATGTGGGTGACCGATATTATGTTGCCCTTCTGATAAATAATTCAAATTGATTGAAAGCCCTCCTAAGGCCTTGTTGGGTGCCTCATAGTGAAGTTACAAAAGGAGTTGAGCCCCTCTCAAACTCATGGCATTTGTATCTTTCAAAGGCATGCCTTAATGCTTATGCATCCAAGAAAAGAAGTCGAGGTTCCTACTTCAGGCATATCCTTGATCAAGTCAAACAAAGGTACAAAAGCAGTCATTTTGTTTTAAAATATGCTTTGCAGACTTATGTATTTGCAGACTCATGTAGTACCATAGCATCTCAGTTCTAAGAATATATATATGGTTTAAAATAGCCGACTTGTGGAGATACCTAAAATGATTATCAATCTTAGAGTCATAATCCCAGTATGATGTGACACAATTTTTGGACACTTTTTTTTATTCATTACCTCAGCAGTAAAGTTTTTTTTGGGCTGGTTGATCCAAGTATCTGGAGCTTATTCCTCATGGCCAATTATAGAATGTAAGGTTGGTCTATAATGTCCTGATTAAATACAAATGCTCTAAGTCATATGTGTGGACATATTGTTTCTCATTTCTGCAATATTACCTTGATGCAATTTAACCAGCTCTCCAGTTCTGTGAAATAATGCATGGAGGATGGAAGGTCTGTCTGGGTAGCACATCTCTGTTTTGGGTGCAGATTTTGTGTTGGATAAGAGCCACAGTTGGAGGATAGGACGCCTGTGCAAGGCAACGTATCTTTAGTTGATTTTTCTGTGCATTTTTGTGAGGTTTATCTCTGCTATAGGCCTCAGGAAGAAAGCCACTACAACAACCTATTTTTAAGTTGTTTGGAGGGTTTGAAAACATGGTCAACCCTCCTCTGATTTCATGAGTTTGGGGTTGTTTATATTGCCACTTATTTAGGATTGTTGAATGGAAGGTATTGTTGAGGAGGAGCCTCAAAGTTTTATATCAGAGATTAGATTATGGTACATCACTGTAATGGAAAATAAAGTTGAATCAAGCAACCCTAACCAGTGACCCAGATTGCCGACATTAGTCCTTTAAGATATCTGTGTTCATACCCTAACCAGTATTCATAATACCAGTTTCATTGAGCCTAAGAGCTTAGAGGTTGGATCTTCTATTTCGCAAGTCAGTATTGACTTTAAATCATTGTACTCTCTCTCTCTTTGTTGAACATTAGATTATGAATAATAAGAACTGATCAAGGGTTTTTGTTGTCTTGGGGTTTTTCCTTGGCTTGAGACATATTCATGTGTCCCCTTGTCTTGGTTTATCCTCTGCATTATTTTCTTATGTTCTTCTATCAGTTACAGTCATCATGATTTTAATTGATGTGGTTGCTATGGATTTATAATTGGGCTATATATAAAAATTGATGTGACTGTCTTATGCTAAGAACTTGTTAACATAAATTTAACATGGTATTAGAGCTAGGCTGAGGACAAGCCCAATAAAGAGGGAAAGAAATCACTAGAAATTTTGTCAAATCTTCATGGCCTCTTTCGCCCTCAAAGGACCAGATAGTATGAAATTATGATATAAATTTGGTGATCACAATGACCAGCCCACAGTTTTGTGGATAAAGAGGGAAATTCCTTTTTGAAGATCATACAAAACCTGGTTCAAATATCATGATTATAAGAGTCCAGTTCTGGGCACATAATACGAGGTCTGAGATTTCCAATCCACTGATCCACCTCAGAATTCGGTGAACTTGAATGGTTGATCAAACTCTTGACAAAGTCAACAGAGGGACCCATCATTCAAGGTGTTTTTCAAGAAATTTGAATTATGTACCACCTATGGGATCCAAGCATCCTATACATCTGTGGGTAACCGATATTATGTTTCCCTTCTGATAAAGAATTCAAATTGATTGAAAGCCCTCCTAAGGCCATGTTGGGTGCCTCATAGTGAAGTTACGAAAGGAGTTGAGACCCTCTCAAACTCATGGCATTTGTATCTTTCAAAGGCATGCCTTAATGCTTATGCATCCAAGAAAAGAAGTCGAGGTTCCTACTTCAGGCATATCTTTCGTCAAGTCAAAAAAAGGTACAAAAGCAGTCATTTTGTTTTAAAATATGCTTTGCAGACTTATGTATTTGCAGACTCATGTAGTACCATATCATCTCAGTTCTAAGAATATATATGGTTTAGAAGAGCTGACCTGTGGAGATACCTAAACTTATTATCACTCTTAGAGTCATAATCCCAGTATGATGTGACTCAATTTTTGGACACTATTATTTATTCATTATCTCAGCAGTAAAGTCTTTTCTTTGGCTAGTTGATCCAAGTATCTGGAGCTTATTCCTCATGGCCAATTCTAGAATCTAAGGTTGGTCTATAATGTCCTGATTAAATACAAATTCTCTAAGTCATATCTGTGGACATATTGTTTCTCATTTCTGCAATATTACCTTGATGCAATTTTACCATCTCTCCAGGTCTGTGACATAATGCATGGAGGATGGAAGGTCTGTCTGGGCAATGTATCACTGTTTTGGGTGCAGATTTTGTGTTTTATAAGAGCCACAGTTGGAGGATAGGAAGTCTGTGCAAGGCAGCGTATCTTTAGTTGATTTTTCTGTACGTTTTTGTGACGTTTATTCTGCTATAGACCACAGGAAGAAAGCCACTATAGCAGCTTGTTTTTAAGTTGTTTGGAGGGTTTGAAATCATGGTCAACCCTCCTCTGATTTCATGAGTTTGGGGTTGTTTATCATGCCACTTATTCAGGAATGTTGAAGGGAAGGGATTGTTGAGGAGGAGCATCAAAGCTCTATATCAGAGATTAGATTATGGTACATCACTATAATGGAAAAGAAATTTGAATCAAGCAGCCCTAACCAGTGACCCAGATTGCCGACATCAGTCCTTGAAGCTATCTGTGCTCATACCCTAACAAGTATTCATAATAGGAGTTTCATTGAGCCTAAGAGCTTAGAGGTCAGATCTTCTATTTGGCAAGTCAGTATTGACTTTAAATGATTGTACTCTCTCTCTCTCTGTTGAACATTAGATTATGAATAATAAGAATTGATCAAGGGTTTTTTCCGTCTTGGGGTTTTTCTCTGGCTTGAGCCATATTCATGTGTCCTCTTGTCTTGGCTTATCCTCTGCATTATTTTCTTATGTTCTTTAATCAGTTACAGTCATCGTGATTTTAATTGATGTGGTTGCTATGGATTTATAATTGGGCTATATATAAAAATTGATGTGACTGTCCTATGCTAAGAACATATTAAGCTAAATTTAACATGGTATTAGAGCTAGGCTGAGGACAAGCCCAAGAAAGAGGGAAAGCAATCACTAGAAATTTTGTCAAATCTTCATGGCCTCTTTCGCCCTCAAAGGATCAGATAGTATGAAATTATGATATAAATTTGGTGCCTCACAGTGACCAGCTCACAGTTTTGTGGATAAAGAGCGAAATTCCTTTTTGAAGATCATACAAGACCTGCTTCAAATTTCATGATTATGAGAGTCCAGTTCTGGGCACATAATATGAGGTATGAGATTTCCAATCCACTGATCCACCTCAGAATTCGGTGAACTTGAATCGCTAATCAAACTCTTGACAAAGTCAACAAAGGGACCCATCATTTAAGGAATTTTTCAAGCAATTTGAATTATGTACCACCTATGGGATCCAATCATCATATACATCTGTGGGTGATCGATATTATGTTTCCCTTCTGATAAAGAATTCAAATTGATTGAAAGCCCTCCTAAGGCCTTGTTGGGTGCCTCATAGTGAAGTTACAAAAGGAGTCGAGTCCCTCTCAAACTCATGGCATTTGTATCTTTCAAAGGCGTGCCTTAATGCTTATGCATCCAAGAAAAGAAGTCAAGGTTCCTACTTAAGGCATATCCTTGATCAAGTCAAACAAAGGTACAAAAGTAGTCATTTTGTTTTAAAATATGCTTTGCAGAATTATGTATTCGCAGACTCATGTAGTACCATAGCATCTCAGTTCTAAGAATATATATATGGTTTAAAAGAGCTGACCTGTGGAGATACCTAAAATTATTATCACTCTTAGAGTCATAATCCCAGTATGATGTGACTCAATTTTTGGACACTTTTATTTATTCATTATCTGTTGATAAAGCTTGTTTTTTAGCTGGTTGATCCAAGTGTCTAGAGGTTCTTCTCCTTGGCCAATTCTAGAAGATCTAAGGTTGGTCGATAATGTCACAGTTAAAGATAATCTTTCTAAGTCATCTGGCTGGAAATATTGTTTCTCATTTACTGGCTATTACCTTGTCTGTTACCACCCGACTCTCAGGTCTATGACATAATGCATGGAGGATGGAAGGTCTATTGACCTTTATCTTATTTTGAGTCTGGGTAAATGGCTGTATGAGTGAGTTGGAGGATAGGAATTTTTTGCAAGGCAACGTATATTTAGTTGATTTTTCTGTGCGTTTTTGTGAGGTTTATCTCTGCTATAGATTGTAGGAAGAAAGCCACTATAACAGCCTGTTTTTAAGTTGTTTGGAGGGTTTGAAAGCATGGTCAACCCTCCTCTAATTTCATGATTTTGGGGTTGTTTATCATGCCACTTATTCAGGATTTTTGAAGGGAAGGGATTGTTGAGGAGGAGCATCAAAGCTCTATATCAGATATTAGATTATGGTACATCACTGTAATGGAAAAGAAAGTTGGATCAAGCAGCCCTAACCAGTGACCTAGATTTCCGACATCAGTCCTTGAAGCTATCTCTGTTCATACCCTAACTAGTATTCATAATAGGAGTTTCATTGAGCCTAAGAGCTTAGAGGTCAGATCTTCTATTTGGCAAGTCAGTATTGACTTTAAATGATTGTACTCTCTCTCTCTCTGTTGAAAATTAGATTATGAATAATAAGAACTGATCAAGGGTTTTTTCCGTCTTGGGGTTTTTCCCTGGCTTGAGCCATATTCATGTGTCCTCTTGTCCTGGCTTATCCTCTGCATTATTTTCTTATGTTCTTTAATCAGTTACATTCATAGTGATTTTAATTGATGTGGTTGCTATGGATTTATAATTGGGCTATATATAAAAATTGATGTGACTGTCCTATGCGAAGAACATATTAAGATAAATTTAACATGGTATTAGAGCTAGGTTGAGGAAAAGCCCAAGAAAGAGGGAAATAAATCACTAGAAATTTTGTCAAATCTTCATGGCCTCTTTCACCCTCAAAGGATCAGATAGTATGAAATTATGATATAAATTTGGTGCATCACAGTGACCAACTCACAGTTTTGTGGATAAAGAGCGAAATTCCTTTTTGAAGATCATACAAGACCTGCTTCAAATGTCATGATTAGAAGAGCCTAGTTCTGGGCACATAATATGAGTTCTAAGATTTCCAATCCACTGATCCACCTAGAATTCTGGGAACTTGAATGGCTAATCAAACTCTTGACAAATTCAACAAAGGGACGCATCATTTAAGGAGTTTTTCAAGCAATTTGAATTATGTACCACTTATGGGATCCAATCATCATATACATCTGTGGGTGACCGATATTATGTTGCCCTTCTGATAAAGAATTCAAATTGATTGAAAGCCCTCCTAAGGCCTTGTTGGGTGCCTCATAGTGAAGTTACAAAAGGAGTTGAGTCCCTTTCAAACTCATGGAATTTGTATCTTTCAAAGGCATGCCTTAATGCTTATGCATCAAAGAAAAGAAGTCGAGGTTGCTACTTCAGGCATATCCTTGATCAAGTCAAACAAAGGTACAAAAGTAGTCATTTTGTTTTAAAATATGCTTTACAGACTTATGTATTTGCAGACTCATGTAGTACCATAGCATCTCAGTTCTAAGAATATATATATGGTTTAAAAGAGCCGACCTGTGGAGATACCTAAAATGATTATCACTGTTAGAGTCATAATCCAGTATGATGTGACTCAATTTTTGGAAACTTTTTTTTATTCATTATCTCAGCAGTAAAGTTTATTTTTTGTTGGTTCATCCAAGTATCTGGAGCTTATTCCTCATGCCCAATTCTATAATCTAAGGTTGGTCGATAATGTCCTGATTAAATATAAATGCTATAAGTCATATCTGTGGACATATTGTTTATCATTTTTACAATATTACCTTGATGCAAATTTACCAGCTCTCCAGGTCTGTGACATAATGCATGGAGGATGGAAGGTCTGTCTGGGCAGTGTACCTCTATTTTGAATGCATATTTTGTGTTGGATAATAACGACAGTTGAAGGATAGGAAGTCTGTGAAAGGCAACGTATCTTTAGTTGATTTTTATGTGCGTTTTTGTGAGTTTTATCTCTGCTATAGGCCACAGGAAGAAAGCCAGTACAACAACTTGTTTTGAAGTTGTTTGGAGGGTTTGAAAGCATGGTCAACCCTCCTCTCCTTTCATGAGTTTGGGTTTTTTTATCTTGCCACTTATTCAGGATTATTGAAGGGAAGGGATTGTTGAGGAGGAGCCTCAAAGCTCTATATCAGAGATTAGATTATGTTACATCACTGTAATGGAAAAGAAAGTTGAATCAAGCAGCCCTAACCAGTGACCTAGATTACCAACATCAGTCCTTGTAGATATCTGTGTTCATACCCTAACCAGTATTCATAATAGCAGTTTCATTGAGCCTAAGAGCTTAGAGGTCAGATCTTCTATTTCGCAAGTCAGTATTGACTTTAAATCATTGTACTCTCTCTCTCTCTCTGTTGAACATTAAATTATGAATAATAAGAACTGATCAAGGGTTTTTTCTGTCTTGGGGTTTTTCCCTGGCTTGAGCCATAGTCATGTGTCCTCTTGTCTTGGCTTATCCCCTTCATTATTTTCTTATGTTCTTTTATCAGTTACATTCATCATGATTTTAATTGATGTGGTTGCTATGGAAAGATAATTGGGCTATATATAAAAATTGATTTGACTTCCCTATGCTAAGAACATGTTAAGCTAAATTTAACATCGTATTAGAGCTAGGCTGAGGACAAGCCCAAGAAAGAGGGAAAGCAATCACTAGAAATGTTGTCAAATATTCATGGCCTCTTTCGCCCTCAAAGGATTAGATAGTATGAAATTATGATATAAATTTGGTGCATCACAGTGACTAGCCCACAATTTCGTGGATAAAGAGCGAAATTCCTTTTTGAAGATCATACAAGACCTGGGTTCAAATATCATGATTAGAAGCGTCCAGTCCTGGGCACATAATATGGGGTTTGAGATTTCCAATCCACTTATCCACCTCAAAATTTGGTGAACTTGAATGGCTAATCAAACTCTTGACAAAGTCAACAAAGGGACCCATCATTTAAGAAATTTTTCGAGCAATTTGAATTATGTACCACCTATGGGATCCAAGCATCATATACATCTGTGGGTGACTGATATTATGTTGCCCTTCTGATAAAGAATTCAAATTGATTGAAAGCCCTCCTAAGGCCTTGTTGGGTTCCTCATAGTGAAGTTACAAAAGGAGTTGAGTCCCTCTCAAACTCATGGCATTGGTATCTTTCAAAGGCATTCCTTAATGCTTATGCATCCAATAAAAGAAGTCGAGGTTCCTACTTCAGGCATATCCTTGATCAAGTCAAAAAAAGGTACAAAAGGAGTCATTTTATTTTAAAATATGCTTTGCAGACTTATGTATTTGCAGACTCATGTAGTACCATAGCATCTCAGTTCTAAGAATATATATATGGTTTAAAAGAGCCGACCTGTGGAGATACCTAAAATGATTATCACTCTTAGAGTCATAATCCCAGTATGATGTGACTCGATTTTTGGACACTTTTATTTATTCATTATCTCAGTAGTAAATTTTTTTTTTTGGCTGGTTGATCCAAGTATCTGGAGCTTATTCCTCATGGCCAATTCTAGAATCTAAGTTTGGTTGATAATGTCCTAATTAAATACAAATTCTCTAATTCATATCTGTGGACATATTGTTTCTCATTTCTGCAATATTACCTTGATGCAATTTTACCAGCTCTCCCCTATTATATTGTTCATAAGAGGATTTTACAAGGACCAATCCATGAGTTTAAAGATTGACTGAATGCGAATGATGGCTTAATAGCATCTAAGTCAATTTTTTACATTATGTCATCCACATAAGGGTGTTTAAATATTCAACTTCAACTTAGGCAGAGGTATCAAAATGAAGTCATAATACCTGAAGCAATTTTAAGGACACATCCTCACTTTTCTAGTTACTTCAGATGATGTATAATGTTTGAATGAGGTAAGGATGGCTTCAGAATTATAGTCCGACATACAATCAGTATTGATATGACAGTCCACAAATCATGGTGCTTTGGCAAGTCCCTGATATATGGTAAATCTAAGTTGATCTCAACCATCTATCTCTTTACTCTTTTCAAAAGCAACCAAAGAAAGAGGCAGTCTAGAAGACCCAGGATTAATGATTATTACAAGAAAGAGAATCTGATTCCATAATAAATCCTTCTGACATAACATTTCTAACCTTTATATAGGTCTATGTATTATCTTCACATGGCCCTGTTGGATAACTATGTATATTATCTTGGCATAGTTTAGATGGTATAGTTTTTTTATTTCAGTTTGGCTATGGACTGCATAAATTCATCTCTCCCTCTCTTTGGATAGGGATCCTGACCTCTGATTTCAGTACATCTATGAACCTCAGTCTCTGTTCTATATATGGCCATGAACATTGCTCTTGTGACTTGGCATAATTATGATATTCCGCTGTGCTTGATATCACAGTGGTTGTAGTATCTCAGTGGCAGCTTATTGGCATCACAGTGGTATACCATACCAGTGGTATGGTTGATCTTTGGCTTATTTATCTTTGCTTACAATAACATGGTTGACCTCTCATATATGTAAGATGGATCCACAGTAGTTTGTATGAAAGATCAGTTACTTCATTGACACAACAAATGCATGCTTGGCATCAATCTATATTGCATCATTACTTTCAATCGACACATCAAGCATGAAAGGTCATCGGTAACAGAATCATTAACAATGGATCTTGTTCACAAACAAAGTTGTGAACAAGATGTGTAAGTTCCGGACAGTATCATAGGACATAAAAGAATATCCTTGTACTGGTATGGGGGCAGGGGCTTAGAATTAGGGCACTCATTCCCCAAATCTCTTAAGGGGATGTGTCTTCTAAATTCTTCTCCTAGCACCTGAAGAGAACATAGAATTCTGAGTGGATTTGTTCTTTTGAGATTCTAGTGGCAACTTTTTAGAGATGAGATGAAAATCAGGGAGTATTTTCAAGATAATTTCCTCCATGTGACACCTTTGTTGAGTTTTTTAAAGGAGTAGTTCCCAAGAATGGTTAAAATTACAGAAGGTTTTGTCTTTGTTGACAGCTAGTTGGATACAGAAAATCAGATTCGATTGAAAGGGCATGTTTATGCTTGATAATATTATAGCTATAAGGTGGTTTTTAATGGGCTTAGGGGATTGGTAAAAAAAAATCTGTGTCAAAATTGACTTTGAGAAACCTTAATCCTTGATTTTGAAAATAAATAAAAAAATAAAATCATCTAAAAAAGTGTTGATTTGAAACAGGTTACATTGTAACCCATCATCTAACTCATCTAACTGGTGGTTTGGCTCTCTGGAAGATCACCACATAGTCTACTGTGTCATTAAATCCAAAAACTCAAAATCCAAAAAGGGGAATTTATCGGTTATGATATATACAGTAGAAATAACAAAGATTTCAGCAAAGGCATTATGAGTTTGGACAAATTACAAGTTTGGAAAAATGTAAAGAATAAAAATCGTCATCAACATTTTAACTAATGGTAATAAGAAGTCAAGCTCGTAATCCAGTATGTTTTTTTTGTTTTTTTGGTTATGTAATTAATTTGTGCTAATTTATGCATATCAAATTTTTTGGAGTGTAGTTTCTGTAGCCTAGTTCTTACGCACTGTTCAACAATGAATCTATTGGCCCCAGAGGAAATCCTTGTATAAAAGAAGATTCCCTTAAGGGGACGAAAGTCTACTCCTTGCAATTATGAAACCAAACCAGATACTTATAAATACACAGGAAATGGATGCAGAGATAAAGAAGTTGCTTCAAAAATATTAAACAGGTTGTTAATGCTCGAAACTTACAAAGATCAAGACCCTTTCTGCTGTAGATGGAAGAAAAAATTACTGCACGCGCAGAGAGAGATGAAATTTTTTCCATGTTGACTGATAGCTTTCCCTCGAGCCTGATAGAATAAGACCCACAAAAAAATCCCAAATAACTAAGCCAGTGGGAGATGAGCGAGAGATGTGTTTTGGGCGGGATATGTGTTATTTTAATTTGATGTCTAAAATTTAAACGAAAAATGAATACTCTATCCTTCTATTTCTCCAAACATTATTTTTAATATTATGCTCTCCAAATATCATATTTAATATCATATCTATTGTTGTTTTGATGGATGGTGAGAGTAGTTCTTGATTTTTTGTAATGTTAACAATTTTTTAAAAGGAAGTTTCAAAAATCAATTCAATTTCATTCTAATAAATTTATTTTAAAAACATTGATGATGAATCACATAGAAAGGTGTCGACTTTAAAAAATATGTGATTTATCTAGAAGATTTTTTAAAGAAATTAATTAATTAATTATTAAAATAAAATTGAGATAAAATAGCAAATTTAGGAGAGGTTTTTGCCACCCATGGTTTTTCTCATGCTATTCCACTATGCCAACAAGGTGGAATTAACCTGATCATAGGTCCCAACTAGACCTGATCTCATTTGGAATGGCTAATCCCATGGGTTTTAAGGATTGTTATAAGGGTTAGGGGAATAATGAGTTAGTGGTTAAGGGATTAAGGATTAGGGGCTTACGAGTTAGGGGAATAAGGGCTTAGGAGTTAGAGGTTTAGGGTTTAGGGGTTAGAGGAATAATGAGTTAGTGGTAAAGGGGTTCGGGATTGGGGGCTTAGGGGTTAAGGGATTAGGGATTGGGAGCTTAGGGGTTAGGGGATTTAGGCACATTTAGGGGTTAAGGGAATAATGAGTTATTGGTTAAGGGATTATGGATTCGGGTTGGGGGAAATGAGTTAGTGGTTAAACCGTTAAGTATTTGGGGGTTAGGGGATTTAAGTGCATTTAGGGGTTAGGGGAATAATGAGTTAGTGGTTAATGGATTAGGGATTGAGGGCTTAGGGGTTAGGTGATTTAGGCACAGTTAGGGGTTAGGTGAATAATGATTTAGTGGTTAAGGGATTAGGTATTAGGGGCTTAAGGGTTAGGGGATCTAGCAGTTAAGGATTTGAGGGGTTAGGGGTGAGGAGTTAATGGGCTATGGGTTAAGCATTAACGGTTTAGGTGTTAAGGGTTAAGGGGTTAAGGGGTTAGGGGTTTAGGTGTTAGTGGTTTAACGGTTTAAGGGTACAACAAAGATAATTATTATAATTACAACAACACTATAAGGTTTATAGGTTGATTGATATTAACACTGATAGGGTAACCTTAAATAGTGAAGTTTTTTTTGATGACGAGGTTGGACCTTTCCAAACTTCTCCAAGGTTTTGAATTACTTAGAAGCTGGAAGGGGCTGAGGATTTAGGGGTCAAGCCTCAGGTAGCTACACTTGAAGGGGGGTGGAAGATTTTGAGCATGATGAGTCTCCTAGACTAGTAATTTATGATCTAGATATAGGTGGTCCAGGTCATGGTGACAATACTGAATTTCAAACATTCTATAGAAGATCCACAGAGTTTGTAGAGCTTGTCAGGCAAGGAAGCTACATTGAATACCATTTTATGAAGGACGAGCTTGGAGAGCATAGAGGGTCCTTCAATTGGTACTTTCAGACATATGTGGACCAATGAACATGACATCAACCACTGGTGTTAGGTACTTCCTTCCATTTGTTGATTATTTCAATAGAAAATGTGGGTATATTTTCTATAATTAAAATATGATGTGTTTAATAAATTTCAAAATTTCAAAGCATTAATGAAGTAGAAGGTCACATAGAACCGTGGTTTGGAAGAAATTACAAGTAAGTCATCTTAAATTTTTGGTTCCACTGCCTACACTTTGATTCTAGCTAAGAAGATAACCAAATTAGATCCAAAGAGAAAAGCTAATGATTATATGGTACAACAATAGTATAAGGTTTATAGGTTGATTGATATTGACACTGATAGGGTAAGCTTCAATAATGAAGTTGTTGTTGATGAGGAGGTTGGACCCTTCGAAACTTCTCCTAAGTTTTGAATTACTTAGAAGCCAAGTGCCAATGTGTGTCAGGGAGTGTTATGCATGTTATGAAGTGGCAGGGCATGTCGAAAAGTGCTAAGTTGAGAGTGCCAATGCATGTTGAGGAGTGTTAAGGAGTACTAGGACAACACAAGGGAAGAATAGGTAAAAATACATGGAAGTGAATGAATATGAGGATATGTAGGGAGTGGCAATGAGTGATAGTTGTCATGCCAAGGAGGGAGTGAGAAGGTATTCTAAGCAATCACAAACCTTATTGACTGCTCAATTCTTACCATTCTCACATCATAACAAAAAACCATAAAAATGCCATTCTTAAAATCTATTGTGTAGTTTCCTAATGTCATTCAAGTAGAATCTCTCAATTACTTATGTCAGTAATGGTGAGATCATTTTTTAATTATTTTAAAGGAACTCTTTTTATACTTGCACCCCATAAAACATAAATCATCAAGTCAAAAAGAATGGAAATGAATGTATAATAGAGTGTGTTGGGGGTGTTAGCGAGTGTCAAGCGTGGAAACAGGGGAGTGACAAAGCATAATAGGAAATGCTATGGCATTTCAAGAAGTGTCAGGGTGTGCTAATATGTTCCAGATAGTGTCAAGGCATACCAGGCATGCCAAGACATGCCATGTGTTAAGGAGGGAGTGTTAGCAAGTTCTAGGTGTGCTAAGAAGGGAGTGACAAGGTATGTTAGGCAATTCCAATGCATGATGAAGTGCTAGGAAAGCATGCCAAGTTGTGCCAAGTTCTAGGGCATGCCAATGTGTGCCAAGGTGTTTTAAGGAGTGCTAGAGAAACACAAGGTAGCACTATGTCACAATGCATTGAAATGAATGAATAATAGTGTGTGACAAGGAGTTTCAACGAGTTCCATGTGTGATAAGGAGTGAGGATGCATGCTTGGAAGTGATAAGGAATGATATAGTGCTAGGTTGGGATGCATCCAATATGTGCCAACGCATGCAAGGAAGTGTTAACTAGGAGTACCCGGGAAACACAAGGGAAAACTACGTCAAAATGCATGGAAATGAACAAATAAGAGTTTGTGATTGGAAGTCTCAGTGACTTCCAACTGTGCTAAGGAGAGATTGACAATGTATGCTAGGCAGTGTTAAGGCATGCTAGAGGCCAAGTAAACATGCCAAGATGTCCTAGGTGTTAAGGTGTACCAACACGTGCCAAGGAGTGTTAAGGAATGATATGGAAACACAAGGGAGCACTTGGTAAAAATGCATGAAAATGAATGAATACGATTTTGTGACTGGGATTTTCAATGAGCTCTAGGTGTGCTAAGGAGAGAGTGAAAAGGTGTGTTAGGTAGTGCCAATGAATGCTAGAGTGCTAGGGTGGCATGCCAAGATGTGTCAGGTGTTAGGGTGTGATAATGCATTCTAGGGAGTGTTAGGGAGTGTCAGGTAAACCTAAGGAATAACTATATCAAAATGCATGGAAATGAACGAATAAGAGTCTGTGATATGGAGTGTCAATGAGTTCTAGGTGTGTTAAGGAGGAAGTTACAAGGTTATATGCTAGGCAATGCCAAGGTGTGTTAAACTACCAAGGTGTGTCAGGAAGTGCTACAGTGTGTTAGGGAGTGTAAAATCATGTCAAGGAACGTAGGGGATGCTAACACATGCCACACAATTCCAAGGCATTTAGGACATATCAGGTGTTATGGCATGTCAAGATGTAAACTATGTTTCTTAGTTTTTTTACAACCACAGTTGTATGTGATGAGCCTTGTCTTGGTAACTTGTTATGTGGGATCAATTGAGATTGGACATGAGTAGTCTAATATGAGTTACATGTAGTTCTTAGGTGAACAAGGCATATGTTGAATTTCCATGACACATGAGAATTTGGGTTTGGTCTTAGAATATTTGATGCAAACACACTCAAGTGACATAACACATCAAATTTTCACAATTAAATCTACACACATCAGGGAATCAATTAGTGCACATGAAAATTTATAAATTTTTCAAACCTTTCTTCATTAAATTACAACCTATAATAGAATAAGCTAGAGCTCTCGTACCAGGGATGATGGCCCTTTATAGTCACACTAATACAAGGAATACAGCTAGGGCCTAGTGTTAGTCCTTTGACAACCAATATGCCTTGAACAAGACAACACTTGACCCAATTTTTTATGGTGGACACGCATAGCCCTTTCAATCCACATGTCTTAAACACATTTGGCAGGACCTCTTTCCTCCCATTATGAAACCGCTCATTCTGCCTCTATCAATGAACTAAATTCCTTTATGTTACAGAACTCGTCTCAAAAAAAAATTCCCTCTATCTACCTCTTTTTTCCTTTAAGGTATCCAACACTTAAAGTTTTTTATTAAGTGTTCACAACTCTGTTGTGAACAACTCTTTGGTCTGCCCAATTTTTCCATACTGCTGCTCCAAGATGACAAGTCTAGGGATATGGAGGTTTCCCTTCTTCTCAATGACACAATACTCTACAATATAGTGAAATGGGGCTAGTTGGCTAGCCCATTTGACTGCTACTTTAGTCCTTCAAATTTTGCACATTTTTAGGCCCAATACACCTACCCTTCTACTAGCCTTGTTTTCCTTCACAAGTACAGGACTTAGAGCTCTTCTTTGACAGTCACCTAACAACCCTTCAATTGTACTTGGACTGCCATCAATTTTCCCAACCACAGTAAATTGTTTTACTGATCTAGTTCCCACAACACTGCCCTCATCTAGGGCTCTTCAAATATGCCACCTAATAGTGATTTGAGTCCTCTCAAAATCACTATTCTTGTGTGATAATTTTTGTTGTCCAATCTATGAACAAATCTGAACTACTCATATTATCATCCTTCTAACAATTTGTAGATGAAAGAACTAGGGTCACAAATCATCCATTAACAGTCCATTCAATAACTGTTTATAGGATTCTTCAGATCTCTGTCCAAAATTCCATGGACAGTCCAACAAAATCAACTCCTCTTCATGTCAATCCATTCCTCATATGGCACATTTATTCTGCTCCATCTTCTACTCAAGTTCCACCTTCGTTTGGATTTTCTATCTTCGCACATACTTATGCAAACCATCTTCCAAATTTGTGGTATATATTGCAGAGATAAACCTCTCTCTAAGGGTCACAACCCCTCTTCTTCTATGAAAATTTTTCACAGTATTAATGACATACCTTATGGATTGAACATGCTAGGAAACCTCCCTAAATAGGGAATTATACCTTGACTGTCAAAGAGGATCAAATGAATCAATTTTCCTTATACTTCAGTGGAAAGGAGAAAAATTGTTGCTGGCAAGGTGTGATGGGGATCAAACTTCATTTCTTCCCTCGTTACATTTCATTTCATTCACCCTCTTTGCCCCCCTCATTTCCTCCATATTCTCCCATGCTTTGAAACCCATTCCCTGCCATACTTCTCTTCTATTTCATCTTCCATTTTGAAATATACGTTACCTTACCTTTCTTCCGCCTTCCGTGATCAAAGTGGGGCCCTCATCGCATTGCATAGACTTTATGTATTTGGAATTGGAACTAAACTTTAAATAATGTGATCGCTGATTTGCGATATCACATCGCATTGTTTTACCTTGTGAGCACCTGCAATCTATTTTATTTATTTTGTGATGCAGTAAGTCGGCCGCACCTCAGCAGCTCCGCCCCATTACATAGCCATTGAAATACATTGTTATATCATTAAAAACTTCATAACACTGACCGCTTAAAAACCTTCTGCTGATTCATAACACTCTACCAAATGCCAGTGGGCCCCTCTTGCTCGCACTTTGGAAATTTAAGGAGTTAACCTCGTAGCTTATAAATAAAACTTAAGAATTGTGATGTATGGCTGTGATCTGGTCCCACTTCTTCCCTGCCACGTCACTCATCTCCTCCCCCGCACATCACACTTCGCAGATTTTAGAGTTTACATATTCCACGGTTATAACTAAATGCTACGAATTGCGATGTGCACTGCGATCCCATCCCACTTACCCTCCACGTCATTTACCCTCCATGTCACCACCCCATCGCATCACATCGTTGATCGTATTATTTATAAACTAATTAACTGTAAAGGTTGTGAAGTGCGCATATGCAATGCCACTTCATAACTAAATTCTATATAATTTCAAGTCTAGGTGAACGAGTTGTCACTGTGTTTTGTGTGTATAAGGTCAATTAGGGACTACGAGGTTTATAGCTCATTTCATGAATAAATAGGCCAAAATACTTGGCAATAAGCAAAGGCTTTCCACCTCATCGCTCCATCATCATCTTTAAATCTGACGGCCTATGTTTCATTCTGACCCCCCTTTACAATCCTTACTTTATCCTTGAAGGGGGGGATCCGGAACAAATGGTTTTCAAGAAAGGGACCCCCTTATGTCTCAATATCTCATGAGTTCGCACCCCCCCCCCCCTCCCCCCCCCTCTTTTTATTACCACTTACCACTTCATAAGGGTCTGAAATACCACTTTTCTCCTGCAAAATCGTTTTCCCCAAATGAAAAACCATTTTTTAGCCAGTTTTACCAGTCTATTTTCAAGGGAGATTCTGGGAAGATGTGAATGAATTTTGAAAAAAAGAGAGAATTTTTTATTCAGGAT